>JAJEJO010001856.1:9125-74605 GCA_020662805.1 Glaucomys volans
TGTCCCTGAGTTCAATCCCCGGTTCCAAAAAAAAAAAAAAAAAGATAGGTGGTGGACTGGATTTGGACCATGAGCCGAAGTTTGTAGATCCCTAATCTAGAATGACAAAATCAACATGGAAGTCCAAAATCGGTGCTTTTCCTAGATTTCTATAGGTTAGCTGTTAAGAGACTTTTAGTGAACTATTATTATGGTCAAAACAAAACAATCAGCTAACTGCTTGGAAGAAAACATCAATGAGAAAATAGCAGACTTATCAAACAGACACACTGGGCATCCATATGTGGACAATCAAATGAAATAGAACCCTACTTCCCAACATACACAAAAATCAATTCACACAGGTACAAGAATTAAATGTGACAGGCAAGTTAAACAGCTTTAGAAGATGATAGACTATCCTATGACATCAGTTTGGGGCAAGAGTTTTTAAATTTTATTTTTTTGTGTGTGTGTATTTTGTTTTGTTTTGTTTTTATACTAGAAATTGAACCCAGGGGCACTTTACTGAGCCACATCCCCAGCCCTTTTTATTTTTTATTTCAAGACAGTCTCACTAAGTTACCTAGGGCCTCGATAAATTGCTGAGGCTGGCCTTCAACTTGCCATCCTCCTGCCTCAGTCTCCTGAGTTGCTGAGTTACAAGCACGAGCCACCATGCCCAGATGAGGGGGGAGGGATTTTGAAATAGTACATAAAATACACCAACCATATAGGAGTGTCTGTTAAATATGACGGTATTTATTTGTAAATTTCTATTCACCAAAATATATCTAGACCGGAGCAGGGGATGTAGCTCAGTGATAAGAGACCTTGCTTAGCATATGCAAGGCCGTGGATTTAATCTCTAGTACTCAAAAGAAAAAAAATAGGCTAACAACTGAAAAATTAAGAAGGATTGGTGATCTTTGAAAATCACAATTTTGCAAATGTCATAGTAATCATTGGTTCAGGCAGGAATCTTCAATGGATACAAAAACTGGGGGGTAAAACTTTTTTTTTTTTTTAAAGCCAAAAGAAGTCTTTATTTTTAGCTGGCCAGCGACGACCACCCTTACACCCTTACATTCCCCAGTGTGCCGGGGAATCATGTGCCAGTTCTTTTTTGCCAGCGTTTATAGGGAGGGGAAGGGATTAGGGTGGGGCTGACTCTCCCTCTTGATGGTATTTGAGAATCTTTTTGGGGAGAATAACATCCCCCACTGGTCTTATCCACACTAACAAATCCTTGTTTAGGAAACTAGTTGGAGTGTGTGTAAGCAGAGACAATACCATGCGGGGAACAGTCAGAGGGACACTCAGCGGGCATTGCATTACAATGGGGGTTACAGCTAGTGATAAGTACAGTGTGGTTTTTCAGTCTCCAACTTCCCAGACTCTGATGGCTTCCATTCCTCAATTTGACCAGATTCCTTATTCTACACTAACTGCCTGTCCTCAGTTAGGAACTTTTCACTGCTGTAAGGAAAGGGGGCAACGACTGCTCTGGCTGCTTCAAGCTGGAAGGGGGCGGAGTGGGGAAAGCAGTTTGAAGTTCCTTTTAGAAATCTGGTCAATGAGGGGTCCAGGGTAGAAGTCTGCTTGGGAAGAGCAGGTTGTAAAGTCATCTGGGGTGGGTGCCTCTATGAGAGAGAAACAAAAAGACATGAGTACCGAAATGAGATTAATACAGAGTAAATGTTCCAGCATCTGGAACATGTCAATGAATATCATAATGACAGAAGTCAATCTCTCACCAGGAGGTGGAAGAGCTGAGAAGAAGTTCCCACAACCAGGCCTAACAAAGGCTGGAGAGGTCAAGGCCTTTATTTGGGAACTTTAACATTGTCAGAGTTATCAGGAATGTAAACACAACATTTAATTTTTAATGTCATTGATGTCCCCCAGAAAATACAGTTAAGCTACTTAATGTCATCTGATTTCTGTAAAATATTCTTTTATTGCATAACCTGTGTTTTGTAGAGATCTTTCTGTTCTTGTTACTTAGAGCTGGATAATCACACTAGCAAACATAGATCAGGCCTACCTGTGTAGCTTAGGAAGATCTGTAGGCCTTAAACTGACTAAAATTTCTGACTTTGACAGTTACATCCTAAGTTACATTAAACTATTGTTTCTTTTAAATGCCCAAGAATGTCTATGGTTTGGTTTTAACTGTTTTGCTAGGTGTTTAAGATCAAGCTGGTCAAATTGACCTGTTCCTATCTCTTAAGAGTCAGCTGAGTTCCCAGAGGGTCACTCGTGGGGAACTTGAGAGCAGCTTCTTAGCTCCTTTAGTGCTTGTATTTTGCTAGGTAGGGTCTCCTTGATGAGGTGGCTTCCCTTGGAAGCATCAGGGATGTCTCTCCCTTTTCAATGACACTCCTCTGTAGCAGATGCACTGATTGGCTTTTCATCTGTAGGGTAAAAATTTGATGAGGAACAAGATATTCAAAGTCTCAAGGAATCCCCCACAAATTTCTTATTAACTACAGAGGGGGAATGAATCCTTATAGTGGATAAAACCAGCAAATATAACCTTATTTAAAAAAAAAAAAGTCAGGGCTGGGGTGGGTAGTTTAGTGGTAGAGCACTTTCCTAGTACATGCAAGACCCTGGGTTCCATCCCCAGCACTATGAAAATGATTACAATAATACTTTAAAATAACCTTCCCAATAACGGGCAACTGTCACTTGCTTCCCACTAGGATAGTGTCCCAGGGACATATCAATTCTATGGGTTTTTTCCCTACCAAAATTTAACAGCCTGAGTGAAGCTCTGAGGAAACCTTAAAGGAACCCAAATCGAGGGACCAAATACAAATGAATCATCCTATGCTTTTCAAAACTATCAAAAGACAAAGAAGGGCCAGGCATGGTGGTGCATGCCTGAGATCCCAGCAGCTGGGAGGCTCAGGCTGGAGGATTGCAAGTTCCAGGCCAGCCTCAGCAACTTAGCAGGCTCTAAGCAACTTAGCAAGATCCTGCCTCTAAATAAAAAATAAAAGGGCTGGGGATGTGGCTCAGTGGTTAAGCCCCTGAGTTCACTCCACAGTACCAAAAAAAAAAAAAAAAAAAAAAAACCAAGAAAGAAAGAAAAGAAAAAAGACCCTGAGGGACTAGGGAACTGTTTCAGATTAAAGGAGACTTAAGAAGAGACTTGACAACTAATTGCAACGTGTGATCCAGGATTGGACCAAAGACCGGAAAAAAAGAGATGAATGACACGAGGGGGCTGCCAAATCTGAATCTGAACCGTGGATGAGACAATTGCTGGGTATCAGTGTTACATTTTCTGTTTTGATAAATTTAAGGCAGTTTTGTAAGAGAATGTCTTTGTTCTCCAGAACTATACATGGATATTTTTAGAGATAAAGGGACCTGAAGTCTTGAACATCCTCTCACATGGTTCAGAAACAGACACATTGAGACCCACAACGAAAGGACAAATGATAAAAGGAACAGAGCAAGATATTAACATTTGGTGAATCCGAGGAGAGGATGAATAACTGCGCTTGTGTTCTTCTTGCAATTTTTCTATGAATGTGAAATTATCAAGAATTCTTTTTTTTTTGGAACCAGAGATTGAACTCAGCGACACTCAGCCACTGAGCCACATCCCCAGCCCTATTTTGTATTTTATTTAGAGACAGGGTCTCACTGAGTTGCTTAGGGCCTGGCTAAGTTGCTGAGGCTGGCTTTGAACTCGCGATCCTCCTGACTCGGCCTCCCAAGTTGCTTGGATTACAGGCGTGCGCCACCGCACCTGGCTCACAAATTCTTTAAAAAAATAGCGAGGTGATGTTCCAATCTGAAAAGTTTACCTACTGTATGATCCTGACTACAGGACATTCTAGAAAAGGCAAAGGCCTGCAGGCTGCAAGATCAGCAGATGCTAGGGTCTGAGTGATGCCAGGGACAAACAGGCAGAGCACAGGAGACTTTGGGGGCTGGAACGGTGGACTATGTCACCATACATCTGTCAAAACCCATAAAAGACTGGGTGCAGTGGCACATACCTGTAATCCCAGCAGTTCAGGAGGCTGAGGCAGGAGGATCAAGTTCAAAGCCAGTCTCAGCAATTTAGTGAGGCCCTAAGCAGCTTAGCAAGACCCTGTCTCAAAATAAAACATAAAAAGGGCTGGGAATGTGGCTCAGAGGTTAAGTGCCCCTGGGTTCAATCCCTGGTACCAAAAAAAAAAACAAAAAAAAAACAAAAAAAAAAAAAACATAGAATAGGGTCAGGGGATGTAGCTCAGTGGTAGCATGCATATTTAGCATGTGTGAGGTCTGAGGACAAACAAGTAAAACCTCATAGGATGTACAACACAAAGAATAAGCTGTCGTGTAAATATGGACTTTGGTAATAATAATGTATCGATATTGGCTCATCAATTCATCAATTCTAAAGACTATACCCCACAAAGACAAAATGTTAGAAACGGTGGACACTGTATGAGGCAGGAAGGGTACCCGAGAACTCTGAACTGCCACTCCACATTTCTGCAAGACTGGAACTAACTCTGGAAAACAAGGTCGATTGATTTTCAAAACAACATAAAGAGAGTAAAAGAAACAACATAAAGAGAGTAAAAGAAAATCCAGAGTATTTGCAACATGCCAAAGGATGGACACCCAGAATACAGTCATCCCTGGGTATCCATGGGGGGCTGGTTCCAGGGCTCTCTACAGATATTCAAATCCAAGGATGCTCCAGGCCCTTACATAAAACGGTATATGGCTGACATATATCCTCCCATTTCCTTTAAGTCATCTCTAGGTAACTTGTCATACTTAATACAAAGTAAACACTGGGTGGCTAGTCGTTATACTGTATTATTTAGGAAATGATAGCAAGGGGGGAGGTGAGCACAGGTTAAGCCCAAGTGCAAGGCTTCTCCTAATAATTTCAATTAGAGCTGGTTGAATCCATGGGTTCAGAGCCCTTAGGTATGGAGCAGACTCTACACAGATTTCTCCCATAACATCTCAATAGAATAATGGGCAAACGGTACAAATAGGCATCTTATATAAGAGAAAATCCAAATAGCCAATGAAGATGTGCTCGACTTTTTCAAAATCAAGGAAGTGTGTGTTAAAACAATGAGAAACTATTACCTACTCAATCAATTGACAAGAACTAAGCCTGAGAAGAAAACTTGCCATAGCCTCCCATATTGCAATACGAGAATTCCCTTCCTGTCTCACCATAAATCCTGCTCCTCGGAGATCAGTGGAGTCTGTTCTTGGATTTTGGAGCTGCGACAGTTCTCAGCTGCAGAGGCCTGCAGCTTGTGCAGACTCCCACCCTCCAGAAGAAGCAGTGAACTGGGTTTCCTCTCAGAACTCCAGTTTCAAAGGTGTCTGCAGATGATTGGCAGCTGCCTGGCCCAGGTGGACTGACTCAGCCGGAGTGTGCATGCATGGGAATCAGCATTGGAGATCATGGCAGTGCAGCTGGGCCGTGGGCCAGATTCTGCTCTCAGCCTGCTGATGATTCTGGGCAATCAACTTTGCTATGAAGAGGAGTTGGATGATCTTGAGAAACCACTGACTTCATCTTCACAAGCACAGAAGACATCTCATCCATTCATTCAGCACATGTTCACTGAGCATCTACCATCTTCTGGACACTGATGAGTTCTGATGAGTTCCAGCAGGGCACAATGGTAATGGCTTTTCTCTGCCCCACACTGAAGACTTAGCTAGAAGAGCCAGTGGCTAGGGTGATTGACAGCTGGAGTCTGGAATCTTCTGGAGGTATCTTCATTCACATGTCTGATGATCTGTCTTGAAAGAAACAGAAAACAAAAGACAGGCTGATCAGTTTTATGAAAAAGTTCAGGAAGAGTTAGAAGAAAGGCAAGAACAACATGACAAAGAAGTTAAAGTGAGGTGCCAACTCAAATGTTCTTTTGGGATAGCGGACCTGAACTTGAGGGCTGTTGGAAATTATTTGATGGAGGTTGTTGAGGAAAGAAATGAAGCCCAGAAGCAGCTCTGTTGTGAACAGAATGAGAGAAACAGAGTGCATGAGATTCTAGGCAATCAACTTTGCTATGAAAAGGAGTTGGATGATATTAAGAAACCACTGGAAACTTCATCTTCACAGTGTGCATGTCTAGATGTAGAAAATCAATTCCTGAGGCCGGAGGTTTTATCTGTGAAAGGAATGAAAACGACATGCAAACAACTGGAGGAGAAGAAAAGGCACTGGGAAGAAGAAATACTCACCCTCCAAAGACCCAGGGGAAATATGGTGGAAGTCAATCCCATTGAACAGCATGCAAGGGTGCGATTTTTACAGGCATAAAACTATTGACAGCAGGTAAGAGAGCGTCATGATGCTTCAGTGAGAAGGCAGATGAAGCTGAGAATTCAAGACATCAAGTCCCAAATCTGTGAAAGTAAGAGATGGAAAAGTCTAAGCAGCTGTATTTAGAAGAAATGGACATTGGAATATGCTTGTCAGATGAACTTGACATGACAACATGAACTTCTCGTGGAGAAAGAGCAGAATGTGACTTCACTGCTGCCCTTCAGTCAAGGCCTGTCCTTGACCACCTGCTGGAAAGAGTACTGGCAGTTTTGTGGTGAGCAGAGGTTGTTTGGTGGGCATCAGCCACACACATGCCCTGAAATGTCAGCAAGCTGCTACGGAGTTTGAATCTAGAACCTTTAGAGTTTCCATCCTGGGATCCACTCATAAGTGTGAAGGTACACTTTTGGAAGCATTGTAGGAGTGTGACGAGAATTTGGAAACAAGAATATATGATCTGAATAATAATAACATTTTATATGTGAGACTTTTATATAGCATTTTAATTGTTTCTCACTAAAACTATAATATGGAAACTGTAGGAAGAAGAATATGTTTATATTACAAACGGATGATGGAATTCATATACTATTAAGTCTGTCAGCATGTGTAAGTAAATAAATACTGTTGTGTTATATGTTAAAAAAAAAAAAAGAAAAAAGAAACACAAAAACAAAAATTAGGCCTGACCATCCCAAGTATTGACAAGGTACAGTCACTTTGGAAAACAGCTACGCATTGTACTCATAAGTAAATTCCCATGAGAATGCGTGTCTCTGAACCATAGGAACTTGTGAAGAATATCCCCAGGAGTGTAGTTCATCAGAGTAAGATTTGAAGAGCCCCAAAGAATGCCTATTTACACTTGTAAATTATGATTGATAATGGGTACATTGTGATTGAGTCAATCTTTTTTGCTTCTGTGACCCAAATATCTGACCAGAACAAGTTTATTTGGGGGCTCACAGTTTCAGAGGTCTCAGTCCACAGATAGCTGGCCCCATTCCTGGGTCTTGAAGCAAGGCAAAACATCAAGGTGGAAGAGTGTGGCAGAAGGAAGCAGCTCAAGACATCACACCTGGTTGCAGAGGGAGAGGTCAGCTCAACAAAGACAAAATATAAAGGCCAAAGGCATGCCCCCAGGGACCCACCTCCTCCAGCCACACCCTACCTGCCTACAGTTGCCACTCGGTTAATCCCATCAGGGGATTAATTCATCATTGGGCTTAGGCTCTCATAACCCAGCTATTTCAACTCTAAAACCTTCTTGTATTGTCTCACACGTGAGCTTTTGGGGGAGACCTAATATCCAAACCATAAGAATGATACAATGTATTCTCACAATGAAATAATTTAGAAAACAAGCAAACAACTACTCACAACATCAATATTTACAAGTATAATGTTAAATGAAAGAAATAGGACATGTGAGAAGACATTCAATAGGAATCCATCCATCCGCATAAAGTTAAAAAATGATTTTAAGAATACATGCATACATAGAAACACCAAAAAGAAAGGTGTCAGGATGCAAGCTATTTCTAAAGACATGAGAAGACAAAGGACTCACAGAGTTTTGTTTCTGTTTTTGTTTGTTTTTTGGAAGGAGGAATGGTGCTCATAGTATTTTGTGCATTAACCCAGGTGGTAAGAACACAGAAAAACCCTTCATAAAACATATGTATAGCTTGTATTAAACCATAATATATATAGTGTGCTTTTCTTTATTAACAATATACTTTACAACTAAAGAGGATAAAATTACTTTGTTCTAGAATATGCTTAATACACTAAAAAATTCAAATGCATTACAAAGTTTAATTTAAACTCATAAAGTAAAACATAAACTTCAAGGAAATATAAGCAAATCAATGCCTCAGATGAGAGTTAAGTGTCTAGGAAATAATTTTCCAAACATATAAGTAAGGAAAAAACCATGAAAGAAAGAGATGGGTGGATTTTATTTCATAAAAATGCAAAAGGTCTTGTAGGCTGAAATATTAAAAATAAAATAGAAGGTTAATCAACATTTGGGGAGGAGAAGAGACTAGGAAAAATAGGAGGTTCATCCAGCTTTTGTGAATTTGGGCTGAGGGCAAGAGCAGACTTCAAATTACCACCATTGATTAAAAGAAATGTTATATCAGCCTTTCCCCCCACCCTTTGGCACCAGGGATTGAACTCAGGGGCACTCAACCACTAAGCCACATCCCCAGCCCTTTTTTGTATTTTATTAAGAGACAGGGTCTCACTGAGTTGCTTAGCACCTCGCTGTTGCTGAGGCTGGCTTTGAACTTGTGATTCTCCTGCCTTAGCCTCCTGAACTGCTGGGCTCTTTTTTTAATGATTGGTACCAGGGACTGAACTCAGGGGTGCTTAACTACTGAACCATATCCCTAGCTCCTTTTTTAATTTTTTTTTTTTTTATTTTGAGACAGGGTCTCACTAAGTTGTTTAGGTCCTCATTAAGTTGCTGAGGCTGACTTTGTATTACAATCCTCCTGCCTCAGCCTCTGTAGCCACTGGGATTACAGACGTGCATCAACATGCCCAGCAATTACAGCCTCCTTGAAGTAGACCTCCTTCTAACTTCCTGAATCTAGATAGTGCACCAGTGGACAGCCAACAGGCAGAGCTTCATGGGTCTCCCAATTCTGTTCTCTGAAACTGAAGTTTTGGCACCGAGACATAAGGTAGAGCATCTGCTAACTGTCTCTGGTGTGAGGGTCCAGAGAGTTTGAAAGTGGCAAGGTTTAAATCCTGGGATCTTAAACAAGGATGCTTCTCTCATTGTAGGTACAGTTTAAAAAGACTCTTCAAGGGCTTTTAAAAATATTGGTGGAAATGGGGGAAAGTGTCCCACAAACATCTTCATCTTACTGAACGAGAATTACAAAACTGAAATTCATAAAGGAATTTCAAGAAATGGACCAAAGGTATCATCAATTAGTCTACGGGGAGCTGGATATAGCTCAGTGGTAGGGCACTTGCCTAGAAGATGTGGCCCCAGTTTGGATTCCTAGCATTACCAGGAAAAAAAATCAGCTAAGAGAATCAAGTTAAATCTCACAAGTATATTTATGGTGGTTATGAGTGCATTTGGGCTCTTTGACACAATCAGGAGGACTCCGTAAGTCACAGTACTCAGGTAAACAAAGGTCCGTAAAGGGCTCTTGGCTTGGTGTGATCAAATTATAGCATTGACTACATTCTTTCCAAGGACACCCACTGTTTCTCTGTTTGGGTTCTTATCCTTTCTACCCTATTCTGAGGGTGTGGCCCACTTACCTATCAACTGATTCAAGTAGTCATTTGGATAGAAAGGGATTAGCTCAAGACTAGGTAGAGAAAGGATTTGGATTCGCCATGTTAAAAGTGATTTTTTTTGCCGGGCGTGGTGGCGCACGCCTGTAATCCCAGCACTTGGGAGGCTGAGACAGGAGGATCGCGAGTTCAAAGCCAGCCTCAGCAATTTAGAGAGGCCCTAAGCAACTCAGTGAGATCCTGTCTCTAAATAAAATACAAAATAGGGCTGGGGATGTGGCTCAGTGGTGGAGTGCCCCTGGGTTCAATCCCTAGTACCAAAAAAAAAAAAAAACAAAAAACAAAAAAAACCAAAAAAACAGTGATTTTTCTTTTCCAGTTTTTCTTTCATCAGATATAATTTGTTCCCTTTCATTCACACAGATTTTTAAGAAAAGCAGCCATCCTGAAGTGGACCAGATGGCAGGAAAGTTTTGTTACCAAAGATAAAAGTGGGAGAAACTCATTGCGTATCAAAAATACTGATGTACATGGTAAAGTTGTATTTGTATCTCTGGGTCTATCCTCGCTCAGCTTGCCAAAATCTTATTGTCAAAATATTTCTCTCTCTCTCTCTCTCTCTCTCTCTCCTCTTTTCTCCCTCCCTTTCTTCCCACCTACCCTATGGTACTGGGGATTGAACCCACGGGCCTTCTACCACGGAGCTACATTAATCCCCAGTTCTTTTTTAAAATTTTTAAGTCTTGAGCCAGGGTCTCAAATTTGCTGAGGTTAGCCTCCAACTTATGGTCCTCCTGCCTCTACCTCCTGAGTAGTCGGGATGGATCATACCCAGCTGAGTACCATACTCGCTAGGATATTTGTATAAGTCACATAAAAATGTATCTAGTTATTCAATGTATCCAGTGTTGAGTACCTACTATGTACAGGCATTGTTCTCCAGGGAACTCAGCAAAAATAAAGATCAAATTCCTGTTCTCATCTGGGGGACACAGTTAACAAGTCAACATACACCATGTCAGCTATAGATGCAATAACTTCCCCCATTCAATTTCGTTATCAAGTGTAGGCAGAGGGTGCTCCGGAAATTCGGCTTAGGCAGAATTTAGGGTAGCCAGTCTGTCCGAAGGGAAGTTAGGGAGTGCTTGCGTAGCCACCATCGTTAACTGGATAGCAAGAAAAAGCTTATCTAAATTGGGGAGGCTTGCTGGGGACTGTGGGGCAGGGGAGGGGAGCCGGCCAGCCCCCGGCAGGCAAGCCAACCGCAGCAGAAGCTCGCCGGGCAGCAGCTGCAGTGTGAGCTCCCCTCCCGGAACCGCCCCATGAGCCGGTCCTCGCCGAGCCTCACCCTCTCTTTGGAGGCAGATGGTCTGTCCCGTTCTCCGGCTGGTTCAGGTTCCGCGCTCGGAGTCACAAAGCGCAGGGTCACGTGGGCGGGCCGGTGAGCTTTGTGACGCCACGGCCCCGCCCCTCGGCCCGCCTATCCGCGCACACCGGCCCCGCCTCGCGCGCGCCGCCCGTGCAATCCCTGCTTAGAGACCCCGGAGTGGGGCGCTCGCCCGAAGCCAGGCCGCGTCCGCCATAGTGCCTGGCTTGGAGGTGTCGCCGTCGCTGGGTGAGGGCCCGAGAGCGGCAGGGGGGCAAAACAAAAAGGGAGCCAGCGAAGCCCTCACCGCCGCCCGGCCGTTTCCGGGCTCCCTGTCGCGGTTCTGGGCCGAAAGGCGACGGGAGCGAAAGGCGAGAGAAGCGCGAAGGATCCGGCGAGAGGAAGCGTCAGGGAGCCTCGGCGGTGTCCCCGGGGTCCGCCGAAGCCACCCGGCCGCTGGCTGGGGCCCGGGGTGGTGAGGAAGTGCTCCGAGGCCTCGCTGAGGCCCAGCGCCGGCTTTGTGTCGAGGCGGCGGCGGCGGCGGGGGGGAGGCGGAGCCGAGCCGGGGGCGGCCTGCGGAAGGCCTCTCCTCCGCCGACCGCGCGTCCTCGGCCTAGGCCGCGGGCCGCTCGTGGCGCCAGGGTGTGTGTGTGGTGGGGGCCTGGGCCTGGGCGAGCTGACGCCGGTCGTCCGGAAGCCAGCAGGAGCGAGAGGCCGCTCGTGGACTCGGGCCTAGGCCCTCTCCCCGCAACCTTCTCCCGGGGCCTGGGTCACCCCATCCACGGAGAGAGCGACCAGCCGGGAGGTGCGGCCGCGCTATGGACCCCTGACCCCGCGGGGGCACCCGGACTCTAACGTGTGGACTGACCGCTACTGACTGCACTGCCGGCCTTTAGCATGAGCGAGGGGGACCCAGCCGGGTGACATTGTGCCCGTTGGCGGATTCTCGATTTGCCCCCTTCCCGGTCCTCGTCCTCCTCCTCCCACATGAAGCGCTTCTGAGTGCCGGGGGGGTTCTGGATTATTGTTCTCACGCACCCCTGCTTGTGGTTGGGGGGTATTGAATCTGAGGCCTTAGGGTCCTTCGGTGTCTTTTGAGTGTTTTGTGTGTGTACATATTTTGCTCTTCCGTTTATAAATATACATATATTGAGAGTGTCCACGTCTCCTCGCTGAACCTTAGGAATCCTTTGGCACAATGTCCTGTGTGCATTATAAATTTTCCTCTAAACTCAACTATGATACCGTCACCTTTGATGGGCTCCACATCTCCCTCTGCGACTTAAAGAAGCAGATTATGGGGAGAGAGAAGCTGAAAGCTGCCGACTGCGACCTGCAGATCACCAACGCGCAGACGAAAGAAGGTAAGGGCCACATGGGCGCCAGGACCTCGCTGGGTGGAGATGGGCGATAACTGGTGTTAGGGGGGCCTGGCAGAAGAGTAACCGCCGTTCCTGTTCGTTCTAACACTTCTGATTCAACTTTCATTGAGAGCCAGGGGTTGCAGCAGCCGACCTTGGAGTTTAACTGCCCTGTTTGATTTCTGCGTGCGTGGGCCTTCTGTCACAGGCCAATCCACAAAGGTGGAGATCTGGTTCTTCGCTGTGGTTTTCAAAATGGGGAGGGAGGGTCGAGAGAAGGGGGGCATCCCTTAAAATGCCTTGTGGCATTTTCTAACTCGTTTTCCACCAGAATGGGAGGAGAGCCTAGGCAAGGTTTCTTTCTTGTTAAGGCAGTAGTAGACATAAGGATTTTTATAACCTAAGGACGTTTTGGAATTTAATAGCAAATGGTGTGCCCCCCTATTTATTTAGTTAGTTGTTTATCTATATTTGGAGTTGCCTTTGTTGTGGAGACAGGAGCCCAGCTTTAATATTTTTAAAGATTTTAATCAATGTTGGGATTGTTTTTGGAATTTGAAATGTTCTGATGTCACCACTCTTGTCTTCTGTGTAAATTCCAGAATTGGTATTACAGTAATTAAGTAGTTGACCTCTTAGTTTATCATGACTCTTAACATTTAGCAATTCAGTAGAGCAGAATACTGACATTTCTTTAAAGTGGTATTTGCTAGACTTTCTCTGACTCTGAAAAATAGTAGACTTCTGTCTTGTGAGTTCAGGTAAACCACTGATTAGAATCTTTTGAGTTCTTTCTCCATTTTAAAGATATTTTATAATATTTGAAAGTTTTTTTTCCGGCGGTACTGGGGATTAATATTTGAAATTTAAGAGTAAATATGTGATCCAGGAGTCTTCTGAATCTGAGCTTGTTTTGGTTTCTTTTTCTCAGTGTAGTAATGCTGATGTGTAGGTTTCAAGTAGATCAGTCTTCTGGAGATTTATTGGGGATGCCAAGAAATGGGAGTGACGTTCTAATATGCTTAGGGTACTTTTTGATCACCAAATTTGGGGTAAGGTATGGCATGAGATTTTTCTATTTGGAAATGGGAGGTTCCCACCTTACCTATAGTTTGCTAGATAGGGTAAGCTTTGTCATGTACAAGACCAGTTTTTCCATTTACAGTGCAGACCTAAGTATAATTGGCTAGGGAACAGTGGTTTTGGCATATCAGGACTCAAAACTCATTCATTAAGGAAAAACTATTTATTCATATAATATGCAAAAAAATATTGTCCACCTCATTTTTTTTAACAAGTGTTATACTCTTTAATAATTGTAATTATCTGTAATGCTCCTCTACTTAGAAGGAAAACTGTTGGTCATCATGAACAGATGAGAAGTACATATTTGAAGTCCACCAGAAGTGTCCCTTAATATTATATAGTTCATAAAACAAATGAATTTTTAAGAATTTTAGGCCATATTGCTATATTAGTACAGATTTATGAATGAGAGGTAAGACAATAGAGATGAAATTAGAGGATATTAAGGCAATTTTATTTCATACTATGCAGGTTTCATTTTTGCCCTTTTGAGTGTTGTGGGGCTAGGCTTATTCCATCTTGTCTACCTAACAATTAAAAGCAACAAAATTTTAGACTGGAGAAAGTTATGGTTGAAGGAATCTTGTCCACAAAATGGAGAATTTTGTGACTTTGTGTTATTTTTTTCTCTAGTCCAGGAAATATAAATACATGATACATAATCCAAACCCTGAAATCCTGGAAAGTCCTTTGCCCAGCAGCATGTTTTCTTTCATTTATTGTGTTAGTTACACTTTACTGGAGAAAGGTTAATGTTAGACTGGTTAAGAAAAAAGAGGAGACAAAATGTACATTTCATGCAGTGGTCATATTAAAGGGTGAAAAGATACCATTGACAGCAGGGTAGAGGGTAGCAGCTTCATGAGTGTTGTGAGAAATAGTATCCATTGTTGCAGTGCCGTTGAAAAGAATGCCACTTGGTTTTAGCACTGTCCAGTAAAGTTGCAAGATAAATGTTTATAGTTATAGGCAATTGCCAACGAAAGACTGTTGAGCTGGATCATTTTATTTTCTTCTGTGTTTCTTCAAAACATTCCATATAGTTGTGGAAATCTGTCTGTGTTTAGGACCCTTAAATCCTAGATCAGAATTTTTAGACTTAAGTATCCTGTTTATTTCTAGACCCTTTCTAAATCTCTCCATTTCTCTAATTCATCATTTTTCATTCCATCCATGCCATTCATGTTTTGGGGTCAAAACTTATGCTGGCAGGCCCTTTGAAGCTAAAAGACTACTTGTTAAGGAGTTATTTTAAGTGTAAGATACTTTGGGGGTTAGAAAACCATTGTAATTCAGGTAAAGTGGTCAGTTAGAACATCTGTTTGAAGGACAGTGTGGGGCATTTGACTTTTTAGTACTATTTACCATAGAACTGTGGCAGATTAAATTAGTAAACCGTCTTCAAAAACTATTGTGAACACACTTGAGAATTGTTACAAATTCAGAAACTTCCTGTCAGATATTTAACATATTTTGGTTTTAGAATTAACTTTTTAAGGTTATTAAAATCCTTTATCCTCCTGCTCCCAGTTTTTCTGACTCAGATTGCTTGGAATTTGGGATTGTAACAAACTATCCAGCATAATGATGATAGTTTTACTTTGGCGTGCCTAATTCTGGGAGATTGCACCACTTAATTGGATACCTGTGAGATATTACCAAGTAGTTGAAATATACTGATAAAAACCCTTGCCTGAATAATTTAGTTTATAACAGGGAATACTAATAGCATTATGACTAAAAATAATAAAGCTGGTATACATTAAAAACCTTAAAAGTTCACACATGTAACAAGCTTGAAATAATTGGAAGAGAGATAGCCACTTTGTGCCAAGTAATTTAAGTGAAGCAAATAACCTTAATACCATTAAAAGGGAACCCTAATAACTGGTTGTGGGATTAAGAGAAATGGATACATTTTTACATCTTTAATGAGTTTTTTTTTTTTCTTTTTGGTTTACCAGGATGCCTTGCAAATCTTGTTATCATAGTTCAGGTTCAGTTTGTTTCTTACTGCTGTAAGTTACACAGTCCAAGGAGAAAGGAAATAGCACCAACTCATCCTCTCTTGATTTTCTCAAAAAGTGGCACCATTTGCTAAAATTAGGAACCCAGGAATTCATACCTCATTCTTTCTCCTTCATCTTTCCATTATTCACCCATCAGCAAGCTCTGCCATTTCTATCCTGGTATCATTCTGGCTCCATTTCTCTCTGTCCCATCCTGACACATTATCCCTATCTGACTTCATTTTCATTATCTCTGCCTGGACTATGTAGGAGCCTCTTTATTAATCACGCCGTTTCTACTCTTCCCTTACAGCTTATTCTTCATGTAGATGCCATAATTTTATTTTTTTTAATTGTTTGGTGTGGTTTGTTTGTTTGTTTATATATTTATTTTGTCATACTCGAGTTTAAACCACTAAGTCCCTAGCCATTTTTATTTTATTTATTTATTTATTTATTTATTTATTTATGTCCTGGAGATTGAACCCAGGGGCACTCCACCACTGAGCCACATCCCCAGCCCTATTTTGTATTTTATTTAGAGACAGGTTCTCACTTAGTTGCTTAGGGCCTCTCTAAATTGCTGAGGCTGGCTTTGAACTCACGATCCTCCTGCCTCAGCCTCCAAAGTGCTGAGATTACAGGCATGTGCCACCTTGCCCAGCCTATTTTTATTTTTTAATTTGAGACAGGGTCTCAGATCCTCCTGCCTTAGTCTCCCTAATAGGTAGGATTACAGGCATGTGCCACATGTCCAGAATGGTTTTCTTTTGTTTTCCTTAGCCTTCAGTTCTTTCTCTGTCCTTTTTTTCACGTTTTCCCCTATGCCTAAAATACTCTTCATCTAGCCTTTTTGTGTTTTGTGTTTTGTTTTGTGGTACTAGGGATTGAACACATTCTGCCACTGAGCTACATCCCCAAACCCTTGTATTTTTTTTAGTTTTTTGAGACAAGGCCTAGCTAAGTTGTCCAGGCCAGCCTGGAACCTAGTGTCTGGAACCTCTTGTCTCAGCCTTCAGAGTAGCTGGTATTACAGACCTCTACCCCCAGGCCAGCTGCTTAGTCTTTAAAGTTGCAAATGTAGGTTCCTTAGAGGGGCTTTATTTAAATCACCATTCTATCCAAAGTTGTATCCACAATTGTTCATTATATAAAAAGAAAAAAACTATGCTCATAATGTCATAGTTTAATGCATAGTCTGTCTTCTCCAGTAGTAAACTCCATGAGGGCAGGGTTTGGAATATTCCATTCATTTTTAGGAGCTGGAGGAGGCAGACTAGATTCATTCTAAATAAGCTTTTCCATATATGTTGACAATTTCTAGCTAAATACACTAGGGAATGGCTTGTCTTAATGAGATTTGGAATTCCATAAAGTGGAGGTACCAGAGCTAAGCACCTGCTGACATCATGTGGTGTCCTTGAAACAGAAGCCCCCTTATGGCTTTGGATATTGAGCTAACAGTATTAGAAATGATGAAAGGAATGTGCAGTTATCAGTGCTCTTTTGTGGCTATGTTCATTACCTACAAAATTTATATTTGGTTGAAGTTGTCTAATTCTTGAGTACTTATCCAAATCCCCAAATAGAAATTTGACTCTCTTATTCCTTTATTTACAGAATATACTGATGATAATGCTCTAATTCCTAAGAATTCATCTGTAATTGTTAGAAGAATTCCCATAGGAGGTGTTAAATCTACAAGCAAGACATATGTTATGTAAGTATTTTTTAATTTTCATGTATTTCTCAAAATAGACCTTTTTAAAATTATTAGTCCTATTTATATCTTTTTATTTCTTCTGATTTCTTCCCCTAGTTAAGCTGACTTAGTCTGTAGTTCACAAGTAAAAACTATTCTTAGGGAAAATTTTTGCTGTTTTCACCACAAAAATGTAAATGTGATAATAAATCTTACATATTGAGAGCATTGAGAATATTCAATAATGCTAATCTATGCTCCTTATCAATAAGAGACTTTAGTTAGAAGGCCATAGAGTATATAGGATATATGAGCATAACACTGTAATTAGGCTTACGTTTGACTTTGTTTATTGCATTATGCTACCAGTTGTGTTACTTTGGGTAATTTGCCTAAAGTGTTTGGCACCTCAGATTTCTCCAAAACACATTTATGATATAGTTGGCACTTTATATCTCAATTCAGTGTCTATAACTGCAGATTGAAAAGATTAGAAAAGAAAAAAAAAGTTACTATATAGGTCACATAATGATTGTTTCTGTATTGAACATGTGCAGACTTCTTGTCTATTCCTCAAATAATACATTATAATAATTGTTTTTATAGCATTGACATTGTGTTAGTTATTGGTAGTACAGGAAGGTTACATACATTGTATTCAAATATGCCATTTTATAGAAAGGACTTGAAGGATCCACATATTTTGATATCTGCAGGGGTTGGGGGTGTGAGGGTCCTAGATCCAATCTCATGAATACCTAGGTTCAACTAACTTACAGGGTTCTAAAAATTAAATACTGCTAGCTATATGGTAAATTTCCATTATTGAAATAAGAGCACAGCATTCTCTCAGGACCAGTCTAGAGCTTATATTCTCTAGAAGGGTACGATTAAAACTTCAATTTCTCTGCTTTCTTGCAATTTTAATACCAATAGCAAAACTAAAAATATGTGAATAAGGTAGCAACTTGGACTATTTAAAGAGTAGTGGTTTTTACTGAGAATTTACATAGCTTTGTTTGAAATTTTGGCAAATTCTGCTTTGGTTCAAAGAAAAATTATGGAATTTGCTGGTGCTAAGTATTCTTGTTATTAAGGTAAAATAGTCATTTCTTAGAGTTTTACCTCATATGGGCAAGTGTTCTAAGATTTTTTTCATTAGTTGTAAAGTTACATTCTGTATCTTGAAATTTGAAGGTCCTCTTATGTAATAACTGCAGAATTGTATCAGCTTTAAAAAGCTGAATACCTTTTTGTTGTGATTACCAAGTAAACTTTGTGGTGTGCACTTTTAACTGAAAATGATATCAAGATTTATGAATTAAGATGATGATTTTAAGAATTTCAGCAACCTAGTATGAAATTATACTTTTACCATATGCTCTTTAAAAAATAGCAAACATCCCATTTTTCTGGATTTTTTTTTTTTTTTTGGACTGGGAAAAGAGTAATTTGAAGTACATGGCAAAATAAGTTGCCTCTTAACACAAGTTGCATGTTAATTCACAATACATAGGATTTTGTTTATAATAAATTTATCTCAAAATGTGTTTGTTTGTTGAGCAAATACTAGAAAATGAAATCCCTCCCCCCCAATTTTTTTAACCTCAGGAATTGCAAATACTGCACAAACCTAAAACTAAAGCTAAACATTTAAAAGTTATATTTAGCATCTCAGCCCGTTTACTTTCCTGTGTGAGCTAAAGAAATTTCTTTTTGGATTTATTTGTATGTTTTTTTAAACATCAAATTGTCCAATTCTACATATCATTTAACTCATTCTTTTTAACTAAAATACTACTCTCAGACTAAGCTGCTTCTTCCTGAGAGTCTTTCTCAGTCCTTGGTCATTGTTTTGAAACTTTTCAGAAACTTATCTTCTCAGATTTGAAAATTAATTTTGGAAGGATAGCAGTTTCTCAGGGATCCAAATCAAATGGTAACGGCAGTAGTTTTGCTTTAAGGAAATAGGTGTGGAAATTTATATGGGACTCTATTAAAAACTAGAGAATTCCCCAGTGTGGAAAAATTTTTTTAACGAAAAACTTACCTTTTGAAAGGTGGTAAAGATTAAATCTTTGTACCAAAGGAAAATTGTGTTACTAAAAACATGTGATTAGCAATATGTATTAATGTTTATTAGCTCAAAAAATTATAAATACTGATGTTTTTAAAATTTGTAAAAACTAATGTTACTTTTTGTTGTTCTTGTGTTTTTAGAAGTCGAACTGAACCAGTGATGGGAACTACAAAAGCAGTATGTAAAAACACAATCTCACACTTTTTCTACACATTCTTTTACCTTTATAATGTTGCAGTGAAGTAAATCATTTTTAGTACTTCATATCCAACTGATCATAGTACATATTGTAAATAAAATGTATTTTGATGACAGCTCAGTCAAATATGGATATATGTGGCATAATTTGCACACTTATTCTGTAGAATGGGAAGTTTGTGCCCATAATACTGTTTCATATTAAATATAGAATTCTCCCTGTATGACGCTGTGTTGTACAGTAATGTATGATCCTTTTTTAGATCGTATAGGTTTTACACTAATGAACATGATAACATGTTCTACATCTGTCTGTCTATAGTTAGTATTTTGTATGTATGTACAGGCTGTTGTGTGCTTTTTGTTTCTTGCAATAAAAAAATGTTTGGAGTTGTATATTTTGCCATTTTCACGTTGTATCACTTAGTTTTTGTTAGTTTCCCCCCACCCCCTGGCTGATTGATGGCTTTCAAAAATGCATTAGCAACATGCAAAGCTTACATTAAAGTTTGCTGCTTTCTCTAAGTTCAAACACATCATAGAAAAGAGCTTTCCAGAGACCATTGATGCAGCTTTATTATTTATTCTTGCTTTATTTGACAATTTGGAGCTCCTATTCTTTATTTATGGTGTATTATAAAGTAAAAACTACACCCTTCTCCCCATGAGTACATAAATGTCTCAATGATTTTGATTTCATACAGTTGAGTATATCATTTTTAAAATTTAATACAAGGTCTTCAACTTCTATCTAGTTTGTTCAAATGTCCAAATGAAAATATTACCCTTTCTCATAAGATACTAAAATGCTGCATTAATCGTAGGCTATTGAAAGCTGTAGGTTATCAAAGGTAACTCCTCTTGGCCAGGGTAACATCTTAACAGATTAACCTTAAGTGTGACAATTCTTTGACTTTAAGCTCTTCAGTAAAAGGTAGCAGCATTCCTAAATTGTGAAGTGAAACATCTGTTTCGGAATACAGGTCTATCTTAATTGAGTTCTGTAAACTTGATGGTTCTCTAAACATTTTACTGCTCAGGCTTGATATTGTACACAATGCAAGATGTCTGAAATCTTCATTTAGAATTCAAGGGTATTGCTTGCTATTTCATTTTATACTTTCAAAGTACTACTGATCTTTGTGTATGAGGCATTTCACTAACCTTGGATCACTGGATCTTAAACATGATAACGTAGAATATCTGAACTTTGGACTTGTTCTCTAAAGTATATGGCCTTTAGTTCTGATGGAACTAAATGTAGTGAATCAAAGATCAAAAGTCTTAGTGTTTTGGGTTGGTTTTTTTTTTTCCTTCATTTTGGATATATGGGTTTTTTTTTTTTTTTAAAGCATAATGCTGTAAAACTGTCCAAGTTTCTGTTTTGCTGGTGATTGGTTTAAAACTGATTTTTATGTATCCAAATGCTAGCACAAATTAGATTGACTCTCCTGGTGACTGTAGTAGTAAATGTAACACGTTTTGTATAAAGTACATTTTTATATAGTATTTAAACTAATTCAGATGAAGTTTTATTTCTTGAAAACAATTATTTCCTTTTTGTTTATTAGCATGTGTATAAACACAAAATCACATGTTCATAAATAAAGTTAACATTCTTTTAGCCTTGTGTGTTCCCTGGCATGTCTGTATTACATTTATAAGAAGCAGTTTATTTTAAGCTTATTTAGGCTTTTCTTTTTATTTATTTTTTTAATACTTTAAAATGGTTTTAGTTTTTAGCTAGAATTACCTGAAATGGAGACATTAGATAACTTGTTATCCCCATTCTTTATCTGCTTGGGGTGCATTTGCTGACATTTAAGATGAGAGAGAATGTATTCATCAAGCATAATTCGTGCTCATCTTAGGAGACTTTTGTGTGGATTGCACACATTCACAAAAGCAAAAATAAATAGAGGTACAGGACTGAATTTTTTATCCTCATTAGTAAATGTGTACACTTTTTTGGTAATTTAAGGCAAACTGTAATCAAAAATAGTCGTTTCCATATTCCCCAGCCTTGTTTTATTTAGTCATCCCTCTATTAGTCCTTCAAAGCTGGGTGTTGTTTTTGCTAACTCAAAATAAGCATTACATTTAGGATCCTTTAATTTCAGACAAGTATAATTGTATAAAAAGTTTCTGGTCCTTGTTTCCAGAAATAATAGCCCCTGATTAGATGTAAGGAGGTGGGTTAATTTTCATGATGACTACAATGCCCATCAATCAGTTTTGTGTGAAGACTTTTTTTTTAATATGGTAGATTTTTCTTAACATTAATATCTTGGTAGTATGTTACCGAGAAGTCGCTATATTGACATTTTAGTACATATAAATCATTTTAAGCCATTCTTTGTCAACATTTTTCACTCATTTCTTATCACCGTGCTATACGTAGGAAACAAAATTGGATGTCTTTCTAAATTTGTATAAATTTGACTTTGCAGATTATAAGGTATTTAGGAGCTCTAGCAGTTTGATGGAAAACTTGATTGAGGTGCAATTGCAGGTGGAAACCCAAAAATATATGATAGTGGCAGAAAGTTAAAAAACAAACAAACAAAACAACAACAACAAAAAGCAACAAACAAGAAAATCCAGCATAAAAACAAAAAGATCTTTAGTGTTAAGAGTGGAAAGATATTTTGAAACATTTTTCAGTTTCAGTGGTAAAAATAGAATGGATTGCTTTCTCAGGAAATCATCCGCATTCCTATTTTAGATAGTAATGAACTATTTTTAAAGGCTATTTGTTTCCTTGGTTAGAAGAAACATTGTATAGTTGATTGGGTTGACAGCAAATTTTTCAGTCCTTGGTAGTTAAATTCAAAATAATTCCTAATGGATATAAAATGTAATCCTTTTAAAATAGATTGAGTAGGTTGGAATTCTGGATAAAATAGGATAGTATATTTCATTCGTTTTCCTGCGTATCCTTGAGATTAGTTCTTAAAGGTAATGAATGCTGCTTCAAAGCTGAGCAAGAGAGAAACCCTACTTGGTGGATTGTGTGGTTGATACGCATTAGGAATGCGGAATTCGTGCATTATGAACTCTTTACAGTCCTTCAGTGTGAAGCAAAAACTCTTGTCTGAACAAACATTATAGAATAATAACCATCAAACTAATTTAAAACCCTAAGATATCTGTAAGATGTAACATAAATTTAAGCAACATTATTTATTATTTATTGAGTCCCTTCTGTGGTGGGCTTTGGCTAAGAACTTCATTCTGAAACTGGTTGCATTTCTGTTTGAGATTTTGAGTCATGCTGCTTTTAATACTTTTAGAGAAATATTCAATGAAGACTTCCTTTGATCCAAACATCTTGTTACATTCTCTCCATTTTAGATAAGAGTTCCGACCAATAATGTATGAGAAGGCTTAAATAACATGAAATAGGCAACCCACTTGCTAAATAGGAAGCAATAGGGAAGTCGTGTCTTCCAGGTTTCTTGATAAAGATATGTTTGTGTGTGCAGTGCACACAGAGAGGTACACTTTTTTAACTAATTAAAATCACTTTAGAGAATCAAATAAAAAATGTTTGAAGGCTACATTTTAAAATAACATTTTTTTAAAGCCCTCATATCTTTCATATATATATATATATGCTTGTTCTTTGGTTAACTTTCTTTTCTCCAAATACTAGATTCCATCATCATATGTGATAGCTATTTACCCTTTCCCCAGGACACCTTCAGTTTTCTTTTTTTTTTCTCCCCCTTAACATCTTTGCCCTGATAAAGCTGTGGTTTCTTTGGCGAGAAGCTATTGTTACTCTCTCTATAGAAGAATAAACAAACTTATTCAGACTGAGCAGTATATGCTCAAAGAGGAGAAAAAAAGTAGCAATTATGCGGGAGCTGTTATTTATTAAAGCAATTATCTGAGCCATTAAAGAGCTGCTTGCTTTTACAATGTTGTATAATGGCATAGGGGAGGATTAGAAAGATTTCTTATTCTCTCATACAGTGTACATTGTCTTGAGCATTATCAAATTTAGAGACCATTGAGAGACACGGGACTCTTATTTAGTATTTAGTCACCACTCTGAACAGATTTCCTGTGTGATACACTTTCTTTACCCTGTTTTAAAATTGTAATTAAGTCTCCTTCAACTATGAACCTTTGTTACTGGGTATGAAATGTATAGAGATAGATGAAGTAGGTTGAGCTACACTTTCAGGCTTAAAAAAAAATAACATTCTTTAGAAAACTAAGAAAATGCCCAATATTTAAACATTAAGTGACATTGGGGGCTAACTGATCACTTTCAGATGTTTTCAGTGTGGAACTTGAATGTGTGTTTAATTTTTTGTGAACAGATTGATGACTCTTCTGCATCTATTACTCTGGCCCAGCTTACAAAGGTATATATATATATATATATTCTTGAAAATATGTCTTTTTCTATCATCATATTCTTTTATGTGGAACAATTTTTTTAAAGATGGGTTGGGGGGAGGATGTATTTTGCCAAAGTATTGTAAGTATTGCTATCCTGTAAAGAGTAGTTGCCGTTTTGAGAAGATAGGGGAATACTTTATCAGCCTCAGCGTAATGTTGGAGTATTGTTCATCTTCAAGACAGAAGAAGCACACGAAGCTACACTTAATCATTTTACCCACACACATATTGTTTAATTATACATTGGAAACTAACAAAGTTCTGGAGGAATTCCCTGGTTTTGGCTGTAAATTATGTGGACCTTCTCTAAGCAGCCAAAACAGAAGATTTCCTTTACACGGACAATTGCGTGGCTATTTCTTGAATTTTTGAATCAAACCCATGAAGGTCAATATTTTAAATGTTATACATGAAGGTCAATATTATTAATGTTACAGTTGTTTTTTTATGCTATAGGCTTGTAGTCTGTCTGCATTAGAACAAGTTTTAAACAACCTAATTTGTTTGAACACAGACTACATGAATTGTGTAAGTGTATAAAGCTGTTTGCAGGAATATACCGATGTGTATGTGTGGCAGAGGGGCAAATTGTTACCTCCTGAAATCACTGTATGTGCCATGTTTTGCGATAAGATTGCTTGCATTTTCTGCTCATCAGATGTGTATCTTTTGTTTGGAAAAGCACTAGTGATGGATTTTTTTTTTTTTTTAACACATTTAGATTGCAAACTGTGCCTTACAAAAGGAATAGGTAGACTTCAGGGCCAAAGGAAGTTGCCCAGTTGTCCAGAAATCCTTTTTTCCCTGCTGTTAGAATGTGAAACCAAATTTAGCAACCAAAATTAAAGAAAAGATGGATTTTCCATTAGTGCTTGTCCCTATCTTGTCCTCAGCTTTGTTGCAGGTTGTATCCTTTCCTCCTAGAATGTTTCCCCCACAGAATGTCCAAGTAACAAACAATTGCTTTTTAAGCTCCTGTCCCAGGAAAATCAAACGTTAATATTAATGATTCTAAAACAAAGTGGACTAAAACCATTCTATTTTATCATTTTCTAATGCAAAGTGGCTTAGCATAGAGTTAACATCTTTAGCAGGTAATAGTTTACTGTTTTTATTCTTATGTACTATAAGGACCATATTTAAGTTTGGGTCTATTCCTACCGTTGTTTCTTTGCGGGAAGAGTTGGGGAGGTTTAGGGGATTCTTCTCTTTCTTTTTAAATTCTATTTGTAAAATAATGTTTGGGTTCAAACAAATTAGTTGTTAAACATCTGTAATCCAGTTTTCTGTAAATGTTGCTGTTCTAAGCTCTGTTAATGTTAAGCATTCTTTTGTATTTAAAATTACAATAAAATGTTAAAACTGGTTGCTTGTTTTGTGGATGAATGTAAAGAAAAAACTCATGAGTGGCTGATATGAGTGCTAGATGCTTGAAGATTAAAGTTATTAGAAATCACTCCCTTAGACCCTGCTTATATCTAGACAATTATGTGTAATTCCTTAAAGACAACATTCATAAAATTTATCTGAAGAGTTGAATTTAAAATTATAGTAAATGCTTAATGCACATCCTTCATATTTAAAACTGACACCACTACCTAAAGAGGCTCTGACTTTTAATTGCTGCATAATATGCTCAGTCATGTACCCCTCTCCCTACCTCCAAGTTGTATGTATAAATAAGCCTTGATGCTGTGACACTTGAAATATTTTTAAGATTTAAGAACATCAAGTGTTTCTCTTCTAATTTAGTCTTTAATTCATAGAGCAGTAATGTAAAACTTAATGGAAGGTACAAACAGGGTCTAAGGTTTGAGTACCCAGAAAGACTTTCTTCAGCCTCCAAACACCCATACATCATATGATGACTTAGGAATTCCCATTGCCTCTTCCAGGTTATATGTGTAAAATAGCTGTTTTATGCAAGGTTAGTTTAGATACTGCTCTTTACAGGATGAGTGGTGTTGTCTTTGGTTGTGTGGTCTTAAATGTGTTTCTAATGTGTGTGTCAAATAATTACCTGTTAAACAGACTGCCAATCTGGCTGAAGCCAATGCTTCTGAAGAAGATAAAATAAAAGCAATGATGTCGCAATCTGGCCATGAATACGACCCAATCAAGTAAGTTCATAAATATTTTATGCTAATTGAAACTTTGGGGGTGAATTTTTCCCCCCAGTCAAAAGCATCTATTGTTTTTAAAAGACCTTTTGTACATGTAATACTTCTTTTCCTTTCAGTTACATGAAGAAACCTCTAGGTCCACCACCTCCATCTTATACCTGTTTCCGTTGTGGTAAACCTGGCCATTATATTAAGAATTGCCCAACAAATGGGGTAAGTCCAAAGAAACTATAGTACATCTTTTTCTTAGAAGTATTGTTTAGTCATCTTGATTTTCATGGTAAAATTACTTTTACCAAATGGCAAATGAGTACAACCCCTGGAGCCAGATTTGCCAGGCTTTGGGTCTGGGTTCTGCCATCTTGTAGGTGAATGAGTTTAGGCAAGGTCCTTGATCTCTCCAAGCCTGTTTTTTCTTCTCTGAAGTGGAGATAACAGTATTCACCTCACGTGGCAATTGTGAGGATTAAATAAGATCATAAGTGTGAAGTATTACAAGTAACAATAAGTAGTAAGCACTGCATAATATTAGCTAATTGTTAAGTAAGGATGTCTGCTTTTTCTCTCCTCTTTCTCTTTTCCCTCCAAATAGGATAAGAACTTTGAATCTGGTCCTAGGATTAAAAAGAGCACTGGAATTCCCAGAAGTTTTATGATGGAAGTGAAAGATCCTAACATGAAAGGTGCAATGCTCACTAACACTGGAAAATACGCAATACCAACTATAGATGCGTAAGTATACAAATTATATATGACCTGTGGAGAGCACATCAGTCCTAGGGCATAGTGTTTAATCTTGGGCTTATAACTTGGCTACTTGGATTCCTTGGGAACTTTGTTTACCAAGATCACTAGTCTCCACATGTTGGGTTTCTGTGTTTAAGATTGAGACGCTGCAGTCTGCTCCATTTAAAGCAAATTTCAAATGATTGGGGATTTTTGTCATCAGTGAGTGCCACTTCCCTTGTAGTCTTCTAATTTTTTCTATTTCTGTCATTCCCTGCTTTCTTCCTCATTCACATACATATCCCACATTATCTTACATATGCTATTTGCATTCTGTATTCATTTTAAAATAAAAGTTCTGCAAAATACTGAGGCAAATGTATTAACTGCCAAGCATAAACAAAATATTGAAAAATCTATATACCTTGTAGTCTTAAGATTCTAAAGTAGGGTTTATTTTATAAACCACTAGTTCAAACCAGCTATAGCTTTATAAAACACCTTCATGTTTATTTTTAATGCATTTTCAGATTTTATGAACCAGTTTTTAATGAAAGGAACAGGTGTAAAAAATCTAGTGAGACAGTTCAACTAGATGATTTTCCATTTTATCTACTCTTTATTATTATATGTTTAATCACCTTTTTGATTACCTTCAATAGTTGTGAATTCACATAATATACATTACATTTTTAAGTATTCCTTTGGACAGTAGTTCTAGGTACTATGCCCTGAACACCCTCCCCCCCAGTTTTGGATTTAATATGTGATAAGATCTTGATTCTGCATTTTTAGCAAGTTTTCCCGAAGATTAGAAAATTAAGAGAGAGAGCTTCAGGACATGCTTTGAGAAACATTATTTTATAGAATAGGTGTGTATGTCCTCTCAATGATACAAGGAAAATAAGAAACCTCAGGAGATCAGTTTTCTCAGTTTCATGAAGTGTAGTGTAGTGAGAGGTGGTGATGCCAAAGGTTATGCTAGAGAATGACACTGAAAAGACCTAGTGTTTTTTAACATCTGCTTCAGGAGGAATGCAGTGTTAGAGTTCACAAATAAGAATTAATGTTTTCCTAAACTCTCAACCCTGCTCACTTTCTCAACTTCACCCCCATCTATTTTTTATCAGTCACCATCCTGTGTTGTTGTGGTTCATCTTAGAGCAGTCTGTTGTTATGCCGTTTCTAATTCAGACACATTCCATAGATGCTTCCAAACAGTGATAGGTTGAAATTGATGATTTTTGTAGTCAGTAAAGAGCAGACTGCTATATTATGTAAAAGTTCTTAAAGAACAGAAGTTTGTGTTGGAGAAGTTAACGTCGCCTGTGAACCTTAACTAATAATTTCATTGCTTTTTGAGTGCTGAAATATAAAAGCCCATTTGTGTCAAACACACAGCAAATACTGGGGAGAGATGGGAGCCCAAGTATTTTAAATGAAACTCACCCTCTCCACTAACACCACTGATAAGCAACTCAGACTCTTCTTCTGTTTCTTTTTCTATCCTCTGTTCTCCTCTTTTTTTTTTTTTTCTTCTTTTCTTTTCTCTCTTTGGGCAGTGGGAGACTCCTCTTTCACAAATTGGGAACAATGGGGCATAAGCAAATTGATACTTATTTCTGGAATCGTGGTGATGTCTATGGAGCAACTGCAACACAAATAACACACCTAAGGTACCCTACTCCATACAGCTGAGATTCTTTCATTTTCAGCATTGAGATATACACACTCTGTTCCTAAATGAAAATAGAAAAAAATTTCTCTAGAAATTCCAATGCTTTACAGATTTAATTGCAGAGAAAATGGGGGTGTGAAAGCAAGTGTAGCAAGTCTGAGATTAGCTTTTTGTGTATTTAATATCCAACATTTCTGCAAAATGCATTTCTACAAAAAAAAACCCAAAACTGGACCCAGAATATCTAACAAGGTGTTACTTCATATTTTTGTAACACATATTTTGATCATTTAAATCATGATTCTGAATTGACTATAATCTCTTAATAATTATAGGTAGATCATTGGTCTGAAATTCCATTCTGACAATTAAATGTAATGATACATTTTCCTTGAACTGTCTCCCCTTATTTGTATAATGTCAGTACTAATTTTAATTTCACATCTTGTAGCATTCACTCTAATACCTTCACGGGTTTTAGAGACTGTTGGAATATGAAAAGTTTTTATTATACTTGTTTTTCAAGAAACAATGGTGGGGTAGGGAAAATTTGCTATTTGAGTTTTCTCTAAGTTCAGATTCTTTGCCATGTAAACAACACTGAACGTGTTACTTTACCTCTCTGACCCTCAGTTTTTAGAGTTAAGGATTCTAAAATCCTTTTAGCTGCTTTTACATTTATTTTCTTTTTGTTGTGCTTGTTAGAGTTTTGTTTTATGTTTCTTGTGTAGGAGGAGGATGTGCATTAACTACTCTCTTATTTTGGAAGATTATTTGTCTAAACTAATTGGCATTATACTGAATTATATATTCCCATGTTACAGTAGAACATGAAACATGAATAACTTTGCCTTTTAAATAATGTTAAAACACTAAAACTTTCTTTTACAGAGAAGCATATGCTATTGGGAAGAAAGAAAAACCACCCTTCTTACCTGAGGAACCATCTTCTTCCTCAGAAGAAGATGATCCTATCCCAGATGAGTTGTTGTGTCTCATCTGCAAAGATATTATGACTGATGCCGTTGTCATTCCCTGCTGTGGAAATAGTTATTGTGATGAATGTAAGAACTGCTGAGCCCTTAAAGACATAGATTTTAGAATATTTATATTTACTTAGAAAGGTTCTTAGCCAACATTTTGTATATTTTTTTAAATAATTTTTTTTTAGTTGACAGTGGACCTTGCACAGTGAACAGTTGACAGTGGACAGTGGACTGCTGAGAATTGAAGCCAGTGCTAGGAAAGCGCTCTGCCACTGAGCCACAACCCCAACCCAACATTGTATATTTTAATAAGTGAAATGTAGATAACAAGGGTTGGCCAGAAGGCATTTAATAGAAGTTTTTTTTTTTTTTTTAAACATTGACTTCTTTTCCCTTTTAAACATTAGAATTGACCACCTCCTATACTGAGGTTTCTTTAATTATAGAATTTTTGTTGTATGTTTTACATGGCATATAGTTTTGTTTTGGTTTTTTTTTTGGTACTGGGAATTGAAACCAGAGGCACTCGACCACTGAGCCACATCCCCAGCCCTATTTTGTATTTTATTTAGAGACAGGGTCTCATTAAGTTGCTTAGGGCCTCTCTAAATTGCTGAGGCTGGCTTTGAACTCGCGATCCTCCTGCCTCAGCCTCCCAATGCTGGGATTACAGGCGTGTGCCACCGCACTCGGTGGCATATAGAATTTTAAAAACCTTTTAGACCTTAGGTAATTCTGGACGTATTTTTAAATGGAACCAAAATCCCTTTACTAGATTGTGAATAATACTCTGTTCTTATTCTAGTGTCATTTGGCCTTCTTCCTGTGAACTTGTTATCCAAAATTGCGATTGTTAGGCTTTTTTGCTTTTTCCCCCAGTCACTTATATTAGCACTACTTTTTTTCTGTTACTTACCCTAAGTTTATTCCTTCTTACCCAGAAGAAGATGGTGTTATCTGGAAAGTGCACTGCTCAGTCCTGCTTTTTTCATTTCTAGAAATAGTTTTGGAATATAAATCTATTTTCTCGTCTCTTCATTAAAGACTAAGATCAAGAAGTCACTTGAAGGAACTTTGGCAGCTGAGACAAGGAGGATCATAAATTTGAGACTGCCTCAAAATAAAAACTTAAAAAGGGTTTGGGATGTAGCTCAGTGGTAATGTGTCTCCGGTTTCCATCCCGTACTGCAAAAGAGAAAAAGAAGAGGTCACTTAAGTCATGTTTGAGAGTATATTTTGAATTTAACAAACTACTTTTTGAAGCATAGAGAAGCTGCAATTTAATGTTGCTCCTACCTACTGTGTTGTAGGTTTCTCTTCCTGGCCTGAATAATGATTGATTTAAAAGCATTTTTCTTCTTATGCATTTTCAAAAACTAAACCATATAAAGTAGTTTTTTTAAATTTATTTATTATATCTTTTGGTACTGGGGTTTGAATCCAGGGTTACTTTACCATTTATATTTATTTTGAGAACAGGTCTCACTAAGTGGCTTATAGCCTCTCTAAGTTGCTGAGGCTGGCCTCAAACTTGTGATCCTCCTGCCTCAGCCTCTTGAGTTGCTAGGATTATAGGCATGCGCCCACTGCGTCCACCAACCATGTAGTTTTTATCACTCTTGAGTCTTATTTCTATTTTTTCCTACAATATTCTAATTATCAAAGATTCAGGAATTTTTTTCCCCCCTGTTCAAGCATTACTTTAAATGTTTCAATGACTGTTGTTTTTTTGTTTGTTTGTTTTGTTTTGTTTTCACGGTTTTGGGTATTGTGCTTGACAGGCAAGCACTCTATGAACTGAGCTATATCCCCAGCCCTCTGACTTTTTTAAAAAGTAGGTCAGGTCAGAGAAAAACAGAAGAGTGTTGTGAGAATGAGAGATTTTAAGTTTCTTAATCTAAGAAGGTATTAGTTTTGTGTGTTTGGATAACAGTAATGTAACTGAGCAGATGTAAGCTGTCTTTTATAATTCATTCTGTAAACACTGAGTTCCTGCTGTGCCTTTGTTAATATTTAAAATCTTACACATAGGTATAAGAACAGCACTCCTGGAATCAGATGAACATACATGTCCAACATGCCATCAGAATGATGTCTCTCCTGATGCTTTAATTGCCAATAAGTTTTTACGACAGGTAAGTTGAAATTTTTTTGTGAAAAAAGATTTTTTAAAGATTTGAAGTAATTTGTTTCCTGAGTGAATACTACATTACATATTTTTGCATTTTTATGTTTGGTATCAATAGGCTGTTAATAACTTCAAAAATGAAACTGGATATACCAAAAGATTAAGAAAACAGTTACCTCCACCACCACCTCCAATACCTCCTCCAAGACCCCTCATTCAGCGGAACTTGCAACCTTTGATGAGATCTCCAATATCAAGACAGCAAGATCCCCTGATGATTCCAGTGACGTCATCATCAACTCACCCAGCTCCCTCTATGTCTTCATTAACTGCTAATCCATCTTCCTTGGCCCCTCCTGGGCCTGGAAATCCATCTTCTACCCCAGCTCCTGTACCCGATATAACTGCAACAGTATCCATATCAGTCCATTCAGAAAAATCAGATGGACCTTTCCGGTAAGTTTTATGTATTTCTCATTGTTAGAAAATGAATGAGATAAATGGTGTTGTTTTGGTTGTATATAGCTTTAATTATTCTAGTGGTCCACTGTGTTCAGTAAGTTTGGATGACTTGTAAGAAATGACTTAAGTCTTAATGGAGGAGGAGGCAAATGAAGGTGATTCATTTGACAAATGATAATTAAGTATCCCACAGTCAAATACCACCACACAAGTTGCCAACAACACCTGTTAAATGTTGTCTAATAGAATAGTTTAGCATTTCAGAGGCAAGAGAAGTCACTTCATAATGGTCATAATGATGGTATTAGGAAAGAGTAGATTGAGCAGAACTAAGAACAATTCAGATAGTAGAGAAAGGGACTTAATGCACTGATGGAAATAGAGGGGTCAGGAATAATTGTGTTGGAGCATAATTATGTAGCAAAATAGTGAAAACTGACTTAAATCCCACCACTTCAAAAATGTAAAGGACCTTTTACCATGTAGTCTAATGGCTCCAGATCATTCTTTTACAAAAGCCAACCAGCAGTAGAGGCAGAAAGTTGGGTGCTAAGGTGCACACCTGTAATCTCAGCTAGTTGGGAGTCTAAGGCAGAAGGATTGCAAGTTCAAAGCTAGCCTTGGCAACTTAGTGAGACTCTGTCTTAAAATGAAAAGGGGTGGGGATGTAGCTCAGTGGTAAAAGCATCCCTGGATTCCATCCCAAGTTTAACCTTTTTTTTAATAAAAAACAGCTTTTTAAAAATACATCATGGGTCTATTTCAGACATACTGAAGCAAAATCTTTAGGATGTCTCTCTCGTATATGTACATGTATATTTAAGAAATTCCACTGATCTGTTTTCTAGTTTAGCCTTTTCTTTGCTTGATAGTGGTAATAAAGCCCAGAGAGTTCTGTATACCCCTTCAGTTTAGTGACAGAACTAGAACTAAAGCCTACTCTTTAGATACCAGGTTCTTTTTGTCCTCATAGCCCATACTTTGATTTTTCTTTTCTTTAAGTTTTACTCTTGTTTTTTGTACTAGGGATTGAAGCCAGCAGCACTTCACCACTGAGCCACATCCTCAGCCCTTTTTATTTATTTTGAGATGGAATCTCATGAAGTTTCTGGGGCTGGCTTTGAGCTTGTGGTCCTCCTGACTTATTTATATTCCTTAGCCACTGGGATTACAGGCACGGGCCACTGTGCCTGGCTGACGTTTTCCTCTTCTTGCAATCATTTTCTTTCATATCGTATCATGTGTAGTACATCTTAAGGCAGTTTCTCTTTTTTGCCTTTTTACTTAATGTATAAAGAACTCTCCAGAGGTTCAGTCCTCTCTCTCACTTTACTCAGAATTTTTCCTCATGTTTGACCTAATTCATTTTAAGGCAGATGTTAGTGACATTGTTGTTTTTATTCGTAATCCTTCAGATCTGTTGACTTTTTAAAGTATTGTGAATTGTATTGTTTTCTAGTGATTCTGATAATAAAATACTGCCAGCTGCAGCCCTTGCATCAGAACACCCAAAGGGGACCTCCTCAATTGCAATTACTGCTCTTATGGAAGAGAAGGTAAATTTTACTAGCTTTTAAATTTAGTCTTTACGGTGGGGTTTGTCTTTTTTTATTTTTATTTTTTTAGCTAATCCTTTTTCTTTTTAAACTATTCTTGTTTATTTGTGATTATTTTAAAGGGTTACCAGGTGCCTGTCCTTGGAACCCCATCTTTGCTTGGACAGTCACTATTACATGGACAGTTGATACCCACAACTGGTGAGTAAAATTATTTTGATTTGGACTTTTTTTTCCCTTTAAAAAAAGATTTTAGTTTAATTTAACATGCAATTTTGTATTTACTCACTGGGTTTCTTTTGCATTCTTTGGTTTCCAAGGTCCAGTAAGAATAAATGCTGCTCGCCCAGGTGGTGGCCGACCAGGTTGGGAACAGTAAGTATATATATAAATTAAACTCAAGATAATTGCTCTTGAATTAAATAATGGAAACTGCAAACTAAGCATTATGTTGCTGCATACTTTGTATTATAAACTACCCTTTCATATACCAGGTTCATACATGTTTTATGGCAGGTGATACAAATACAAGTTTACATAAGGAATTATTTTCTAAAAAAAATGTATATAGTTGATTCTTAACAACTTTTCGATGTAGGGGTGCTGATCTTCACATAGTTGAAAATCCACACAAACTTTTTAGAAACTTCTTATATAAGATTTGTATATGTTTTATGGTAAATGGTAAAATAGACAATTGTGTACATAGGGTTTTTGCATTTAGGGCACACCTTTTTAAATGTTTTTCAGTATCTCTTGGGCAGTGCAACTTGTCTGCAAGTTTTTTCAAATTGTCAAAAATTTCCCAAACAATCCATATATATGTGGGCTCATGCATTTCAAACCCAGGTTGTTCAAGGGTCACCTGTACTTTTTTCACAATAGTAAAATACAGAATAAAATTCTTTTTTGCTTTCATGGCTTAACAAATGGGATCTTGACAGCACCTCAGTTAGTAGGTAAAAATAACTTAAAAATTATTTTAAATATGAAATCACTTATTTTCCTAAAAATTCAACTTTTTCTTAATCTTTGTATATCTTTTTGTTTCTATATTTGATTAAATTTGATTTAAGTAAATAAATACATTCTAAGATTAAAGTCTACCAAGTACAAAATTCCTTGTTTTAAATAGCATCTGTGTTGTTAAAATCTGTAAGATGTGATTTTTTTTCCTTCCCTGAAAGGCTCAGAACTTTGATTTCTGTGGACTGTTCTATGGCGTTAAAAATCAGTTATTTAATATCTTTATAATTTTGTTTTTGTGAAACTTATATTCTAAACTTTGATCTTTTTGTTTCAAAGATAAACCAAATTTCTCATAAAGAAAACATACTGGGGGCTGGGGATATAGCTCAGTTGATAGAGTGTATGCCTTGCAAGCACGAGGCTGTGGGTTCAATTCCCAGCACTGCAAAAAAAAAAAAGAGAGAAAAAGAAAAAAGAAAGCATACTGTTTGAGAGACTAGCAGAAAATACATCAGTAGAAAGAACATGGGATTTAGAGACAGATAGACCTGGGTTTAAGTTCCAACTCCTTTTTTTGCCAGCTACTTGACCATGAACATGTGGTTTTTTACTCCTCAGTCCCAACTTCCTCATTTGTAGAACTTAACATGTAAAATGCCTGCATAGTGTCTTATAGGCATGAGGGTTTTTTTCCTTTACTATTACAAGTTTGCAGAGTAATTTTAAGAAAATTAAAATATATATTCTATATTGTTTTAATTAATCAGGGAAATAAGTTAATTTTAAGTAAACGTAATATTTGCTCAGGTCTCTCAAACAAATTTAAAAATAGGGAGTAAGAAAAATCTTTTCAGAATAGTTAAAATAGATGCCTTAAAATCTGCGTACTGAAAGGTGGTTATACTTGTGGACAAATATACTCAAGCCTTTCTTTCTTTTCTTTTTTTTTTTTTAAATCTTTCCTATATGCACAGTTCCAATAAGCTTGGATATCTAGTTTCTCCACCACAGCAAATTAGAAGAGGAGAGAGAAGCTGCTACAGGTAGGCATGCTAAATATCTTTCACAAACTAATCCTATGACATAACTGAAAAATACACAAAGAAATTAAGACTCAGCGACAGCCAGGAGGAGGGGGGGTCATTTTATTTATGCTTTCCTCTCTTAAGTCTTCAGTAGTTGTCCTTAAGAAACCTAGATTGGGAGGCTGAGGCAGGAGGATTGCAAGTTCAACACCAGCCTCAGCAACTTAGCAAGGCCCTAAGCAACTCAGTGAGACCCTGTCTCTAAATAAAGTACAAAATAGGATTGGGGATTTGGCTCAGTGGTGGAGTGTCCCTGGTTTCAATCTCCAGTACCAAAAAAAAAAAAAAAAGAAAGAAACCTAGAAAAGCATAAATTACATTTAGTATTTTAAATGATGGTTTTTAAGGGTATGTCCTTTATACTCAACACAACAGAATACTGGTGATGAAATTTAGCTCACTTCAGCTCCCAAGAATTGCATTTATTTCTTTTAAACTCAATTGCTCTAATCTTTTCCCACTTTCTCTTTTCCAAAAAAAGAGGTAAGGAAATTGTTAGGGGCTCCTAAACAGTTCACAAACAGTGTTAGTCTAAGTAAGGCATAGATCTTACCACCTAGGTCATAGTTGCCCAGGATAGAGGGGTGTTCAAAATTTTATCACAAGAACACTAAAGGTATTTTCTAGTGTTCCGTTGAGAATTGCTAAGCTTATGAAAGTTACTACTTTGTTACTAGATCATGTGTTAAAAGAAGGTCATAGTTGCTAATTCATGACTCTGACAAAAGGCTTAAAATCTAAACCCCTTTTGCCTTTGTACCAGTGCCCATAATGTAAAGACCCTTTGATTTAACAGAAGTTCACTCGGTTTCTTTCATGAGACACAGTTTAGAAATTTTAGCTAGCACTATTTTTACTTAATTCTTCGAGAGAAAACATTGGGATTTTCAGTTGTTGATGGGATTTTTTCAGTTCTTGATTATAAATGTTAAAGCTAGTATTTATTCTACTTTGTATGGTCTTGAGCCATTTACTGCCTTAAAAAGGTTACAAGAAAAATTGTTTTTTCTTCTTTTAAACTTTTGGTCTTTGAAGACATTATGGGGAAAACTAGGTCATAATAGCATTAACCTATCAGTTCCTTCAAAAGACATTTTAGGAAGTAACAGGTGATAATCAATCTGAACTTCACAAAAGATAAATTACAAATATATAAATGTATCTCCACATAAAAAATGTCCCATAAACTTACCATTGAAATTCCTAAGTAGCCTTAAAAATCATGATTTTGTTTATAGAGTTAATTTTTTTATTTTCTTTTTTGAGATGGGGTCTTGCTATATTGCCCAGGCTGATCTCAAATTCCTAGGCTAAGCAATCCGCCCACCTCAACCTCCCAGGTAGCTGGGACTAAAGGTGCACACCATTGCATCTGACTTTATAGAGTTATATTTACAAATAAGTGGTATCAGTGTTTCTATGCTAGTTGAATAGTTAATTCCATTCATTTGTTTGTACATTTGAAAATGATTATGGATAAAAAAAATAAGTTTACCTGTCAGATGAATTTAAAGGAATAATGTCTTGGAATTTATTTCTCCAGAAGTATAAACCGTGGGCGACACCACAGCGAAAGATCGCAGAGAACTCAAGGTCCATCATTACCAGCAACTCCAGTCTTTGTACCTGTTCCACCACCTCCTTTGTATCCACCTCCTCCCCATACACTTCCTCTCCCTCCAGGTGTTCCTCCCCCACAGTTTTCTCCACAATTTCCTCCTGGCCAGCCACCACCTGCTGGGTATAGTGTCCCTCCTCCAGGGTTTCCTCCTGCTCCTGCCAATTTATCAACACCTTGGGTATCATCAGGAGTGCAGACAGCTCATTCAAATACCATCCCAACAACTCAAGCACCACCTTTGTCCAGGGAGGAATTCTATAGAGAACAACGGCGACTAAAAGAAGAGTAAGTATTTTAATTTGAAATTATTATATGAACTTTTTTCCATTTTCTTATATAACATTAAATAGGTATCTTTGGAAACATTTTCCAGTGTTTCCAGTTAGTACAAGAAAATTCACCTAAAGTTTAAACCAAGCCATACAAGCAACTTTCTTAGGGATTCCTAGTTATTTGTAGTTTTAAAGTAGAAAACTAATGACAATTTCATTCATTTCATTCATGATCTAATTACATTTGTCTTGTTAGTTTTCTTAAATGGTTTTTGTTAACTTTCACTCTTTAACTTTATTTTACTAGGGAAAAGAAAAAGTCCAAGCTAGATGAGTTTACAAATGATTTTGCTAAGGAATTGATGGAATACAAAAAGATTCAAAAGGAGCGTAGGCGCTCATTTTCCAGGTTAGTGTTTTGCAAGCCTTCACAACAGAATTACAAATGGGACTTTGAATATCCAGGGATTAGCTATGGATATAAATAACATTGCACTTATGAAATTTTTCTGATTCGGTCTAGGTTTATAGAAATGGAGATGTAACCTATTTCCCAATATCTGTTTATTGAAATAATGTCTCAATGTAAATTCTATTGTGTAGAACTAGCAGTTATGGGGATTAAATTGCCCTTGTCCCTTGAAGTTATTTGCAGTGTAAAATAATTGGGAAATGTTTATGGAAGGAAAGAATTAGGGAAATAGCCAAAGAACATTTCTGAGGACCCTTTTACCATAAGGCTACAGCTTCTTGCTGGAACATTAACCTGTATAATTGTAAAGTAGTAGTAGAATACAAAGTGCTGTATTGACAGAAAAACTGAATTAGAAGAATTCCCTAAAAAAAAGTTTGCTTTAAAGACTTTTCTTAGCCTTACACTTAAAATGTGGTTCCTTTTAAAGTTAGATTGTTGGCTAGTATAGGACAAAAAAAAAATGGACTCTTACTTTTTCAGATAGGAAGTAAAATTTAAATATGATTGGTATTTTGTTTAATGCTAATAAACTTGTATTACTCACGGTACATTAGTGCACTCCACTGTAGTTGTTAAGACTTCACTTTTGTTTTATAACAAATGATTGCTCTGCTTTGTGTATTTTATTCCATTCCAACAGAGGTCACTGTGCCTCTTTAATCACCTAAGATGAAACTTGATATTAAGACAGATGAAACTGTGAGAAAAGAATGCTAGAATATTAGAGTCTATATTCTACTTTGAATATGTTTCTCAACTATCAATTATTGTTTTGTTTTTGTTTTTAGGTCTAAATCTCCCTATAGTGGTTCATCATATTCAAGAAGTTCATATACTTATTCTAAATCAAGATCTGGTTCAACACGTTCACGCTCTTACTCTCGATCATTCAGCCGCTCACATTCTCGCTCCTATTCACGATCACCTCCATACCCTAGAAGAGGCAGAGGCAAGAGTCGCAATTACCGTTCTCGGTCTAGATCTCATGGATATCATCGGTCTAGGTCAAGGTCTCCCCCATATAGACGCTATCATTCACGATCAAGATCTCCTCAAGCATTTAGGGGACAGTCCCCCAATAAACGTAATGTACCTCAAGGAGAAACCGAACGTGAATACTTTAATAGATATAGAGAAGTTCCACCACCTTATGACATAAAAGCATATTATGGGAGGAATGTTGACTTTAGAGACCCATTTGAAAAAGAGCGTTACCGAGAATGGGAGAGAAAATACAGAGAGTGGTATGAAAAATACTATAAAGGTTATGCTGCTGGAGCACAGCCTAGACCCTCAGCAAATAGAGAGAATTTTTCTCCAGAGAGATTTTTGCCACTTAATATCAGGAATTCACCCTTCACAAGAGGTCGCAGAGAAGATTATGTTGGTGGACAGAGTCACAGAAGTCGAAACATAGGTGGCAACTATCCAGAAAAGCTTTCAGCAAGAGACACGCACAATCAAAAGGATAATACAAAGTCAAAAGAGAAGGAGGGTGAAAATGCTCCAGGAGATGGCAAAGGAAATAAGCATAAGAAGCATCGAAAAAGAAGGAAGGGGGAAGAGAGTGAAGGTTTTCTGAACCCAGAATTATTAGAGACTACTAGGAAATCAAGAGAACCTACAGGTGTTGAAGAAAATAAGACAGACTCATTGTTTGTTCTCCCAAGTAGAGATGATGCTACACCTGTTAGGGATGAACCAATGGATGCAGAATCCATCACTTTCAAGTCTGTGTCTGAAAAAGACAAAAGAGAAAAAGATAAACCAAAAACAAAAGGTGACAAGACCAAACGGAAAAATGATGGATCTGCTGTGTCCAAAAAAGAAAATGTCGTAAAGCCTGCTAAAGGACCCCAAGATAAACTAGATGGAGAGCGTGAAAAATCTCCTCGGTCTGAACCTCCACTTAAAAAAGCCAAAGAGGAGACTCCAAAGACTGACACTACTAAATCATCATCTTCCTCTCAGAAAGATGAAAAGATCATTGGTACCCCCAGAAAAGCTCACTCGAAATCAACTAAAGAACACCAGGAAACAAAGCCAGTCAAAGAGGAAAAGGTGAAAAAGGACTATTCCAAAGATGTCAAGTCAGAAAAGCTAACCAGTAAGGAAGAAAAGACCAAGAAACCTAATGAGAAAAACAAACCACCTGATAGTAAGGGAGAGAAAAGAAAAAGAAAGACTGAAGAAAAGGGGGCAGAGAAAGATTTTGAATCTTCTTCTGTGAAAATCTCTAAATTAGAAGTAACTGAAATAGTGAAACCATCACCAAAGCGCAAGATGGAACCTGATATTGAAAAAATGGATAGGACCCCCGAAAAGGACAAAACCTCCTCATCAGCTGCCCCGGCTAAAAAAATCAAGCTCAACCGAGAAACTGGGAAGAAAATTGGAAGCACAGAAAATATAGCTAGTACAAAAGAGCCCTCTGAAAAGTTGGAGTCCACATCTAGTAAAGTTAAACAGGAAAAAGGCAAAGGAAAGGTCAAACGAAAAGTAACTGGAGCTGAAGGATCCAGCTCGACTCTTGTGGATTATACCAGGTACTATGGGAAGGTGGGAGCAGATGTCTGTCTCAGGAAATAACCGTTGAATCTTATCCATGCTTGTAGTTGTGGTTGGTAACAGTGTGCTTTAAGTGGGAATTGGGCTGGCTTACTCTTTTATTATCTTTAAAGAAAGGCATTATTAAAGATAAGGTATAAGAAGATTTGGGTGGTTGAACCACATTTGTTTTTAAACATTTACGTCCTTAAGTCACACTTCTGTATTAAAGCAGAATAATTTAGCTTTTTAAGGTTTAAAGGACATTTATCATTAGTTCAAGTTAGCGTTTTGATATTCATAAGTTTTATAATTGGTAGTAAATTCTATCTTAATTAAAATTGTTTCTTTTCTTTTTAGTACGAGCTCAACTGGAGGAAGTCCTGTGCGGAAATCTGAAGAGAAAACAGATACAAAGAGAACTGTCATTAAAACCATGGAAGAATATAACAATGACAATACTGCTCCTGCTGAAGATGTTATTATTATGATCCAGGTTCCTCAGTCCAAATGGGATAAAGATGACTTTGAATCTGAAGAAGAAGATGTTAAATCCACACAGCCTGTACCAAGTGTAGGAAAACCTACCAGTGTTATAAAGAATGTTGGTACTAAGCCATCCAATACAGTCAAGTACACAGAGAAAGAGAGTGAGCCATCAGAAAAAATTCAGAAACTCACCAAAGAAGTGAGCCATGAGATTATGCAGCATGAAGTCAAAAGTTCAAAAAACTCTTCATCTAGTGAAAAAGGGAAAACCAAAGATCGAGATCATTCAGTGTTAGAAAAAGAAAACCCTGAAAAAAGGAAGAACAGCACTCAACCAGAGAAAGATGGTAATTTGGACCGTCTGAATGAACAAGGAAATTTTAAAAGTCTGTCTCAATCTTCCAAAGAGACTAGAACTTCAGAAAAGCATGATTCCATTCGTGGTTCCTCAAATAAGGACTTCACTCCCAATAGAGACAAAAAAACTGACTATGACAACAGAGAGTACTCAAGCTCCAAACGTAGAGATGAAAGGAATGAATTAACCAGAAGGAAAGACTCTCCTCCTCGGAGTAAGGATTCTGCATCTGGACAGAAAAATAAGCCAAGGGAGGAGAGAGAGTTGCCTAAAAAAGGAATAGGAGATTCCAAAAAAAGCAATTCTAGTCCACCAAGAGAGAAAAAACCTCATGATCAGAAAGCCCCTTACGATGCTAAGCGCTCAAGCGAAGAGACAAAATCTGTAGATAAAAATCCTGGCAAGGATCGTGAGAAGCATGTAGTAGAGGCACGGAACAATAAAGAGTCAAATAGTAGTAAATTACTTTATGTACTTAACCCACCAGATCCACAGGTTGAAAAAGAACCAATTACTGGTCAAATTGACAAGAATGCTATCAAGCCTAAACCCCAGTTAAGTCATTCCTCTAGACTGTCCTCTGACTTAACTAGAGAGACTGATGAAGCTGCTTTTGAACCAGACTATAATGAAAGTGACAGTGAAAGTAATGTATCTGTGAAAGAAGAAGAAACTTCTGGAAACATTTCTAAGGAGCTGAAAGATAAAATAATGGAGAAAACAAAGGAGAGCCTGGACACAGCAGCAGTCCCCGCTGTGGGCGTAAGCAGGAGCCAGAGTCAAAGCAGCCCTAGTGTGAGTCCAAGTCGAAGTCACAGCCCTTCTGGAAGCCAGACCCGAAGCCACAGTAGCAGTGCCAGCTCAGCAGAAAGTCAGGACAGCAAGAAGAAGAAGAAAAAGAAGGAAAAGAAAAAGCACAAGAAACATAAAAAGCATAAGAAGCATAAGAAGCATGCAGGCACTGAAGTGGAAGTGGAAAAAAGCCAGAAACACAAACACAAGAAAAAGAAGTCAAAGAAGAGCAAAGACAAAGAAAAGGAGAAGGAGAAAGATGACCAAAAAGTGAAATCTGTCACTGTGTAAAAGGACAGATTATTTTTAACTGACTTAATTACTAAGTCATCTGTATTAAATTTTGTTATAATGTAAAGAGATTCAAGCCTTGTAAATAATGACATGGAAGACCCTGTGCTGCACTTAAAATATTGCTGCTTGATTATTTGATTTTTACATCAGAGCTTTATAACACGAACTTTTGTACAGAATTGTGGAGTTGTGACCATGTAACATGAGAGGTTTTGCTAGGGCCTATTATTTTTAACCACCATTAATTAGTTGGGGTGGAGTTTACTGTACTGTGAAATTTTCACATTTGAATTTTTTTAATTGCCTGGCAAACGCTGATATAAGTTCTAAAGTATCAGCAGAATGATTTGCTGAATTCATTACAACCCCGTTATGTCACTTTTTGATTACAATAAAAGTTTTCAGTAAACTTTTCAAATGTTGAATATTTGCATTATTTTAAGAGAGTAGTATGGTATCTCTTCCCTTTCCCATTCAAAACATCTTTTGAGCCTAATTTAGCTGAATCGAATATACAAAATTTGGTACATTATAGGTGGGCTGGAGGTAGGTGGCGAGAAATAAGTCAATTGGAGATACGGTTGAATAAATCTAGGGAGTCTTGACTCCAGTAATCAAAGTTGGATTTCTAAAAAGGTTTGGGTTTACATCTTGGAGATGGGGAATTGTGATTTATGACCACAGACTTTTCTCAAAATTTTGATAAATTAGTATTAAATCTCCTGTAAAGGAGAATGCAGCTCAACCAGTGAGCAGCCATGGCCCGCTCAATCTACCCAGTTGATAAAAGCCAACAGTACGTACTAGATAAGACTGATGGGTTACCTTTATTGCTCAGGTTCAAGAAGAGTACTGTGAAGAATGAAAAGCTACTGAAAGGATGTAGGGAATGTCATAGGAGTTATACTTAAGAAATGTGGTGTAAATGGGGATTAGGTTCATCTCCATTTAGAAAAAGTGAAGAGAGTCTGGGGGTGATCCTCAAGTGCTCTGTCAGAGGGCGTGGTGGTTGAAGACAGGTTTTATATGAGCAGCAAGCTGCTGCTGATTTAACATTCTGCCTTGTTCTGAGGAAGCATTTCCAGACTCTGCTGGGTACACCATACTGTCTACTATTGTTGGTAACTTGATTTAAATGGTATACAGATCGACCTTTTTGAATGTGAGTGTGCATTCAATGCAGCATTTAAAACTATTGACTTAAAATTTGTACACAATTATAAACGTGAAAACCATTCAGGTCTGAGAAATTTGGGAAGTATACTGTAGTAAATCAAATTTCTTTACATGGACTATGTACGTTTATCTCGCTCACTGGCAATGAGTGTGAGTTCAAAAGGAATCTGTCTGGTTTTTGTTCCAGAAACCATTCCTTGCACATAGTAATCAATAAATGTTTGAAACAATAACATAATTTTTTAACTTTAAGGTTCTTTTACCAAGCAAATTCTTCCCTACACATGTGGTTGAAATGCATGTAGAGGCCAGTGAAAGCATACTTCACTGCAGTGTGTTAGATTGGTTTTTTAAGGGAAGGTATTCATTTTTGAGCTACTATAGATTTGAGAAATAGTATACTTCCAGGAACCAGGTGTTTCAGTATTCCAAACTGTTTAAATCAGGTGCTTAAAATAATCGCTTTGCTAGTGTCAGCACGCCAGATGAAGGGAGCTGAACCCCCTCCAAAATAATTAAGCCAGCGATATCAGATAGAAAGCTACTTAGTAATTTATTCCCTATTTGTGTAAGTGTTCCCAGGTATGGGTCGTCCACTTTTTCCTGTCTGCTCATTTAACAAATGTTACTATTTTGCCCAACTCCAGAAGGAAACCTCTGGAGCATGCTTTAAGATCTTTATATACTATTTCCAGTTTGCTTTAGCGTCAGTATTTGCCTGTTGTTTTTAACAATGATAACAAAGCCTCACGTGAGTGTATGTATAAATATGTATATTTTGAGTACACTGCTTTTTATGTCAGAAACACCCCTTTGGCATAGGTTTTCACAGGTTTTTAAGTTATGTTTTTCTTTGTGGTGAAAACTTTCAGGAATCTTTCCTCTAGCTTTATGAAATACAAAGGACATCACTGTTACCTGTAGTCCCCCTCTGGTGCCTGCAATGGCACACCAGAATTTCTGGCTCCCATGTTAACCGTGGAGTAGTCCCCATCAGTCCACCTTTCTCCATCCACCACCCACCAGTTCTGCCTGGTCTCTGGTAACCACAGTCCTACTCTCAGTTTGTACAAGGTCAACTTTTTATATGCCACACGTGAGTAAAATCATGAAGTACTTGTCTTTCTTTGGCCTATTTCACTTACCAGAGATATTGGGTTTCATTAATGTCACAAATGACAGTATTTCACCCTCTCTGACTGAACAGTATTCCATTGTATATTTACTGCATATTCTTCATCAGTTGATGGACACTGGGTATTTCCATTTGGGGAGAACTGTGAGTAGTGCTTCAGGAACAACTCCCATATATGTAAAGTAGTAGGATTGCTGGATCATACGGCAGCTCTAGTTTTAACTTTTTAGAAAACTCCATGCAGTTTTCCATAATGGACATACTAATGTACATTCCCTTCAACACTGTGCAGGGGTTCCCTTTTCTCTACATCCTTACCAGCACTTACATTTTTAATTTTCTGTTAGGAAAGAAGAGAATTAAGTAAGCCACTTAAATCCTTGATAGTAACATGGAGCTGCTATCTGTGAATAACAAATTAGAAATAATATGAAAGGGTTAATGGGAATACTTCAAAGAATCAAAAGAATTCTTTGTAGTAATCTAATAAACAGTTTATCCAAACTTCATTGGCCTTTGAGATTATTTTTATGATTATGTAAATAGAATTTTTTTAAATGACAGGCTAATTAATTCCTTTATTCACTTTTACTTGTTAAAAACATAGTGGATGGTGAACAGTGATCTCATATTAAAGCCAACTCTAGCTTGAAGCTTGCTCTTCCACTTGGCAGTATGACTCCCTAGTAAATTGCCATGAAGTTGGCTTAGCCAAGAGGACTCTTTCTCAATTCAGCTTTCCATTTTTAAAGTCTTTAGTGGTAAAGAGTATGGACTTATATTTAGGATTCCAAATAAAATATTCTCTTGCAGAAATGTTGGCACCTTAATAAAATGTGATAATTGACTAAATATGTTTTAACAGGTTTAATGATGCCAAAAGCTGGTTAGGCATTTTCATGTCCTAGAAACTAATAAATATGAAAATTGAAAGATAGGGGAAACTATATCCAGGCTAAAAACCAGGGATGGGAGGGTATAGAGCCAGAAATGGGGAACTTTTGCCATAGTACCACATCTTAAAGGATGTTTGAAAGGGAGAAGACACCCATCTACTGACAGCTGTCTTCCTTAGACAGCAGATGTCCTCTGGGGAAGCTTGAGTAGATCTTGGGCATCAAGAACACCCCATAATCCGGAGGAACGTTCACTTTGAAGTCACTTTATGACAATTGCACAAGTGAATCAGGAAGAGTAGGTCACTTGATGGAGAGAGAGGAAGTTTGGATCACAGCGTTTGTTACAGCTGGTCTTGGCTAGGAAGGAGGCTGGGCCACACAGGTCTCAACCTGGCTGTTGCTGAGTGGGGAGGGGACATTGAATTTTCAAAGTATTATGGTATACCAATACCATATTGGTGCTAGACTAGACAAGTTAGTGGAATTGAATATAACACCAGAAGGTGAGCTAAATGTAACAGTTTGAGCATGAGCAAATGTGAAGAGGATAGATTCCTGCCCCAACCCCACCCCTGTAAGCAGCTTTGGGGGAAAAAAAAAAGTGTCAGGGGTTGGGGGGGGATTTTTTTTTTTTTTCCGGGTACTGGGAATTGAGCCCAGAAGTTACCTCTCAGCTGCACCCCCAGCCCTTTTTAATTTTTAAGATATGGTCTTGTTAGTTGCCCAGGCTGGGCTTGAGATCCTCCTGCCTCAACCTCCGTAATAGCTGTGATTACAAGAATGTACCATTGTGCCCAGCTGATTAAACATCCAGAACCTTATTACGTGACCCAAGCGTTGGCCAGTTCTTCCCTAGTCTTCTAGGATCATCTCTAATAGCTTAGGTCATTTTTTTTTTTCAAACTATTCAGTCAACTGGAAACCAGGGATCTTCCCCAACAGTTTTAACAATTGTTATATGAGACCTGGTTTATCTGGGTTTGCTCCTTGTGGGTTCCTTGAAATGTATTCCTGGTGCTGATTTTTCTCATCTCTCAGTCTCAATCTTCACACTTTGACATTTCTCCCTATCTTCTCAGAATATGGTCACTTTCTCTCATTTTTCCTTCCTTTTGGTCCTACATTGTAGACTTTTCCTTTTTAAGCTGAAGTTAGTTATAAAGGTATTTTTTAGAACCAAAAAACAGTTCCCCTGAGGTGGATTATACCATTGGAGAGCAGAAGAAGCTGCTGTTCTTCAGAAATGCAACTTTTTCTCCAGTTTTTAAAAATCATTTCAATTTTTATACAGAAATACAAATGGCCATTTTATCTGAAAAAAGTTAATTGTCAATAAAATAGTTTCATTGCCTTTAGGCTTTCAGATTTACCCCTAAGTCCAAAACTGTTTAATTCTCCATCTTCTCACCACCTTGGCACACATACACATCTTCCCATCCTCCAGATAAAAGTCTTATCATTGAAGTTGAATCATAATAGAGTACATTATTACATATATACACACACAGATATAATAACAAATAGCTTTTAAAATTTGTATATGTACATATGCATAAATCTGAATATATATGCAGAGTTCATAATGGAATCATTTAGAATAGTAAAATGCCTTTTTGGTAAATTTTTATTTTTTCTGAAATTATGAAAACCCTTTTAAGTGTTTCATTTTTCTAGATTGCCAGAAGCATGAACCTCCTCAGTATATTCAAATTAATCAAATGTTCCATCAGCTTTATCTTTTCTCTTGGCATATTCCTCCTAGAATCTTTTGTCTTCCTGTCCAATAAAAACTGGTTGCCTGCTAGGCCGGCCTTTCCAAAGCTGCAGTGCTCCAAGCTCTTGAGAATTCCCTCAGTGGACCTGTGTGCCTTCCAGTCTGTGTGTCTGTGGAGATTGCTTCCTCATTTGGGGGTAAGGGACACAAGATTTTTTTTTTTTCTAACACATGTTCTAAAAACTGAGGAAGGGTTTCCAAGAGGGCAGTTTTTTTTCTTTCTTTAGACTTTGTAATTGGGTTATCCCAACAAACTCATACATGCATGGAATTCAATTTTAGTTCTGATCCCCCTTTCCCCACCCTGGCCTCCCTCCCCTCACCCATTTTCCTTCCTCTACTCTATGAGACTTACTTTCGCTCATCTATTAATTCATATATATGTACATATATGTATATGCATTTATATACATGTGTATATATATTAGTCGTTGACGGACCTTTCATTTTTATGTGCACTGTTGAGAATCAAACCCAGTGCCTCACACACACTAAGCATACACTTTACTACTGAGCCACCGCCCAGCCCCTTTTGACTTTTTTTAACCAAATGATTTCTGATCCCTTTATGCCGACTTGTCTTTTTTCTTTAAATAATTTATTTACTTTAACATTTATTTTTGCTCTACAAATTCAGAAGTAACACACATTAGTTTTGGACAATTTGAATTACAGAAATGCAAAAAGAAGACAATTCCACAACACCAATGATATTTTACTTTCAGTTTTTCTAAATTTATGTGTAATTATCCTGATCCTTTGAAATATTTTGGATTGTCAGTATTTTTATTTTATGAACATGTAATACCTCACATGGTTCAAAAATCACATATGCATGTGTGCATGTATAGATGAAGAAGCCTTTCACAAAGTTCCTCAATTCACCAAATTCTTACCCAGGCAACTGCTATTATTAGGTTCTTATGTAGCTTTCTAAAGTTGTATACATTTTCAAGCACCCACATTCAGCTTTTATTGCCCTTTTTATATAAACAATATTAAGTATACTGTTTTGCCCTTTGCCTTTTTTACTGTATACCTGGACATTATTCTTGATTAATACACAGGACAATTTTTCTATGTTATAGCTGTATAATATTCCACATGTCTAGATGTGACAATTTAATTGGTCTCCTATTGATAATGTATATTGTCAGCTTTTTCTGTTACATATAATGTCCAGTATGCTAATATTAAATTTGATAGCATTTTTCTCTTGGTCTAATTATTGTTTCAGATTCTCAGTACATGACAGGCCATTTTTTCTTTTACCACCTGAGATCTAATTATCATATACTAGACTGTACATGTTTACATTGTACAATTTGATCAATTTTGACATGTGTACGTGTGTGAGGCCATCCACCCTCACCACAATCAAGATACTAAACACATCTTCTCTATTTTCTTGTACCTCTCTGTAAGCCTTCCCTTCCACCCCTGCCCATCCTCCCACCGCCAAGCAATTCATGATATGCTCTAAATGAATTTGACACTATAAATTTGTTTGAATTATCCCATAATATTCATGGACTCTTTTAATAGTATTCTTTTTGTTGTTGTTTGACTTCTTTCACTCAACAAAATTCTTTGGAAAGCCATCCCTGCTGTGGCGTGTTTCATTCATCCTATTCCTGGGTAGACTTTGTTGTTTCTGTTTGTTTATTCACCCACCCATCAATGGGCATTCAGCTTGTTTCTAGTTTGGGAATAATATAAATAAAACCACTGTAAACATGTATGTACGGTTCTTTTGAGGGACATGTGCTTTTATTTCTCATGAGTCAGTTTCCAGGAGTGGAATTACTAGATCATAGAGTAGGAGTCTATCTAATATTTTAAGTAACTACCAAACTGTTTTCTAAGGAGGATGACCATTTTACACTCCCATCAGCTGTTTATGTGAGTTTAAGCTGCCCACATTCTTTTTAAAATTTTTTGGTTTTAGTTGTAGAAAAACACAATATCTTTATTTTATTTATGTGGTGCTAAGGATCAAACCCAGTGCCTTATGCATGTGGGGCAAGCACTCTACCACTGAGCCACAACCGCAGCCCGCTGCCCACATTCTTGCCAACACACAACAAGGCCGGTGTTTTTAGTTTGAGCCATCGTAATAAGTAGTATCTCACTTGTCTTTCATTGTTTCCTGAGCGCTTTTTCATGTGATAATTGCCAGTCATCTCTTTTCTTTAGTGAAATGTATGTTCTAATCTTTTGCCTGTTTCTAAATTGATAGTTAATACATCTAGAGAGTCCTTTATATATTCAAAATACATGTCCTTTATCAAGCATGCGATATGCAAATATTTTCTCCTGGTCTGTGACTTGACTTACTCAGCATTGTCTTTTGAAAACCAGAAATTGTTTATTTTGATGAGGTCAAATTTATAGGTTCAGCCTTGTAAAAAATGTGCTTTTGGTGTTACTTCTAAGAAATCATTACCTAACCCAGGTTCACAATGGTTTTTCTCTTTGTAATTGTGTGAGTGTAGGTTCTGCACTTAGATCAGTGGTTTTGTTCCGGATTTTTTGTTTTCATTCTTGTCATCTTTTGTTGTCAGTGGAACCTAGGGCCTTGGACATGCTAAGCATGCTCTCTGCCATCAAGCTACACCCCTAGCCCTGATCCATTTTTAATACAGCTTGATTAAAATATATTTCACATGCCATAAAATTCTTCCATTTGAACTGTACCATCGAGTGGGTTTAAGTGTGTTACAAGTTGTGTTCTCATCACCATTAATTTTAGGACACTCCCCACCCCAGGAAGAAACTTCACAGCTATTAGCAGTCACTTTCCATTATTTTCTCACTTCAGCTCCTGGAAACTGCTGATTTCCTCTTAGTCTTTATGGACCTTCCTATTCTGGATATTTCATATGTCTGGCTTCCTCATAGGCATGTTTTCAAGGTTCCTGTGTGCTATGGCATGTGCCCGTGCGTGCATCCTTTCCATGATTGAATAATAACCCAGGCGTGGATCTACCCCCATTCTGTCCATCACTTGATGGACATCTGGATGTTGTCTCCTTTCTGGCTACTATGAGCAACATTGCTTGAACATTTTGTGTACGCATTTTTGTGTGGACAGATATGTTCAGTTATTGGTCTGATAGTGGGATTGCTAGTCCTTATGCCCAGCTGATTTACAAAGCAGTTGTACCCTCTCATACTCTAACCAGCAGTGTACGAAGGTCCCAGTTTCTGCACACTCTCCACACTGGTCCTTGTCCATCTTTTTAATCACAGACCCCCTAGTGGCATAAAGAGGTATCACATGGTGGCTTATTTTATTTGTTTTGTTACACTTGACAGTAGAATGCACTTAGATACGTCATATATAATGATTTGATTTGCATTTTTCTAGTGAATACTGATTGTGAGCATGTTTTCAGATGCTTATTAATCATTTTCATCTGCTTTGTTGTTTGTTTTTGGTGAAATGTCTATTTAAATGTTCTGCCCCCCACACACCTTTTTTTTTTGAGAAGGAGTCTCACTGTGTTGCCCAGGCTGACCTCATACTCTTGGGCTCCAGCAATCCCCCTGCCTTATTCTCAACGTTGCTGGGTCTACAGGCAGGCACCACTGTGCCCAGTTTCTGCCCACTTTTTAACTGGGCCATTTGTCTTATTAATGTTGAGATTTAAGTCTTCTTTATATAGTCTAGATACAAGGCCCTTATCAAAGACATGATGTGCAAATATTTTCAGCCATTCCATGGTTTTTTTTTTAACTTCCTGTATGATATCTTTTGAAACACAAAAGCTTTTAATTTCGATGGCATCCAACTTACTTATTTTTCCTTTATCATGTACTTTTGGTGTCACATATAAAATGCCATTGCCTGATCCACGGTCATGAAGATCTACACTTTCTTCCAAGGCTGTAGTACATAGCTCTAGCTCTAACATTTAGGTATGTGATGCATTTTGAGTTGATTTTTCAAGTGGTGTGAAAAAGGGGCCCAACTTCACTTACTTTGCATGGGGATATCCATGTGTCCCAGGACCATTCGTTGGAAGCCTGTTACTTTCACATTGATTCTTGGCATCTTCAAAATCAATTGACTGTAGATGTAAGGATTTATGTCTGGATTCTCAATTTTAGTCTGTTGATTTAGAATGATAGATGCATCTATGTAAGTATCTATATATATATATATGCATATCTATAATATATAGAGACAAATATATACATCCATATGCCAGTATCACACTGCTGCTTTTATAGTAAGTTTTTGAAACTAGGAAGTCTGAGTCTTCCAATTCTGTTCTTTTTAAAGATTGTTTTGTCTATTCTAGGTCCCTTGCATTTCCATACAAATTTTAGGATCAGCTTGTCCATTTCTGAAGAAAACAAACAACACATCCCAGATTTTTGTAGGGATTACATTGAGTCTTTACCTTGCTTTGCATAATATCACCATTTTAATATTGAATCTTCCAATCCAGGATTCTTTTCATTTATTTAGATCCTCTTTAATTTCTTTCAGGGACATTTTATAGTTTTCTTTTTGTTTTATTATAGGTACTTTAATTGGTAATATGTATACATATTAGGAACAGAGTTTTAAAAGAATGAAAATCCTCTCTAGAACATGAGAAGACAATAAATAAAACAAAAATATAAATGGCATGAACATTAGACTATGTGATCTTCACATTCATATTACACATATAGTTCAACTATTCTTTTTATAGTTCATTTATTTGAAACTGCAGAGTGATATAGGATATATGCCACTTAGTTCAGGGCCTTAAAAAAACAGTTATAATAGTGTTTATGTGTGGGGAGAAGAAAACTGCTCAGTGTATGTAACTATCATGTCTCAGGGGACATGATTTAAAGAAAAGAAGGCTAAGTATAAGTATTAACTATTTAAGAAATGATACCTACACTGGAATGACACTTCTTAAATATATATTCCTTCCTGAACTCCATTCTAATATAATTTATAAACTCTCAAATGAAGCAATGAAAGTTAAAATTTTAACATGATCCAGCTATATGTAAAAGGAACTCACACTAGATGTAAAGTTTCTAATATTCACTAAGTTTAGCACCTCTTTTTACACAAAGTACCTTCTCTTAAAAATGGGAGATTTATTTTTCTATAATTATACAGCTGGGAATATCTTTTTTTCACAGTGTAGAATCACACAATTCATATAATCTTACATATACATAGGGTATTACTGTCTGTCTTGGTCTACTATCTTTCCTTCCTCTACTATATTTCCCCTCCCGTCGAAATGGGGTATATAGTTAAACTATTCTTTCTTCTGACTTCAGCTATGTAATTTTCATTGTACAAGTTTTACACATCTCTGCCTAAACCAAGGCTTTCATTTTTTGATCCTATTATAAATTTAAGGACTTTATTTTTGATAGTTCATTACTAAGTTAAAGAAATATAATGGATTTTTGTATATTGACCTTGGCTTACTGTGTCTGATGGTTTCTGAGGTTTTAGTGGGGTTTCTGTAGTATGGTCACATCACCAGGAAACAGTGATGGTTGTACTCTCCTTTCCAATCTGGATATCCTTTTAAAAAAAAATTGCCTAATTTTTCCAGCCAGAAGCCCCCCACGCAGTGTTGAATAGCAGTGGGAAAGGTAAGAGTTCTTGTTTTCTTCCTGATTGTAGGTGAAATGCATTGAGTTTTCCATGATTAAGCAGGGCTGCATTTTTATAAATTATTTTTATCACGTCAAGGAAGCTCCCTTTTATTCCTAGTTTGTTGAGAGGAACAAACCATTCTATCATGAACAGGCGTTGAATTGGGTCAAGAGCTCTTCCTGCATCTATCGAGATGGGTTTCATTCTTTATTTTATTAACAAAGTGTATTGCATCGATTTATTTTCATATGTCAAGCCAGCTCTGCATTCCTAAGATAAACCCTACTTGGTCATGGTGTATAATTCCTTTTTATATGTCAGATACAGTCTGCTACTATTTTATTTAGGACTTTTTAATTTACAAGGGATACTGATCTATGGGTTTTTTTTAGTGTCTTTGTCTGCTTTTTTTTTTTTGGAACCAGGGATTGAACCCAGGGGCACTCCACCACTGAGCCACATCCCCAGCCATGTTTTGTATTTTATTTAGAGACAGGGTCTCACTGAGTTGCTTAGGGCCTCGCTAAGTTGCTGAGGCTGGCTTTGAACTCTCGATCCTCCTGCCTCAGCCTCCCAAGTGCTGGGATTATAGGCGTGCGCCACCACCCCCGGCTGCTTTGTCTGCTTTTGATATCAGAATAATACTGGTCTCATAAAATGAGTTGGGAAGTTCCCATGATCCATTTTGAGTCATTCTTTTGTATAATTCAAGGTATGGATCACAGTTCTTTTTTGGCATGTGTACATTAATCAAGTTTATACCATTTGTTAAAAAGACTCTATTTTCTCCACTGAATTGCCTTTTTTGTTGTTGGAAATCAGCTGACCACATTAACATGGGTCTGTTTTGTGTGCTTTATATTGTTCCACTTATTTTGCATCTGTCTTTACATCAGTACCACACTGTCTTGATTACTGTAAATTTATCCTCTAACATCTTTATTAAGGTTATCCCCCCTGCTGCTGTACACCCGGGCATTTCTGTGAATTTTATATCAATTTTTCAAATTTTTTTATTGCAATAAAGTAGATGTACCATAAAATTTGGCATTTTAGTCATTTTTAGATAGATGGTTCATAGCATCGAATACATTCACACTGATAGGCAGGCATCAACATCAGCTGTCTATACAACTTGCTCCTCGTCCCAGCCTGGAACTCTGTTCTGATGAAATAACAAATCCTGTCCTCCCTGCCTCCCAGCTCCTGGCAACCAACCCTCTATTTTCTGTCTCTGAATTTTTCTACTCTCGGTGCCTCATATGAGTGGAATCATACAATATCTGTCTCTTTATTACTGGCTCATTTCACACTCATTTCACACTGGCTCACACACACACACACTGACCACATTTTGTTTATCCATTCACCTGTTGATGGACTCGGGTTATTTCCACCTTTGAGCTCTTGTGAATAACACTGATGTAAACATTTGTTTACTCAACTTTTTAATTAAAAAGAAGAAAGCTGGAGCTGGGGTTGGGGCTCCGTGGTAGAGCCCTTGCCTAACATGCGTGAAGCGCTGGGTTCAATTCTCAGCACCGCATAAAAACAAATGAATAAAATCTAAAAAAAATTTTAAAAAAGAAGAAAGCCAACTAGGGGATTGCATTGGGTCAGCTGATGAGTTCAGGGGAGAACTGACCTCTTCACACTGAGTTCTCCAACCCACAAACCCCCTGTGCTTCCTTCCATTCATGCTGACGTCCTTAATCTCTCAATAGTGTGTGTAGTTTTCAGAATAAAAGTCACTGACATTTTTTTAATCGGGTTTATCCTCAAGTTTTTCATTCCAAGTGGTATTTCTTAATGTTTATTTATTTATTTATTTTAATTTATTTATTTCCCATCGTCACTAGCATGGGCAAATACAACACATTCTAGAAATTGTTTCTGTATCCTGAAGCCTCACCAACCTCACACATTAACTCCAGTATCTTTTTCCCTGGGATTTTCTGTTTAAATGATCATGTTACCTACAAATTAAAAGAGTTTTATTTCTCCCTTTCTAATCTGGAGGCCTTTTATTCGTTTCTGTTCGTTTCTCTGTCTGAGGGTCCTAGCTAGCGCCTGCGCAGTGCTGAGCAGCCGTGGAGAGCAGCCCACATTCCTGACCCGAGCAGAATAGTGTCTTGCACCATTCGGTTGCTGTTGGCTGTAAATGGTTTTAACTAAACACCCTTCGTCAGGTTGAGGAAGTTCCCTTCTACTCCTAGTTTGCTGACAGTAATTATCCAAAATGGATATTGGTTCTTGCAAAAGAAAAAAGCATTTTCAGTGTGTATTGAGATATTCATGTGGTTTTTCTAGTTTGTTATTACGCAGATCATATTAATTGAATGTGAAACCAACCCTCTTTGCTGGGGTTAAATCCCACTTGGCCGTTATGTGTTAGCCTCTTCATGTACTGTTAAATTTAATTTGCTAAAATTGCATTAATGATTTTTTCAAAGTTCAACAGAGATATTGATTTGTAGTTACATTCCTTGGATTGTCTTCATCTGGATTTCATGTCAGAATAATACTGGCCTCAATAAGTTGAAAAATATTCCTCCTCCTTTAATTTTCTGGAAGAGCTTGTGTAGAATTGTAATTTCTTTCTTAAGAATTTGGTCAGATTCCTCTGTGAAGTCATCTGACTCTGGAGTGTTCTTTGCTGAAAAGATTTGAGGTGGGCTGGGGATGTGGCTCAGTGGTAGAATGCTTACCTAGCATGCATGAGGCCCTAGGTTCAATACCTACCAAAACAAAGATTTTAGCTACACTTTTGATTTTTATTTGTTTATCTATTTATTTTTGTTATCATGAGATTGAATCCAGGGGCACTTAACCACTGAGGCACAACCCCAACTGCTATTTTTTATTTTTTTATTTTTTGGAACCGGGGATTGAACTCAAGGGCACTCGGCCACTGAGCCAAATCCCCAGCCCTATTTTGTATTTTATTTAGAGACAGGGTCTCACTGAGTTATTTAGTGCTTTGCCCTTGCTGAGGCTGGCTTTGAACTTGAGATCCTCCTGCCTCTCAACCTCTACAAGTTACTGGGATTACAGACATGGGCCACCACACCCAGCTCACTTTTGATTTTTTAAAATAGATACAATTTATTAAAGCTGGGTGCAGTGCCTGTAATCCCAGCTACTGGAGAGGCTGAGGCAGTAAGATTGCAAGTTCAAGGCCAGCCTGCATAACTTAGTGAAATGCTGTCTCAATCTACTAACATTTCATAATTTATAAGATGTTTTATAATTTTGGATTCTAAACTCACTGCTATGGGCACTTGAACAGTGAGAGTCCTGTAAAAACTGGATTTAAGGAATTTACCTCAAGATCAGTTTTGAGTTTGCCTGAGATTCCTCCCTTCTTGTGAGATTTCTTATTTTTTGGTATTACTGGTTTGTAAAAGTAGTGTATGTTCAAACACCAAAGCCACATGAGAACAGGCCTTGGTTATTAATTATCACTAAAGAATTTTTTTTCCTTGACCCAGAATTCAGGTGAACACACACAAGCTTCAGTGTTTCTCTGGGCTTAAAAGTGGACATTTTTCCTGTTCTACTGTATATTACTCAGTGTTCTCCAAAGAAACTGACTCAGTAGCAAAGAGAGATTTATTCTGAGGAATTAGTTCATGCAATGATAGGAGCTGAGAAGTCCCCGGTCTGCTGTCTGCAAGCTCGAGGTCCAGGTAGACCAATGTTGTGATTCAGTCTGAGTTTGAAAGCCTGAGAACCAAGGGAGGCTCTGGGGTAAATCCCATTCTGAAGGCTGGAGAAGATGAGGTGTCCCAGTTCAAGCGGGCAGTCAGGAAGCAAAAGGGAAAAACAACTCCTTCCTCTACCTTTTGTCTTTTCAGGCCCTCAAAGATTGGATGAAGTCCACCTACTTTGGGGCGCGCAAGGTACTTTACTGAGTCTACCAATTAAATGAAATTAACCAAATTATGCTCTGTTCATGTATGAACACATCCAACTGTTAAATATAATTATAATGTAACAATTTTAAAATTAAATAAATCTCAACCAGAAACACCCTTATAGACACACTTTGAAATAATGTTTAATTTGGGCACCCCATGCATGGTCAAGTTGGAGCATAAAATTAGCCGTGACACACACGTTTTCACCAAGGATACACAACTTCAAGGTTCTTACATAGACATGGAAGCTTCAGCTTTCCAGTACAAGACTTTAACTTTTATGTCTGCTTGGAGTTACAGCCCATTCTCCTAAGGCCGCCATGTTCCTAACCATAGCAATCCCCAAAGTGGATTAGCTCTGACTTTGTTTTCACTTCTTTCTAAATGAGTTCAGTTATGCACTTAGAAGAATGTTGTACATTTATCCAGAATTTCTCTATGATAATTTGGTCCTCCATATGTGGTCCTCCATATTGTCAGAAAAAGAATTTTTCCATTTATTTCTTAATCTTGCATCATATTTGCATCTCCACAACTTCACTGATGCTCTTCTTCAAAGACCACCAATGACCAGGAGGAAACTGTCAAATCCCACAGACGCCGTTTCGGTTAGGATGTATTCCAACCATGCATAATAAAATGCTTCACGAAAAGTGGCTTAAACCATAAGCATCCTTGATTTTTCTAAAACAAACAGTACCAGAGTCAGTTTGCCAAATCGGTTCCATCAAGAGTCTGTTTTTTTTTTTTCTTCCTTCCACTCTGCCATCTTCAATATGTCAATGATTTTTTTTTTTTACCTTGTTGTCACATAATGGCTCCCTCCCATAACTGCATCAAAGTAGCAAAAGGTGGCAAGCAAGAAAAAGACTTCTTCTCACAGGCCTCTCTCACCAAGTGGAAGAATCCAACATCTCCACCCTCGCCCCTCTACACTCACGGCCCTACCCCTGGAGCAGTCCTGAGCAGGAGGGGGACAGGAGTCATCTGGGGTGCTGTTGGAGCAGTAGTGGGGTTCAGCAGACAAGAACTATGCATTATCAGCAAGGAATGTGCATAAAACAAGATCCCGGTCTTTGAAGTGCACATTTCCGGGGGCAGGAACAGAAATGCAATTCATAATCACACACACACTCAGGTGTGTAAAACTAAGTCCTTGTTCATCCAGACCTAAGTTCTACCCTGAGCCCTCTCTGTGTCCCATGGGAAATTTTAATCTGTCCCATCCTGTTACACTCAGCAGGGGACATGAGCTAGGTCTGCCACAGACCCCTTCTCTGCTCTCGATTGCATAGAACCTTGTAGAACAAAACTTCTAGTTTGGAACAGGCTCCTTCCCCTCAGGGGCATTCAACACTGCTGCCCAACAGGTCTTGAATATCATCCTCCTCTGCTTAACCAAGCCCCAGATTGTAAAGTGACAGCAAATCACACTCTCCTAAGGAAAGCATTCCACGCAATGTTTACTCCTTTGGTATTTGAGCATCGGAGCTTACTGTCAATCCTAGGGAGGAGGGTGACTTGAGAAGAACCATTCATTTGACTAATTGTAAATCTGAAGCAAAGAAAAAATCACCCCATTGAATTTATTTGGAGGTGATTAGATTAAGTTTCCTATATTGCGCAGAATGGGGGCAGAGGACAGAGTGAAGTTTGGGTGTGGACAAATAGAGGACTTACCTTTTTGCATACCCGAGGTTGTGTGACTGAAATTTGCACCTGTCACATCTCTGTCTGCGTCCAAGACGCACCTCAAGACAGAGACTTGCTTTATGCATTTCTGAAACATCTCTTCCCTCCCTCTCAGCCTTTTCCGTGCCTAGCACAAGACCTGCAGCCTAAGAGGTCCTCCACAAAAATGTTTGTCTAATAGAAGGCGGAGCGGGTAAATGAGGAAAAGAGGTCCCCGCCCCGGGAGGAAAGGAGTCCAGCAGATGTTTAAACCAAATCCATTTCATTGTACCCTGATTAAAAGGGAGAAGCGTAGAGATGCTCCTACGCACGAGAGAATCTTCTGCAAACTGCAAAGGCACCCGATCCCCAAATAAAAAGGAGACAGCCTAAGTGGAAAGCCAGACCCGGTCCCACCTGACTCCTGCTGCGGCTGCGGGGTGGGGAGAGGACTAGAAGGTTCAGCGGGAGCAGCCTCCCCACCGCCCTGGCCGAGGCTTGGAGGCTGTGGGGCAGGGAGGCAGCCCAGTTGGGCTCGCCAGAACGAGGCAGGATGGTGTGAGCTCAAACGCCCTACAATTGCTGGAGCAACGGTGGCGACACTTGAGTTATTCACAAAGGCTGGGATGCAAATGAGGTGGCACCGCTCCAAGTCGCAGTAGCTTAGGAGGAGAGAGAAAGGCGTATTAACTATTCATCACGGTCGGGCGTCGCGGGGACTCTGAGGATGCTCCATCTGCATCCCTCCCTCTGTCACTGATTTTTCTTTCTTTTTTTCTTTTTCTTTTTTTTTTTTTTTGGAGGAGGAGGGGGGGGTGGGGGCTCCTCCAGACTTTATCTGTCAGTCTGTGAGCAGGGGATGGGGGTTGGGGGCTGAAGTTCGGCAGATCGGTCTCATCACATGATGGGGGACCTGTATCATGTGATGGTTCCGGTGATGTTGGAGGCAGCATGTGACTCCCAGGGCTACGTGGGCTCAAAAACAATTTAAATACAAAAACACAAGCAGGTTCCCCTCCTCTCCTTTGCCTTTTGGTCTGGCTCTCCCTACCTTTGGGTTGGTGCCTGACCGAATGGGAAACCCGTCGCTCCGCGGCCACTAACCTGTGAGCGCCGGGTACCTGGAGACCAGGCCCCTCTGCTGGGGGCCCCCAGGAGCCGTGCCCCATCATTTTGCAGCCCACAGACTCCCAGCCTGGTAAGTTGCTGAACACTTGGAGCAATTATCTGTGAGGCTGTCCTCCGCTGCCTCATTAGCATGCACAGGGCACCCTCCCTGGGCGCGCTGGAGGGGACGCGCCTGCCGCCTCCGGGGCGCCGCAGCTCCCGGCCCTGCCCAACGACGCAGCGGTCTGGGAACCGCGCGGCGCGCCGCTCCTGCCAGGGTGGAGGCGAACCTGCGTCTCGGCCCTCGGTTTCCCCGCCTGTCTCGCCCAGCCTCTCCTTTGGCTATGCGTCTGCCTCCCCGAGCCTCCCTGGCACCCCCGCTTATTTCCCTTTCACTCGCCCCCACTCTCTCTCTCCCACTGATTTTCTTAGGAGTTCCTCTCACCTCGCTTTCCAAAATCAATTTTTGGATACCTAGATTTTAGGTTCTTTCTGCCCAAAAAGGAAGGGACCAGCGTTGTCCATCGAATGATTTGATGTTCGGAAATGGACTGTCCCTTCGAAATCATCTTCTTCACTAAGACCATGTAGATTGCCCACTTTCTGTCGTGCGTACTGGGTACACATAGGTGTTAAGGGACCTGGTGCATTTCTTGGGACCATCAGAGCTGTTGCTTAGGAGGTTGGCTGGTGGCTCCAGATGCCACCAGGGCCAGGGACCGGACACGCAGTGACAGTCCAGAAGGGATGTTCTCTGAGGCCAAATAGTGGCCTCTCTGTAGGAAAAATAGGCCCACAGGCAGCAGCTAAGATTGAGTGCTGGGTGCCCAGGGGCTCACTCAGGTGTCGCAGCATCCCACAGAGCTGGCTCAGTCTGAAGCCACACCTGTGCAGAAGGAGGCAGAGCATTGGCTGAGAAACTAGCCACGGACTAGCCAAATGTAAATTCAATCATGGCCAAATCTGTAACCACAGGACCCGGGGAAGAGGGCCTTTGGGAAGCTTCCAGTTCACTGTCACCCAGGTATGCCCGCATCGGCTCAGCATACACAGTGAATAGATTCAGAGCACAGTCCATCTGACAACTCAAGGGGAGGCTGCTATTTTTAGCCCTATTTTAGAGATGGGGAAACTGAGGCACAGAGCAGTTAGTTCACTTGCCTAAGGTCACTCAGCCAGTCAGGGGCAGAGGTAGGATTTGGACCCGGGCAGTTTCTCTCCAGAACCTGCACAGTTAACCACCATGGCACTCCTTCCCCTTCCTGCGTGGCAGGTCCTGGGCAGGTTTGGGGGCTACGCTGGTGAACTAAAAACAGGGACATTTGTTCTGGTGGCATTTGCACTCCATTGAGAGTGGCAACTATTAAACACATCACATGAGACAACATGTTGTTTCAATCAGGATATTTACTAAGGAGGAAAATAACAGGGTGCCAGGAGCTTGTGTCACCAAAGGCCCCTTCAGCTGGGGGGACTGCAGGGGTTGCAAAGGAAGACCTCGTTGGTGATGTAATTTGTAAGCTGGAATCCGAGAGGGCAGGCGAAGAGTCAGAAAGAGCTTTCTAGACTGAGGGAAGGGCACAGGTGAAGGCCTCGAGTCCGGGATGCCTTGAACAGCCAGAAAGGTTGTGAACTGGGCAGGGGTACAAGTGGGTCATGCAGGGCTGGCCTTGCAGATTGCCCAGGGCTCCGTAGGCCTTGCTCAGTAGCTTAGGTTTCATCTCAAGATCAATGAAAGCATTTTAAACGGGGAAACAGCTGAATTGGGTTTGCAGTATGAAAAGAGTTCTTTAAGAAGTGTGTTTATCCTGGGCACAGTGGTGCACACCTATAATCTCAGCAGCTTGGGAGGCTGAGGCAGGAGGATTGCAAATTTGAGGCCAGCCTCAGCAACTTAGTGAGGCTCTATGCAACTTAACAAGACCCTGTCTCTAAATAAAAAATGAAAAAGGGCTGAGGATGTGGCTCGGTGGTTAAGTGACTGTAGGTTCAATCCCCAGCACCAAAACAAAAAACAAAAAAACGAAAAAGCAAAACGAAGTGTGGCTGTTTGAGTTACATTGCACACTGCTTCAAAGGTAGTGGCTTAAAGCCACTCTTGCATGGCATCTTATTCTGCAAGTTGGCAGTTGCAGCTGGGATCATCTGGGCATCCCCGTTCTTGCCTGGGTTCATCTGTCAAGCTGGTTGGTTGATGGGCAGGTTGAGAGCTGTTGTTCTCAGATGGTCTTGCCCAGGTGTCTGCTGATGGACAGGGGCAACTGAAACTGAGCAGGCCATGCATCTCCCCATCCCGTGGGCTAACCCAGCCTCCAAAGCCGCAGGACAGGGGAACCCCAAGGCTCTTCAGGCATCTCTTTGCATTGCATTGCTGTCGCCCCCTCCACCAACACAGGCTGCATGGTGAAGCCCATACTCATTCATCAGGAAATGTACCTCTTGGTGGAGAAGCTGGAAAACATTGAGTCTATTTTTTCCCGAAGGGCCTACATGATAAACTGGAGTCTGTCTCCCTGGATCCACTATTGGGAGGAACTGAAAGCCAGTAGGAAATTAGGAGCCAGTTTTGTGAGTCAAGATGGACTGATCCCTGGTCATGTAGCACACAGAACAAGCAGAAGTCTGAGCGTTTGATTAGGATAGAGATCAAAGAAGTGTCTAGAATAGGGTGGATGTGGTATAGTGAGGTCTTCTCACAGGATTATTTGGGAATGTTCTGGAGCTCAGGTACGTTTTGAGATTGTTACTCTATAATGAAATTTGGGCCATATGGAATTCAGTGTGCTGAAATATTCTAGCCAAGACCCTAGCACATGCAAAGGCCCTGAGGTTAAGAAGTGTGTGGCTTTTGGGGGAAATAAACAGGAACCAGTTTAATTTAGTGTAATTGTCATGGCAATGGAAAGGAAATGGGCAGATGAATAAAATGTGGTCAAAACACAAAATCTTACTGATGGATTAGGTACAGGAGTTAAAGAAAAAGGATATGTTAAAGGAGAGCTGTACATTGGTGACGCTATTTACTAAGGTTGAATGACAAGGAGAGAATTTGAGTTTGGGGGTCAAGAAGGCAAGAGGAAATCACGCCTTCCATGCTGGGCCCATTGTATTTGACTTCCCTGGGAGCCATCTAACAGGATAGGCAGTAGATGATGGGGAAGGGGCTCAGAGACTTAGACGTGACACGCAAACCTGGAAGACGGGTTGAGGTCCCTTGGAGTGTAAGGATAAAGAGACAAAGAGGGGTGACCCTGGACCCCAGGCTGCCCCAACATTTAGAAATCAGATAAAGAAGACACCCACCAAGGAGACTGAAAGAGAAGGACAGAAATTAAAATGGTCTTGCCAAGCCAGGAGTGGGCATATTGCAGGATGAAGATGTGATAGCCACCTGGAGGGCAGTGGTCATCCTGGAGGGAGGGAAATGAGGCAGGCCAGTCAAGGGGCAGGGTGGCTGGGCAAAGCAGAGAGCATATTGAGAGCAGAGAGGGTGCTTTCAAAATTGCGTCACTTTCCCCAGGAACATTTGAGCACGTGGGTTGAAGCACCTGAAGATGGCAGAGGGGACAGTCGGGATGCAATTTTGCTGAGTAAAATTCATGGAGCAAAGGGCAGTGCATGCAGAGAGGGTGGCTGGAGAAGGACGGAAAGGAGAGCCACCGACTCCCGCCTGAACCAGAGAGGAGTGGAAGGAGGGGTGGAGTGGCCAGCTCAGGGGATCCGGCTGGGCTGCCGACAAAGAACGTCATTCTTGGAAGTGGCAGAATCAGCATCGCTGGGAACTTTCTAGAAATGCAGACGATCAGTTCCCCTGCCCCAGACCTTCTGAATCCAAATCTGCATTTCAAACAAGGCCTTGGGTGATGTACATGCACACTGAAGTTTGAAAAACAGGCATCTATGTTGTTTTATGAAGATTTTCTGGGCAAGATGAGAAGATAAATGAACCCCAAAATATCATGTTCTTCTTTGACCCTTTCCAAACAGATGCAGCAAAGTTCCACCTCCCAGCTTCCTTGTATATATTTATTCATTTATTTAATATTTTTTAGGTGTAGATGGACACATTACCTTTATTTTATTTTGTTTTATTTTGTATGTATTGCTAGGGATCAAACCCAGTGCCTCAGATGTGCTAGGCAAGCACTCTACCACTGCGCCACAACCCCAGCCCTTTATTTTTCATTATATAAAATTTCAAACATATATAAAGATAGTTTAATGAAGCCTAGTATATCATCATTGTCTTCAATAATTTTCAGCTTCTAACCAATCTTGTTTTCCCTATACCATCCTGCCCACCCAGGATTATTTTGAATCAAATCTTAGGCATGATATAATTTCACATATAATTTTTTCTTTTTTACTAACTACCCCTAAAAGAGAAGGACCCCTTTGTAATAGTTAAAAATGTCTTCAGTGCTGGAAATCAAACCCAGGACCATGCACCTGGCTAGGAAAGTGCTTAACTACTGAGCTACACCCTCCGCCCCAAGGAACCCTTTTAAACATAACTGTTATACCATCACCACTATAATCAAGAGTAAATACTTATCATGAGACAACCAGTGTTTATGCATTGGCAATTGTCATATGATAATTTGAGTCTGAGTATTTGAGCAAATTCATACGTGACAATTTGTTAATATGTATTTTTGTTTTGTTTTGTTTTTGGTACTAGGGATTGAACTCAGGAGCACTCAACCACTGAGCCACATCCCCAGCCCTATTTTGTATTTAATTTAGAGACAGGGTCTCACTGAGTTGCTTAGGGCCTTGCTTTTGCTAAAGCCGGCTTTGAACTCTGATCCTCCTGCCTCAGCCTCCTGAGTCACTGGGATTGCAGGCATGCGCCACCACTCCCAGTTCCTAAGATGTATTTTAAGTCTTCTGTAATTTATTGGTTCCTTCTTCATTTCTTTTCTTTTTTCCTTAAAATTTTGTATTAAAGAAACAAAATCATTTGTCCTTCAGGTTTTCCAAAAGTCTAGACTTTGCGGACTTCTTACTCTTGGAATCATTCAATACATTTATCCGTCTTTGGTATTTTGTATAAACTGGCAATTCGATCTAAAAGTCTTGCTTTTGGAAAAGCTTTTTAAATGAGATATATCCTTCATAAAATATGTGCAAAGTACATACGTACAGCCCCAAGAATCAAAAGGCCCTTGTTAAAACCACCCGGTACCTGTGAGCTCCTCCTATAGCCTCTGTCTTCACCCTCCCTAGTGGCCACCTGTATCTTAACTTCTGCAATAATAATTTTTCTGCCTTTGTTATAGTTTCATCACATATGTGTGCATTTTCAAGCACTATCCTCTCTAACTCTCTGAGCTCATTTGAGATGTAAGTGTGAGCACACCACAGATATTCTTCTATGACTTATTTTGCTCACGATTTTATTCTTCCAATTAGAGCATCATAATTGTACAAGCTCACCGATTTCTTTTGGAGGTTCATCCCTGTTTCTGTATGTGGCTATATAGTTTGTTCACTTTCGCCAGCGTAGAGTAATCCATATCACATAATGAATTTAGTCCATTCTGCTCTTGATTGGCATTTGGAATTTTTTTTCCAGTTCCCAGATGTTTTGAGTAATTCTTGGGCATGTCTGGTCACATACTTGGGCAGGAATTTCTCCAGGCTGTATCCATAGAAGTGGAAGTGCTGGATCATAGAGTGTGCATAAGTCAAATTGTTTCCTGCAAATTGTTTCTTTCCAGTTCTTAATATCCTTTCATGTCTTTTTTCTTACCTGATTGTACAGCTAAGGCTTCTAATACAATATCATAGAAATCATGAAAACGATTCTCTGTCTCATTTTTTTTTTTTTT
>JAJEJO010001856.1:80371-176337 GCA_020662805.1 Glaucomys volans
GAACTCGCGATCCTCCTGCCTCAGCCTCCCAAGCCGCTGGGATTACAGGCGTGCACTACCACGTCCAGCTTCCAAACAGATCTTGATATTGCAAGATATATGTGTGTTTTCTGAGAATCCATAAGCCATATCCCAACCATCTATCTCTTGGAGCTAGCAAATTTGGAAACTACCTGTTATTATAGGTCTCACTCTGAGAGTTAATTAGGATAAAACAGAGAATATATTCGCCTTGTCTCATGAAGTTAACTAGCTGCTATTACAGATGCAATAAAATTAATTCTGTTCTCCCACTGCCTGCGAGTGCCATTAGAAGGTAGGGAAATGCCTATTCATTGAGGCACAATCAATAAGTAGAGTCGACTAATGATAGACCAGGGAACGATCAGAGAGGACGTAGTAAATCACGTTCTGTCATATTGTAATTCTTAATAACTCAGCTGTCACTCCAGACGTTTGCACATGTTTGTCTGGAGAACAGAGAGAAATCAAATTTAGGCTGATACTGCAGACAAGGTAAAAAATCCCAGGCTGTGGGTGGAAGGATAGACTTCCCAGAGAAGGTTCTTAAACTGGGTGAGGAAGGAAGAGTTGGAGTACCCAGGATGACAAAGGGGGAAAATGTCAGGGAATGTTCAAGACAGAAGGAACGAGATGGGCACAAGAAGGAAAGTCAGTTCACTGGGGATCTGCCAGTTGTGTGGCGTGGTCGGGGTATTCCGGGGGTGGGAGAAGAATGAGTGAGAGAGAGAGAGAAAGAGAGAGAAAGAGAGAGAGAGCAGGCAGGCAAGGGGGAGAGGCAGGGCAGGAACCCTGCTCTCTAAGAAAGCCTGGGATCCCATCCTAGCTCTATGACCTTGAGCAAGCAGTTCTGCAAGCCTCAGTTTCCCTATCTATAAAGTCATAGTAGCGGGTTGGGGATGTAGCTCAGTGGGTAGAGTGCCTGCCTTGCAAGCACAAGGCCCTGGGTTCAATCCCCAGCACCACAAAAAAAAACAAAAAAAAAAAAGTCATAGTAGCAACAGTGGCTAGCACTGCTTTCTAAGGCTATTGTGAACTTGGAATAAGAGAATCCATTTGAAATGCTTAAGATAGTCCCTGATCCCTTAGTAAGATCCCAGCAAATAGAAAGTATGCATACTACCATACGAATGAGTGACAGAATGGTTTCTATAATAATCAATAGTTATTGATAAAATTAATAGTTAATAATAAGGAGTTCACACATTCCCTTTTATATATCTTTTCTTCTTTTCTTTTTGTGGTGCTGGGGAGGCAACCCAGGGCCTCACACATATGCTAGGCAGGTGCTCAGCCTCTGAGCCCCAGCCCCAGCCCCCCAGGCTTTCTCTTTTAGGTCAGCATTTCTAAAAAGTAACCAACTTGTCTATAAAATAGTTCTGGTATAATTTGGCAGCTTCTTGTAGCAAAAGTGTTGGAAAAAAAAAACACGCTTCAAGTATTTCAGAAGTTTTAAATGGCAGAAAACTGACTAAATCCTGTTACGTTCAAGAGTGCAAGGGCCTCAAGTTGGTCCGAGTTTTTATTAGGGTGCAGCTAAAATCCACTTATTGGATAGGGATTATCTTAGCTATAGCATTTGCATGCTATTGTCTACCTGTGTAAACTTTGCTTTTTTCTGTTACTATTATGTTGTGGTATGGCCCTGATGAACAAAAATAGATTAATGACTAAAAAGTGATTCATGGATGTATAGAGGCAATGTAAAAATAGTACCATCAACCGTGCAACTTGGAAGCATAATGAGTGAGCAGGCTGCAGGATCTGTGGGGACAAAAGCATCTGTGGATGTGACAATCTCACCCAAGCAGCTGAACGGGGAAGTGTGAATGGGAAACACTCCTGGGAATATCTGAAAAACACATTTTATTGAATAAAAGAGTTTCTCCTTCCTGCCTCCAATTGGACTGTATTAGAGAACTTTGTCAGAGAGCTTCAAGGTCCTTGTGAGAGATTCCAAAGTAGAGTTATTCTATGGTCAATCAGTGTGTTTTCTGAATCAAGTATAAGATAACATTTTATTTTATTTTCTTCCTTTCTTCCTTTCTTTCTTACTTCCATTTTTTTTTTTTTTTTTTTTTTTTTGGTACTAGGGATTGAACCCAGGTGTGCTTAACCACTGAGCCACACCCTAGTCCTTTTTTTATTTATTTTAAGACAGAGTCTCACTAAGTTGCTGAGACTGGCTTTGAACTTGAGATCCTCCTACCTCAGCCTCCTGAACTGCTGGGATTACAGGCGTGCACCACCATGCCTGGAAAAATAATATTTTCTAGTATGAAATTGATGAATTTTATTTTGAAACACAGAGAGGCCAAAAACAACAGCAAATTCAAATGCAAATCATACTATTATCAACATGTGTATAAAAACCAGCCTTAAATCAAGGACAAACAGATCCCTGGAGAGAAGGCAAAACTAGCCATTAGCAAATATAGTCATAGGCTGGGTAATGAGATGCCTTACAAAGATGGTGGAACTACTGTCATCCTGATGAGAGCCAATGTTTTGTTTCATAGTTTGGGGAAATTACTGGTGGAAAATATTTAAACCAGCTCTTTGCATCTGTGTGGTTCCTACTTAATGAGAAAGACATATTTGGTAATTCTGGAAATCAAAGTACAACAGCTATTTTTTAATTGAGTCTAATAACTACTTTTCAATTCATCTAATATTGTTTGGTGAGACATGCTGTGGATTAGAAGTGTATTTGAGATAGTGCTAACAAAGGACTAGATAGATGCTCCGTAGAGAAAGATTCCATGTATTCATGATAGTCACTTAAGCAGTTAAGAATGCAATTATCGAGTGAGTCTGCAAACTCACCGGGTGGGTCTTCAAGTCTCAGGTAGGCTCTTTCAGGTGTCAGTCCTCAGAGGTGGACAGGATCAACCACGTACTTTACGGAACCCAGTGCAAAGTGAAAGTGAGTTCCTATTATTCAAAAAAAAAATTTTTTTTTTGAACCGGGGATTGAACTCAGGGGCACTCGGCCACTGAGCCACATCCCCAGCCCTATTTTGTATTTTATTTAGAGACAGGGTCTCACTAAGTTGCTAAGGGCCTCGCTAAGTTGCTGAGGCTGGCTTTGAACTCTCAATCCTGACTCAGCCTCCCAAGTCGCTTGGATTACAGGCATGAGCCACCACGCCCGGCCTATTATTCAAAAATTATTAAAGAATTTCAAGAGGACGGCCACAGAGCATTGATCTAAGCTTGGAGTCTTTCTTAGCACAGGGCCTATGCAATGTCAAGGTCACATCGTCATGAAGCCAGCCCTGGCCGTGGATCCTGTGCACAGCTCTGCTGCTCTGGGTTCTTTCACGTGTCTGGGTATCAGCTGGCTGTTGGCTGATCTGGGATGGATCGAGCGGGGGCAACTGGGGTACCCCAGCTCCACTCCATGGGTCACGTCCTGCTGCAGGCTAACTTGAGCACAGGCAAAGGCAGAGAAGCAAAAATCGTCAAATGTACAAGTGCTTTTCAAATCTCTGCTCATGTGACATTGACTGACATCCCCCTGGGCCACAGCATATCACATAGCAACTCGGGAAAGAGGGGAAGGTGCTAAAAAAGGGTGTGGCTGTAAGAAGGGGGAAGAACTGAGGCCATTCTTGCCACCTGTCCTTCACCTGGCTACTCAAAAGTTGTTGGATCTGAGAGCTTCCTGTCCACTGCTTCCCTGGCCAAGATCTGAAGCAAGTGTTGCAGAAGTCACAAGATCGTCAGCACGACCAGACCTGACCAGACCTGCGCTGCTGAGCGTGTGTCTTTTCCATGGTGGTGTTTTCTCAGACTGCTTTCTCATGCTAATGCACACTAGCTGTCCAAGGGAAGGTGCTCGGGTGAGTAACTCAAATGAAGGAGGTGTCATGATTTCTTTTCGACACTAATAATGCCACAAGAGGCTGGAAATCACAGGCCTGGTCCTTGTCGTCCTTATCAGACTTGGGAAGAATCATTATCGCTGTGATTTCAAGGGGTGAGTCAACCCAGCATGGACAGGGGCTTGGAGAGCTGAACCTCTCATTTCAGACTCAACGTAACAGAAGATGCTGCGCTCAGGACAAGCTCTCCGGAAATTGAGACCAAGGCAGGAGGCTTCATCTGCAGGCGCTGAATCTCTCCTTGATTTGCTTCATTCCTCGGTGAAGAGAAGACATAGCACTATTTGACACACCCTGGCGGGTATTTTAAAACCATACTCAGTACCAGATAATATGAAGATATTCTTTCTAGAGCTAAACCCAAACCAAAAAAAAAAAAAAAAAAAAAGGTTAGAAATTCACCTGCTAAGTTAAAACATCTAACATCTCAGCTCTTGAATAAGATATGACCTTTGACTTTGCTGCTAGTAAAAATAGCCTCTCTTTTTTTTTTTTTTTTTTTGTTTTTTTGGTTTTAGCCATGGGCACTTAACTTCTTAGCGACATCCCAGCCCTGTTTATACTTTATTTGGAGACAGGATCTCACTAAGTTGCTTAGGGCCTTGTTAAATGACTGAGGCTGGCTTTGAACTCATGATCCTCCTGCCTCAGCCTCCTGAGCTGCTGGGATTGCAGGCACTGCACCCAGAAGAAAATGACCTTTTATGAGAAACTCCACCGTGGTTTCTAGGCCATGTCCTGTTCAAGCACATGAAACTATTTCTCTAGACCACCAAGCATTTGCTACCTTATCTAATTGCCCAGAATTCTTAACTGAATGGGACAAAAATAAAGGGAATCTGTCATGAATCCAGATGTATATTAATAAGGATATGGAAACAGAGAGGGGGGGGAGAGAAAAAAAAAGAAAGTACCAATTTAATGTATGTCAGCAAACAACAGTGTCCCTCTTATTGATTTGGAATTTCCCACTCTCCTACTTCTGCTATTTCTACTCTCTCTCCACAGATAATCCAGGTTATGGATATTTTCAAATACTTCTCTTTTTTTTTTTGGTACTTGGGATTGAACCCAGGGGCACTCCACCACTGGGCCACATCCCCAGCCCTATTTTGTATTTTATTTAGAGACAGGGTCTCACTGAGTTGCTTAGGGCCTCACTAAGTTGCTGAGGCTGGCTTTGGACTCACGATCCTCCTGACTCAGCCTCCCAAGTGCTGGGATTACAGGCGTGCGCCACCGCATCCGGCTCAGATACTTCTTTTTAATCAGGCTGGTAAATGGCACTATCTGAATTCTTCTTGCTAACCCAAAATTCGGGCGTCAAGCATATGCCAACTACCCTTTCTAATCTGAACTCAATGGACTAACCTGAAGATTCAAACTCAGAAGACAGATGGAAGGATCATTAGCGACACTTGAATATGGTTCATTTTAAATAATTATATCTTAGTCTTATTTTTTTTAAGAATTGATGACTAGCTCATGTCTGTAATCACAGCAACTTGGGAGGTTGAGGCAGGAGGATCGCGAGTTCAAAGCCAGCCTCAGCAACTTAGTGAGGCCCTAAGCAACTCAGTGAGACCCTGTCTCTAAATAAAATACAAAATAGGGCTGGGGATGTGGCTCAGTGGCCGAGTGTCCCTGAGTTCAATCCCTGGTACCCCCCTACCCAAAATGTGAAGGTGAGAGAGGAAGAAATTCGAAGATGACTCCAGGTTCCCGCTTAGAGTATGGGATTATAAGCAAAGAGAAGGAATTCAAGTGGGAGAGCAGATTTGGAGTCGGTTGATAATTACGTTTGGGACGTGATGACTTTGAACGGCTGTAGGCTCACAGGATGAGTGTCCCAAAGGCAGAGCAGGCACAGATGTGGAGAGGGAGAGTTGAGCTTCAGGGACCTACCCGGGGATCTGGGATAAACTGAGAGCCCTGGATACCCACCTAGTGGGTCCACTCCTTCCCTGGTCCCAGTTGAGACCCAGCAGCAGTCCCAGAAGGGCAGGATTAGCTCTTCCACCAGTTCTCATGCTCACCCCACTTTCGACCCACCCACTTGGGCTTTTTGTTTGTTCCTAATGCCTCAAATCTGTGCAGTTTCTATCAACCACATCAAACATATTTCCAAAAATACTGCATGGGTCCTGAGCACGTACAGAATTTTTTTGCCACTGTTCTTTAAATAATACAGCATGGCAACTATTTACAGTGCATTAGGTATTTTAAGTAATCTAGAGAGGGTTTGACGTAGGCAAGGGGTTGTGCATAGGTTACATGCAACCTCTGCTCTACTGTGGATGAGGGCTGGAGTATCCATGGCCATCCAAGGGGGTCTGGAACTAACCTCCCATGGATCCCAAGGGATGACTGTATTTCCATGATGGAAGTGTTGCCTGTTTTGTTTTAGTTTATTTATTTATTTATTTATTTATTTTTTCTGCTCAGCTTCCATTCAACCTTTAGTTCACTAGCAGTTTCTGGTTATCTCTTAAGGTTCCATCTCTCCCAACACTCTTGTCCCATGTAGTTCTGGTGCAAGTGACTCCACCCCAAGTCTGGGGCAGGGAGTATGCATGCCTGGGACTCAGACATGGCCAAAACCTCCTGGTCATAATGGTCATAACGATGGTCTCAGGGATAAGCGCATATCGCAATACAGAAAGAGAGACACTATGAAATTCTGCTGAGATTTCTGAGTGAAACTTGGTTTCTTTCCTTTTTTGTTTTTTGGTATTGGTGTTTGAACCTAGTGGTGCTCTACCATGGAGCCACACCCCCAGGTCTTTCTTTTTATTTTTTATTTTGAGACAGGGTCTCAGTAAGTTGCTGAGGCTGGCCTCAAACTTGTGATCCTCCTGCCTCAGCCTCCCTGGTCAATGGAATTACAGACATGTGCCCCTGTGACCAGCTCTTTCCCTCTTAACATGAACCTAAGGGAACAGAGGGACACTGTTGGTCACAGAAATCTTGCAGTTGCAAGGAATTTAAGAATGACACCAATGTTAAAGTAGGACACCTAAGAAATGAAGAAATTTGGATTCTAACTTACTTGAGCTGGGCTGTACTCTGGGCATCAGTATTTTTTAAACTCTTCCCAGGTTGTTTCAAAGAGCAGCCTGGTTTGAGAATCACAAATCATCCTGGTTTTAGTGCTCACTCTTGCCTTTTATTTGATTTTTAAAAAATGTTTTACTTGTAATCATACATGTACATAGGGTATGTCTGTCTCATTACCCTGTGTACATGTATGATTACACGAATGGTATGAATCTACATCATGCACATAGAAATGAAAAGTCGTAACCCATTTGCATACAGTGAATCAAAATGCAGTCTGTAAAAATTAAAAATAAAATAAAAATAAATTAATTTAATTAAAATAAAAAATGTTTTACTAATAAAATACCTAGGAAACAAAAGAACATAAAGCAAACAGAACTTAATAATTTTATGTTGAGAAATGAAAAAAAAATTAGGGGGGGGGGATGGGGTCTTCTAAGTTGCCAGACTGTCTTTGAATTTGACATCCTCTTGCTTTGGGCTCCCAAGTAGCTGGGATTACAGGTGCATGCCACCACGCCCAGCTGAGAAATGAAATATTGCCAGCACCCCAGAAGCTGCCCACATGGTCACCCCGATTCATCTGAAATTTCCTAGCAGACATCTTCCTGTCCGTATCTAGCCTGACTGCCTCTCCAGCCTCCCCTGGAATGATCCAAACCACAGCACACTTCCAGGCTTTTCTTGCTCTTACTCCAACATTGAAACCCAATGAAACTCTCATTCCAGGTTTTTAATTTTTTTCACAATATGCATATCCATGTTTATATAAAGCATAAATTTAACCAGGTTTTTTTTTTTTTTTTTTCCCCATGACTTTCTTTCTCTAGAATCTACAGTGTTGGAAGTTGGGCTGTCAGTCCAAATGAGCATCCCGTTTCTTATATCAGGAGCCGATCCCTGGGATTAGGAAGGATGGGGTCAACGTGCTAGTCACCAAGCAGCCTGTGTTGTAGAGATGGGACTCAGCACCTTCCTTGGTAGTTAAATGATCTCCAGAGCCCTGCTAACTTTCTGCGGGCCCTGGGGCTGTTCCTACCCTGAAGAGCTACCCAGGGATAGGCATGCCCCTCCCCCATTATTTCAGATGCTCTACTAGAAAGACTTTGCCTCCTGATCTGCCCCCACCTTCAAGTTCAAAGTCTTCCCAAGCAAATTATTTATTCCCTGTTCAAAAAGTAATACTGGGGTCTTTCTCCTGAGTGCTTTAACCTCCTGGAACTAACAGAGAGGTCAGTGACCGACCCAACCAGGCCAGATGCAAGCAGTAATTAATTATCTTAAAGACTGCCCTGGGAGACCTCTCCCTCTCCCTGTTTCCTCTTCCTCTTGAATTTCCCAGAGCCATCCTTGGGAAGAACAGTCTCCCCTCAGGGGTGATTACTGTCCTGTTTCTCTACCCTGGTTTTACCACTGATTGGAACCCTGGAGTGTTTTGTCTTGGGGGAATTCCTCACAATCTGTAGTTTGGTAATTCTGGAGTACCACTTAACCCCCGAGCCATATCCCCAACCTTTTTTATTGTTTTATTTTGAGATAGGGCCTTGCTGAGTTTCTTAGAATCTTGCTAAGTTGCTGAGGCAGACCTGGAACTTGCCATCCTCCTGCCTCAGCCTCCCAACATCTGTCATTTTGGTGGAATTTTGTAGGATCATGGGAATTAGGCATCAATGTTCAGAAAATAAAATTATGGAGAGAGGAACAACGGCACATGCCCAGGGTCCCAGGATCAAGAGGATGAGGCAGTAGGACAGCAAGTATGAGGCCAGCCTCAGGAACATAGCGAGACCCTGTTTAAAAAGGGCTGAGGAGGTGGCTCAGTGGTTAAGTGCCCCTGGGTTCAGTCTCCAGTACCAACAAATAAATAGATACAACTGTGAGATGGCATCTTATAGGCAGCAGCCGTATTTTTAGCACTTGACACTGAGCCTTTGATAATAGATGAATACACTTATAGTTACATATATTTTAACTAATGCTCAGTTTATTGAAATTATAAATCTAAAAACTTAGACTTTACCAGGCCTTTAACATACCACATATCATATTTCTTTCTTCATAAATCTGGTATATCTTGTCTAAAGTTACTAATTTTTATTTATTCTTCCATCAGTGTTGAATGAGCTTGTAAATTTGACATAGTGGATTCTACTAAATATTTAACATCATTTACAAACTTGACTAATAAATATGCTCTTCGCTTTGGCATTTTTAACTACAATTACAAATTTGAATCTCTTAAGTGCTTCGAACAGCTAACAAGGCCAACTTATAAATTCAACAAACAGAATTGCTAAGTGCTTAAACACTATTTACCAATCTAAGAAGTCTGCAGTTATTTACTCATCCAGAAGTTTTAAAACATTCCATTTCAGTCTAAATCTATCAAATTCTCTTAAATATTTTAAATTAAAGTCAGAAATCTTACATCAACCAAACTCTCCTAATGCAACCTTCTGCCTACTGCACCGGTCTGTACCCAGGCAACCAACTCACCATAGTACTTGTGGGCTTGCTTTAAATTTATGTTCAAGCCAGGCGCAGTGGTGCACACCTATAATCCCAGCAGCTTGGGAGGCTGAGGCAGGAGGATCTCCAGTTGAAAGCCAGCCTCAGCAACTTAGTGAGGCCCTAAGCAATTCAGTGAGACCCTGTCTCTAAATAAAATACAAAAAAGGGGCTGGGGATGTGGCTCAGTGGTTAAGTGACCTGGCTTCAATTCCCAGTACCATGAATGAATAAATGAATGAATGAATGAATGAATGAATAAAATTTATGTCCACAGATCTCCATCGAGCCCCTAATACTGACACTTTATTCCCCTAATATTCTAGCTTTTCTGTTTTCCAAGATAATTTGTTTTAAGGAGAAGGAGGAAGATGGTCCTTTATAGTCTTTCTTTTTTAAAGTTATTGTTGGTTTATTTGTAGAACTGGGGACTGAACCCCGGGGGTGTCACCACTGAGCCACACCCCCAACCCCTTCTACTTTTTATTTTGAGACAGGGTCTTGCCCAGTTGTCCAGGATGACCTTGACTTGCGATCCTCCTGCCTCAGCCTCCTAAATCCCTGGGAAAATGTATTATTTTTAATTGTGATAAAGTGCATGTAGCGAAAACTTAACCGTCTTAACCATTTTTAAGAGTCCCAGAGAACTTTTCCTAGTCTCTCTCCCTGCTTCTCAATTGCTATTGAATGATAACTATTAGAAGCAATTAGAAAGGGAAGATCTATGTTCTCTTCCCACTGCCAGAGCCGCACCTGGGCCCATTTCATCGGCTTTCCCTCCTCCTCCAGCTGAAGAATTGCCGGGACCTCTGCAGGCCAGACCCTCCACTCAGCTCTAGGACAGATCCTGGGCCCCCGACTCGCTCCAGGGCTCTGCTCCCAGTATCACCCATGGTCTTCTCATCCCCTGTTCCTGCTCCTGGAGGGTTTGAATCAGCGCTCACGAGTGCTGTCTTTGAAGACTCAGAGCAAGGCCTCCTTAGGGGCTCCTTCTCCAGCTCCTGCTCATTTGCTTTCTCCACCCCTTACCTTGCATTTCCCCATTCTCTCTAACCTCCTCCTATACTGACCCGAGGCACACTGCTACAGAGCGGCCCCTGCTGGCCGCCTTCCGACACTGCTCCTTCAAACCAGGCAGGTGATGGACAGGGTCAAGCTAACTTGGTCCCTCCTCCGACCTCACTTAGGGTGACTAGGACTCTGGAATTCCCTGTGCCAAGCCCGCTCCCAGGGCCTGCGAGGGACTGTTCCTGAGACCCAAGGGCTGTGGTACAGGTATCTTTGCACCTTGAAGAAGGCTGCTGTGTTGGTGGTGAGCCGGGGTGTGCAGGTGGAGCACAAAGAAAGGAGAGGAGAAAAAAAAGAGAGAGCATGTCGGGGGCCCTGGCCTCCCTATGCCCATCCATTCAGTGAGGGGCTCATGGAATCAGAGAATTATGAATCTGAACATTGCCCTCCAAATACACACGAGGAACATACACTTGTCAAGGTAAGAGGACAACACTTATTTTATTTGGCAGTTGGCTGGACTGATAACACTTAATATTTAGACTGTGTGAAGACCCCCAGTTGTTCTTTTGGCCCACACTGCACAAATGTCTACCCCAATCAGATTTTGACAACTCTCAGGAAACCCTTCTAGCAAAGATCACTAGGACCTTCCATTTGCCTATCCAATGGCCGATCTCAGACATCGCCTTTCTCAACTTCTTGAAGGCATTTGGCTCCATGCTACCCTATTCTTGGTTTGCCTCCTGTTCCTATAGTGTTAGAATGTTCCAGAAGCCAGTCCTCAGACCTTAAGTTCTTTCCCTGTGTTCAGGTCTTATGTCTATGAATACAATTGTCCATCAGTCTTCATGGGGAATGGGTTCTAGGAACTCTGTGGATACCAAAATCTGTGGATGCTCAAGTCTCTTCCGGAATGATGTCGTGTCTGCATATCACCGACGCACAGCCTCAAATATAGTTGCCATCATCTCCAGATTTCTCACACCTAATGCAATGCAAATGCTATGTAAATTGCTGCTCTCTTGTACCATTTAGGAAGCAACAAGAAAAGAGCCTGAGTATATTAAGTATAGACTCAATTTTTTTTTCTTCTAAATATTTCAAACCCCAGGTGGGAAACCCCTAGATATGGAGAGATGGCTGGATCACCTATAAGCTCATAACACATTGGGATGGAACTGGGAAAGATCCCCAAGGAATTCGATCACCGTCCACCTGGGTGTTTAGTCCAAAACCCCAGAAGTTCTGGATTCCACTTTGGTTCACACCCCACACCCAGTCTGGCCCTCCCTTCCACAGCACATCTCTGAACCTCTCGGGCTTTCCATTTACTCTCCCAACCTAGAGACCTGCCACTGGACTAGTTTAGTGGCCTCTCACCTAGTCCCCAGCCCCTCTTGATGCAGACCATCAATTTTACAGCCACCCCCAGGGGCATTGAAAGTCATCAGTCAAATCCTACGAGACCCCAGCTCACCATCTTTCATGACTTCCCTTGGCATTAATAGTAGACTCCAGCCAGGCGTGGTGGCCCACACCTGTAATCCCAGTGGCTCGGGAGGCTGAGGCAGGAGGATCTCAAGTTCAAAGCCAGCCTCAGAAAGGGCAAAGCACTAAGCAACTAAGTGAGACCCCGTCTCTAAATAAAATACGAAATAGGGCTGGGGATGTGGCTCAGTGGCCGAGTGCCCCTGAGTTCAATCCCCAGTTCCAAAAAAAAAAGGACAATCCAGACCGTACCACGTGGTCTGCAAGGCTCAACCTGACCTGGCACCTGCTCTGTTCTCTAAACTCCTTTTCCGCTGGCTCAACCTGCCCCAGCTGCAGAGTCGCCTGAAGAACCGACCCAGGGAGCTCTGCCTGAGAGCCCTTATACCCTCTCCCAGGCCAGGACGGTTTGCTCATTTGTGGTTTTGCTTCTTTGTGCATTTTAGACATCAGCTCAAACTTTCTCTCTTCAGAGAGATCTTGCAGCTGAAGCTCACCCTCCTTTCATGTCTTACCACTTTTACCAGGTTTATTTTCTTTATGGTGTCGCTTTAAAAAATATGGGATCCAAATGGGGTCCGCACCTGTGATACTTTTTTCCAGTGACTTGGGAGGCTGAGGCAGGAGAATCGCAAGTTCGAGGCCAGCCTCAGCAACTCAGCAAGACCCTGTCTCAAAATAAAAAATAAAAAGGGTTGGGAAGGTAGCTCAGTGGTAGAGTATCTCTGGGTTCAATCCCCAGTACCACGAAAAAAGGAGAAAAAGAAAAAAGTATATCATATTAGGAGGCTGGGAGTATAGCTTAGTAGTATAGTGCTTGTGTCGCATGCATGAAGTTCTGGATTCCTTCCTCTAAATAAATAACAAAATTCTATTAGTTGTGTTTTTATTTATTCATTCATTTTCTGTGTCTCCTCAGGACCCCCTCCCAATAGAATTTAAGTTCCATTCAGACACAGATTTAACCCTTTTTTTTTAATCAATATATGCCCAGTGTCTAAAACAATGTGATAATTTGATCCATAAATTTCAAAACAAATGAATGTCCAATATGTAGGATTCTCTTAAGTGTTCTCCATGCCTAAAATAATATGCAAAACCGCCAGGCATGGTGGCGCACGCCTGTAATCCCAGCAGCTTGGGAGGCTGAGGCAGGAGGATCGGGAGTTCAAAGCCAGCCTCAGCAATTTAGCGAGGCCCTAAGCAATTCAGTGAGACCCTGTCTCTAAATAAAATACAAAATAGGGCTGGGGGTATGGCTCAGTGGTCGAGTGCCCCTGGGTTCAATCCCCAGTACCCCCAAAATAATAATAATTAATAATAATATGCAAAACCCACCAATTATCATAAAGACTGTAAAAATGTCTTGCTGAGCTTAGCGTGAGAATATTCACCCTGAAGGTGTATATAACTTACCTGTATCACTCCATTGTTTTTACACTTTGCTGCTTGTATGAATTCAGTCACTTACTAAGCACATGTAACTGTAATCTCAGGTCAGGGAGGGTTACAAATTCAGGAACTTCCTTTGGAGATGACAGACCGCAAGTAGGGAACTGGAAGGTGCTTTCCAGGGTGGGGCAGAATCAGCCCCATTAGTCATTTTGATGCTTCTTAATAGTTAAGCAGCAGCTGACCTGCCGGTGGGAGAGAGTACTCCTGTGTCTTCCACTAGAATTTAATGTAAATTTCACAGCCCCACCGGGCACAGTGGTGCACGCCTGTAATCCTAGCACTTGGGAGGCTGAGGCAGGAGGATCGCGAGTTCAAAGCCAGCCTCAGCAACTTAGCGAGGCCCTAAGCAACTCAGTGAGACCCTGACTCTAAATAAACTACAAAATAGGGCTGGGGATGTGGCTCAGTGGCCGAGTGTCCCTGAGTTCAATCCCTGGTTCAAAAAAAAAAAAAAAAAAAAATTCACAGCCCCCAAATCCTTCACCTTCGCACTTAGTTGAAAAATAAACAAATAAATAAAAATCCCTGCACAACTTTTTCTCTCCAAATTTGTAATGCTGGAAGTCTGTCCCCCACCGCTAGATTATTTTACTTCTATGCCCTTCGAAGATGTCCCTTTCTCAATTGTCTCCGTATCCATCATTCCATAGACATTACATTTGCTGGTATTTGGGGGACACTATTACTTTTTTTTTTAGTACCTTTTTTTTTAGATGTAGATGGACACAATACTTTAGTTTTCATTTTTATGCGGTGCTGAGAATCGAACCCAGTGCTCACACATGCCAGGCAAGCGCTCCGCCACTGAGCCCCAGCCCCAGCCCCGACACCATTACTCTCTGTGTATTTATTTCGTAAACTTCCAGAGCTCTCTTTTTTTTTGGGAGTCGTTGGATGATTCTCCCAGGTATTAAGCAAGGGAAGATCACGTTTGTCTCTTTCATTGCCGATAGCTGCACCTTTGTGTTTCGTTTCCATGGTTTTTGTTTTGTTTTCTTTTTGTGGGAGCTTCCAGAAACCCATCCAACGACAGTGGTGGCTCACATCCTGGTTTTACTTCTGGCTTTAAAGAGACAGCGTGGTGTTTTATTGTTATAAACATGAGATTGACTGTTGATCTGAGATTCTTTCATCATCCCTTCCTTAATTCGTTAGGTATTTATTGGTACCCATCCAAGTGCACTGGCTTTGGGGATATGTGGGGCACTGATGGCCTTGGGGAAAGCAGTTTCGATGGCATGGTGCCAGCACCAGCCAGATTGCAGAGGTTTGCAGAGAGACAGATGATAGCAACCTTCTTCTTTCCTGCTTGCCAAGAATTTTCATCAAGAATGGACGCTCGATTCCTTTTGGTTGTTGTTTCAGCGTTTATTAGTAAAGTGATGGCATTTTTTCATATCTGATCCATTGGGATGATGTTGCATATTAATATATTTCATTCATTCATTCATTCATTCATTCATTTAAGGAATATTTGAGTGTTTACTCTAAGTCAGGTAATGAATGTTAAATTTGTGATTTTAATAAAATAATATGTCATAGGGCTTCATGGTATTTTTTAGTATCCGTTTGTCAATATGAAATCCTTTTTACAACACTTTACATAATAATGGCACGTTATTTTTTAATTTTAAGAAATTTAATCAATAGGGCATGTTTTTAAATTTTTAATAATTTAATCAACAGATGCTGAGTCTTGAAGATTTGAAGGATGAAAAAAAAATCAAAAGGTGCAAAAGCCAAAAAATTCACAAATTCCAATACTAATAATGATTGATAATAGGGATATTCTTTGTTAATAGATATTTCTGATTCTTTTTCTTTCAATTTTCATTGACTTTAAAAATGCATTTGCAAGCATTTGATGTGGGATTTTTCACATTGATATTCATGGCGGTGGGATAGATGTCAGAGAAGGAGACCTCTGACCCCACATCAGGTTGGTCTGTCCTGCTAAATGACACTGTGCTGTGTTCTGATCCAGCTGTTCTCCCCGGGGCAGCATGACCCCCCTGCAGCCATGGGTGGGCAGGATGTCCCGTGGAAATAGCTGAGATTCACTTGTTCAAGGAGTATTAATTGAGCACTTCTCAGATTCTATGGAACTTAAGGTCTAGGCAAGGGACAAATAATAAACAAAACAAATAAACAAAAGGCATGATAGATCAGTTGGTGCTAAGAGTTGCAGAAAAGGCAAGGAAGAAGGAAGGGAAATGTCACTGAAGAGGAAATCATAATTACTGTGCAGAGGGAGCTCCCTACGGTCAGGCAAGGGCTGCAGCAAAAGGAGAATTCAACAGCAAAGAGAACGAATGGTCTACAACCACGTACCCCAATATCAGTGAATCTCACACATACATCGAGTGAGAGAACAGAAGCCAAGAGAGTAATTTTATAGGCTTCCAGTATGCAAAATACAAAAGCAGGCGATGTTCATCTGTGCTGTGAAAACCAGGAGCACTTCCTGTGGAGAGGAGCTGGTGTCTAGGAGGAGACCCAGTGGGGATGCTGGGATGCTGGTAACGCTGTCTTTTTATCCAGGTGCTACCAACATCAGTGTGTTCAGTTTATGAAAATTCAGCAAACTGAACACCTATACTGTATGCATTTTCTATATGAGCATTGCACGTCGATATTTTTTTTAATTCAAAATTAACTGTCTTATGGAGAGATGGGATACTCCCTGAGATCTGCTACCTGGTCTTATTTACCTGTGCATCCTCAACCTAGTTCAATGCCTACTACATTAAAAGGGTTCAGTGTGTGTTTGTGTGTATATATGTGTGTGTGTGTTTGAATAAGTGACTGATTAAATAAATGAATCTTACAATCTCTAAATGGTATTGTATTTAGTCTCCCTTGAGCTCACCATCTTGGGAAAACTGAACCAACACCTATTTATACTCTCATTCTCCTGTTTTAAAAAGTGATCTGTTTCCCCTCTGCTTCTATAAGAATAATAAACTCACTCAGGAGACATCCAAATACTTTTATGACTTAGAGTCAGGGTACTGAGCCTTTCAACAGATGAATGGATAAAGAAAATGTGGTACATATACACAATGGAATATTACTCAGCCTTAAAAAAGAATGAAATTATGGTATTTGCTGGTAAATGGATGGAGCTGGAGAATACTACGCTAAGCAAAATAAGCCAATCCCAAAGAACCAAAGGCCGAATGTTTTCTCTGCTATGTGGATGTTAATTCACAATAAGGGGGCGTGGAGAGAGGTATTTTGGACTAGACAGAGGGGAGTGAAGGGTTGGGGGCATGGGGATAGGAATAATAGGAGAATGAATCAGACATTATTACCCTGTGTGCATATATGATCACATGACCTGTGTAACTCTACATCATGTTCAACCAGACAAATGAGAAGTTATGCTCCATTTATGGATGATGTGTCAAAATGCATTCTACTGTCATGGATAACTAATTAGAACAAATTAAAATATACATAGAGAGAGAAAAAGAGAGAGAGAGAGAGAGAGAGAATGAATCAGGGCACCAAGTTAAGTGAGGACAGAACTTTGTCCATTGCATCTGACAGCATGTCGGGTCCTGGTGGAGTTACTGGGAGCAGCGTCCGTGGACGGAGGGAAGAGCTAGCAGCTTGCAGAGGTTTGGGGGGAAATGGGAGGAACGCTGGCAGAGATTTTAAGTTCTCTGACTTCTAACTCAGAGAACGTGCCAAGGGTTGACAGCTATGCGTGCGCGTGTTTGCGTGAGCACCGTATCAAGCAGGAAGGCCTGACCCCAGCGTGTTCACGTGCTGAACCAGCAGACAGGACTCGTTCCGTTCAGGGATCTCTGCATTCCATCTTCCAGTCGTTCATTTATTCACCAGCCCATTATTGAGTTCCTATTGTCCCAGTCGCTGCGTGTGACAGCAGTGAATGAAGCCGATGCAATCCTGGCCCTCATGCAGCTCCTGGGCTGCCAAAGAGACCTTGCAGAACACAGGAGGCTGAAAGAATGGAAGGTGGGTGGGGAAGCTGAATCCAAGTGCAAGGGCAGAATCAGCATGGTCAGAAGGGGTCTCTTTTCACAGAGGGGAAACGAGGAAACCGTTATCTTCAGAGAGATGACAACCAAAAGCTAGATCTTGGTGTTGAAAAGTTAGTAACAGAGCAGAGTGGCATTCCTCTTAGGCAAGAGAGGAGCAAAGAGGACCAGTTAGGGGGAGCCAGAGAGTGACAGCCGGCATAAGTCATTACCCTGGGTTGTGACGAGGCCTGAGCCACCATCTCATTCTGCAGCTTCCAAAAGGGGCAGTTGTGAAGGGGGACTCATGCAACCTGTAAATAAAGCTAGGAGAATTCTGCAGGGCCACATCTTACTCGGGGACAAGGAAGCCAGGGTACAGGTCAATCCTGCACAGAGCCCTAGTGTCCACGCAAACCTCTGAGGCAGAGGCCGTGCTGGAGACCAGACGCTGTCTGTCAAGTTTCCCTCCAGCCTAGGATGGATTGATGCTCCCTTATTGGAATAGGAGCTGATGTCATTGGTTGGTCTTTAAACATCAGTGTAAGCCGACGGGTAAAAAGAACCCCACCTTGAACATGGTTTGCAAGGACCAAAACCAATGCAGGAGCTTCAGATGTGCGTTCCCCAGCTCACACATCATTCCATGAGATTCAAGTGATGTGCTTTTCTTTCTTGTCTCTCTCTCTCTCTCTCTCTCTTTCTCTCTCATTCTGAAAGTGTGTCATGAAATCTTCAGTAAATGTAACTCTATTGCAGTCAAAATACCGAGCTCGAAAGAGTTCTGGTTTGTTTATTTTGCAGGGCTGAGAAAGGAACCCAGGGCCTCCCACATGCTAGAGAAGTACTCTACCCCTGAGCTCTGCATCCCCAGCCCCAAGATGATTGTTTTTATTAATTTTTTTAGTTTATTCTAATTAGTTATACATGACAGTAGAATGCATTTATGCATTTTGATAAATCCATACAGAAGTGGAGTATGATTTCTCATTTTTCTGATTGCACATGCTGTAGGATCACATGGTCATGCAGTCGTATACGTACGTGAGGTAATAACGTCTGTTTCACTCTACTATCCTTCCTACCCAAGATGATGATGATGATGATGATGATTATTATTATTATTTTGGGTACCAGGGATTGATCTCAGGAGTACTCGACCACTGAGCCATACATCCCCAGCCCTATTTTGTCAGGCTCTTACTGAGTTGCTTAGCACCTTGCTTTTGGCTGAGACTGGCTCTGAACTCACGATCCTCCTGTCTCAGCCTCCCCTCTCGCTGGGATCACAGGCATGTGTCACTGTGCTGGGCTCCAAGGTTATTTTTTAAACATGAATAAAAACACTCAAATTTTCTTTGTCCTTTCATTTCATTTCATTCTGATAGGCATTGTTCTTTTTTGGTACCAGGGATTGAACTCAGGGACACTTAACCACTGAACCACATCCCCAGCCGTTTTTTGTATTTTATTTTGAGACAGGGTCTCACTAATTTGCATGCGGCCTCGCTAAATTGCTGAGGCTGACCTTGTACTCGTGATTCTCCGGCCTTAGCCTCCTGAGCCGCTGGGATTACAGGCTGATAGACATTCTTGAGTGGGAAAGACAGGGATGCAATCTGAGTTTACATCTAGGAGCTGCACAGGGATGTGTGTCTCGCAGGTAAATATACACTACTGGTTGTGTTTGGGAGGGGAAAAACGTCAACAGTGGAGGTTCACTAATCTAATGCAACCCCTTCGTTTCTCAGGTGTGAAAACTGAGGCCCAGAGAGGTGATGTCATTTGCCTAAAGTCATGCAACTAGTGGCAGAGCCAGGCCGAGAAGCCAGGTGTCCTGGCTCTCAAGATATTCCGCTGCCCGAGGAATGGAACAGGTAGTATTGCTCACCTGGGGGCCACGGGTCGGTCCACTCAGCCCAGAGCTGCCTGAGGTTCCAACTAAGGGAAGAGAGGCAGCATCTGCCCCAATATCCGAGTTAAGGGGGTTGAAAGCAAAGCTGGATAAGAGAAAGAGGGAAAGGTTTGAAGCTCAGACCTCAGGATCCCATACAAGGGCTGGTGTAGCTGTCCTCTTCTGAAGCTGGTGTGAAACTTCTGGCTTTTGAGGTGGTGGGTCATCTCCCTGTCATTCTGCTGCCAGGCTTTGTCCAGTGTAATTCACGGCATCGGGGAATTCAGCGGCCACTTGGAGAGGATGCAGGGGCAGGGTTGGGGGCATCTCAGGACAAAGGCTTTTGTACAGATCCAGGAGGAAGTTAAAGAGGAAGCCCTGGCAGGTGGGGTCTTCCAGATCAGTATAACCTCACCCAGAGCACTGTCTGCTCACGCTGGTCAGTGGTGGTGATGCAGAAGATAGATGGGAAATAAAACCCATCAAACTAGAAAGGAAAAGAGTCTCTGAAGTCGTATATATCCTCTTGTTGTGTATATTAAGGGATTTTCTTAAGCCCGGCATTGGTAAAATAAAAACTAGCTAAGCTCCTCTATGTACCCTGCAAACACAGGTGCCAGTCATTGATAATGTGTACTGTCTCTCTGAAAAGTCTGAGATAGGTTTCCTTTTTTGTTCATTCTATGGTTATTATTGAGCATCTACTCTATGCCAGGCACAGTTCTGGACATTTGAAATACACCAAGTGCACTGAACACGTAATTCCCCTAGAATTCAATCAGGGGAAGGTAATCAGAGAAGGTAGTCTCTTGGGGAAAATCAATGGGAGAGAAAGTTCAGGAGAAAATTACTGAATTGAAATAGCATTAATCCAAGCAAATGATGAAAAGGAGTATATTGATAGGCTGAGTTTGACTAGGTACCTTGGGGGATGATTTTGTTTCACTCAGGGAGAGCTGAGATAACAAGATGGTCACCCCGGAGGATCTACTTGAATCGACGTCTGTGATCCTGTCCTAACAGAGCAGACAACTGGGCATAAGCCGCAGTAGAGGAGGCACGTGGGGAAGAGGCTGAGCTCAGCCAGGAGAGGAAGTCCAGCTCTGTAGACAGAACGGAAAGTACAAAGGATCATTTTAAGCAGATAGTCAGATTCCAAAGATCAACGAATTTTGCTCTAGTTTATCCGACGTGGTGGTATATGGCAAGAAAGCCACAGAAAAATCCAAGAGCATCTGCCACCTCTCAGGCTGCCAGGCAGGGAGCGAGCATCAGTCAGTGGGCAGTAAGCAGGGCTGTGGTTGCTGAGCTGCGGTTCTAGAACCATCTCTAGCCTCTGGGAGGTGTAAGTTCCACCCCAGACAAGGCACTGAGACAGGAGTCAGGCCCAGGAGGGAAAAAGGGACATAACCTTCGAACAGGACACGAGGCAAGAACTTGGACACAGGAGCCCAGTTATAAGCCTGGAGCCTTAGTCAAAGCTGAAAATAGAGTCAGGGAGGCTGAGCTCCTGAACTTTTAGGTCCCTCTGGATGGAGAACAGGACTGGTCCCATTCATGGGAATCGCATGACCTGGGCTACAGATGAAGTAGGATGAGGGGAAAGGAACTAGCCAAGCCACATCCATTCATCCCTGATGCAGAAGGAAAGAAGGGAGGGAGGCAGGAGAGAAGGAAGTTAGCAGCGCATGCTTGCCATGACATGGTGGCTCCAGAGAATCCTTTATCTTTAATTAGCCTGGGTATTTGCTCCGAAGCTTAAGGGTGGTCTTCTCTGGATTGCTGATGAGGGAGACATGGAGTCGAACCCGGGTCTGAATCATCTGCATTATGTGGTTCCCATCTCCTACCTGCCATTCATTCTTAGTTCAAACCTCTTATTCCAGCTCCTTCTCTACACGCTTTTGCTGATCCGCCTTCTAAGTTTTCAATCGTTATCACTTATTCTTCTGCTCAGAGGCTTACCTAATCCATCAGAATGGAGGCATGGCCCCAGCCTCCCCTGCTCCGACCTCCAGCCCCGCCTCTGTGATGGGTGTTCATTGGTTCTCTGCTATCCGTTCTACCCCACTCCCATTAGTAGTCTGGGGGTCTTTAAAAGCCTGGTCCACACCCCTGACGCTGACACTATGTTGAACTGGATTTCTGCATACTTCCGTCTTTGCATTACTTACTCCAGAATCAAAGTTTGCAGGAGTCACAGTGCTGAATTGCTCAAGTTCATAGCTAGCTCCTTGGACCAGGCCAACTCCTTTGGTTTCCATACAGGGAGCTGATAGAGATACAAGCCAATCTCCGCATATGGTCCTCCTTTCAGACCTAATCTCTGTGGAGAATCCTCCCAGAGGTCCCAACAAGAAGGGAGGTGATTCTAGACCTGAGTTATGGAATAGAATAAAAACAAGCCACACATGTAATTTTATGATTGATTGATTGATTGATTGAGCTGGGGATGGACCCCAGGGCCTCACACTTGCTAAGCAAGCACTCTGCCACTAAGCTACATCCCTAGCGCCACATAGGTAATTTTTTCATGTTCTAATTTTCCATGTTTAGGAAAAAAGTATAAAGAAGGTGAAAAGAATTTAAGTATTATATTTAATTTAATCCACTATTTCTAAAATATCATCGTGTCAATATCATCAATATAAAAATTGTCAATGTGATATGTTGCTCTTTGGTTGTGGCTGATCTAAGGTTTTGACATCCAGGGTGATTTTCTATACATTTACAGCACAGCTCAATTCTTCTTTTTCTTTTTTCTTTTTTTTCTTTTTTGACTCTTCAGACTGAACCCAGGTTCAGACTGAATCCTGGGGTGTTCTATCACTGAGTGACACCCCCAGCCCTTTCTATTTTTTATTTTGAGACAAGATCTTGCCCAGTAGCCAGGGTTGCCCTCGAACTTGTGATCCTCCTGCCTCAGCCTCCTGAGTCACTGGGATTACAGGCCTGGGTGCTGTTTTTTTAGAACACTTACAACAAAGCTTAGTGTGCTGAATTTTTATTGAAGATATTTGGTCGTATTTATATTTATAGCCCCCAAAGTAGAATCACATCTAAGTTGTCCTAGACCTTTCAATGTTTTCCAGTTGGTCCCCTAAAAACATTCATCTTTAATATTAGTAACAAAGCTAGCTCATCTTTATTGGAAGAATTATTTCACTTTGAAGCAAAAGTATATCAATTTTAAAACTGCTTCTGTTCAAATTATGTTGATTTAATATTATTAACGTGGTAGATAAAGGGGTATTATATATATTGAAAAGCAACTCTAAGTTTATCAATATCCATAATATGTTCTTCAAATTTCTCTTATAGCCGGGTATGGTGGCGCACGCCTGTAATCCCAGCACTTGGGAGGCGGAGGCAGGAGGATCGCGAGTTCAAAGTCAGCCTCAGCAACTTAGCGAGGCCCTAAGCAACTCAGTGAGACCCTGTCTCTAAATAAAATACAAAATAGGGCTGGGGATGTGGCTCAGTGGCCGAGTGCCCCTGGGTTTAATCCCCAGCACCAAAAAACAAACAAAAAAACCCAAATTTTTCTTATAGATTCTACAGATAATTTACATGATTCTGTGATCACAGTTAAAAATATTATGGAGGGCTGGGGATATAGCTCAGTTGGTAGAGTGCTTGCCTCACAAGCACAAGGCTCTGCATTCAATCCCTAGCACTGCCAAAAAAAAAAAAAAAAAAAGAAAAGAAAAAAATATTATGCATATCAACTCATGTTAGAAAGTGGGTAAGCTCAATGTCATTGATTTAGGTTATGAAAAGGTTCAATTTCATTTTCTTCTTTTTTGGGGGGATGGGTACCAGGGACTGAACTCAGGGGTGCTTAACCACTGAGCCACTTCTCCAACCCCTTTTATGTTTTATTTTGAGACGGGTCTCGTTAAGTTGCTCAGGGCCTCAGTAAATTGCTGAGGCTGGCCTTGAACTTTCAGTCCTCCAGCCTCAGTCTCCCGAGCCACAGGAATCCCAGGCGTGCACCACCATGCCTGGCTGAAAAATTCCATTTCAAGGTAAATTCTAATAACTTCTCAGCCAGGCCAAAAGGAAGTTCTTCTTCCCTCTGAGTTTCAGATTTATCTCATTCATATATACTGTGATATTGGTAAGAAAGCATAAATCACACTGTCATTGTACCTTTTGTCTTTGATGATTAGGGTTTTGGCTTGCATTCCTTTAGTTTCAAGAAAACCTTCAATTGGAATTGACAGTCCGGTAAATCCTTACAAAATTCTTGCACAATTCAACCAATGCCCCACATCATCTGTTCACTGCCTTCTATTCCTTTCTAAAGTTCCATGTGTTGGTGACGTTTTGTAGCATTTGTACATATACACCGAGCAATTTTAGCAACTGTATCCATGGCACTTCCAATAGAGTCTCCTTCTGAAAGCAGCATAAATATTTTCAATATATATCATACGGTGGAATGAAGCGAGATGGGAAACATCAGCCTCTTGTTTTGAAGTTCCAATAAATCCATATTTCTGGAACACCATCTGGCAGGATAGAAACTAACTTTCTTTTTCATCTCTTACTGAAATTCTTCTCTATCAGATGTAAAAGATTCAAAAAGTCTATATCACAGTTGTGAGTTGGCACTGTATCTTCATTAATTTGGAAGACCTTTAGGACTAACTAGACCCTGCTGTTCCTTGGTCAGTACCCTGTGGAGTGATTCACCTAAAAATTGCAAAATTTGAATTATTTTATCTTTGACATGTTCATTGATTCTATGGGAAACAGGTCACTTAATCGATGATTGTTCACTTTTCTTATAACTTTATGACATAATTTTCATAACTGAAATAATTTCTTTTACTGTCTTTCCACTAAATATTGTGCGCGCACACACACACACACACACACACACACACTGCATTCAAGAATCCAGTTCATTTTATAATTGGTCAAAATTGCCATCTTTTTTTCTTTTTTTTGGAACCAGGGATTGAACTCAGGGACACTTGGCCACTGAGCCACATCTCCAGCCCTATTTTGTATTTTATTTAGAGACAGGGTCTCACTGAGTTGCTTAGGGCCTTGCTAAGTTGCTGAGGCTGGCTTTGAACTCACAATCCTCCTGACTCAGCCTCCCAAGTCGCTTGGATTACAGGCGTGCGCCACCACGCCCGGCAAAATTGCCATCTCTGATTCTGATTGAAATCTATTTAAATTTTTTGTTCAACATTTTATTCCGACTTTAGGTAATTTGTTTTTTTTTTAATTGTGATAAATTGTACATAACATAAAATGTACCATTTTGTCTGTGGTTATGTGTACAGTTCCTGGTATTAAGTGCATTCACATTGTTGGGGGACTGTCACACTGTCTAGTGCCAAGACTTTAAAAATCTTTCCTAACTGAAAGGCCGAACTCACTCAACCCTAATACTCCATTTCCCCTCTTCCCTCAGCCCCTGGCAAGCACCCTTCTGTCTTCTATGCCTATGAACTTGGCTATTTTAGGAACTTTATATATGAGGAATCATCTAATATTTATCCTTTGGGACCATCTTATTTCAGTTAGCATACTGTCACCAAGGTCTATCCATGTTGAAGCATGGGTCAGAATTTCCTTCTCTATCAAGGCTGCATAATATTCCACTGTGAGCACATGCTATGTTTTCTTCTCCATTCATCTTTTGAAGGACATGTGGGTTATTTTGCCTTCTGGTTATCATGAATAATGGTGCTAAGAATGTGAGGGTACAAACATCTATTCGAGGGCCTGATCTCACTTCTTTTCCAAATATACTGAGAAGCAGAATTTTGGGGGGAGTTGCTGTACCCTTTTCCACAGCAGCTACACCATTTTCCATTTCCATGAGCAATACACAAGGGTATGGGGTTCTAGTTTGTCCATATCCTTGCCAACCCTTGTTATTTTCTATATTGTTTTATTTTTTTGGAAATAACCATCCTACTGGGTGTGAAGGGGTAGCTTGTGGTTTTGAGTTGCAGCTTCCAAATGATTAGCGAGGCGGAACATCTTTTCATGAGCTTCGTTACTTCTTTTTTTGAGTGTAAAGGAAAACTTCTTATTAAGTTCGCATATTTGCTAAAAACATCTCAACACTTTTCAGCTTATTAATTTTTTTTTCACAATGAACACAGCTTTTTCCTTTGGCTCTGACAGAGCACATTGTTAATGGCATTCTTGGTGAAATCTGTGGAATTTCTTCTTTCAATCACTTATGGGCCTTTTCCTTCTTTAATTGACAAGGAAAAATTGTATATATTTATGGCGTGCAGCATGATGTCTTGATGCATGTATACATTCTAGAATGGCTAAGTTTTTTAACATAAGAACTACTTTACATGCTTATTTCTTGTGGCTAGAAGACTTAAAATCTACTTTTTTTTTTTTTTGGGAACCAGGGATCAAACTCACTTGGCCACTGAGTCACATCCCCAGCCCTATTTTGTATTTTATTTAGAGACAGGGTCTCACTGAGTTGCTTAGGGCCTCACTAAATTGCCGAGGCTGGCTTTGAACTCACCATCCTCCTGCCTCAGCCTCCCGAGTCACTGGGATTACAGGTGTGCACCACTGTGCCCGGCTACAATCTACTCTTTAAGCAATTTTTTTGGGGGTGGTACAGGGATTGAACCCAGAGCCTCAAACATGCTAGGTAAGCACTCTACCACTGAGATAAATCCCCAGCCCTCTTTAAGCAACTTCCAAATACACATTGCTATTAACTGTGCAACACATCTTGAACTTATTTCCAAATGAAATTTTGAGTTCTTTGACCAACATCTCCCCAATCCCTCCACCTCCACCCCCCAGATCTTTTTTAATTCACTATTCTTATTATGGACCAGCTGATTGAGCATCAGTTGTATGACTTCATTTCAAAATTTTGTGCATAATCAAAAAATAATTGGATGATGACTAAAATACTATATATTTTTTATTTAATTACCCATCACAATACAAAGGTATTATGAAGCTCAGCCTGTCTGCATAAAATACTCAAGTAAACACATTTCGATGTTCTATCAATGCACAGAGGAAAAAATCCTTAAAATCAACCAGAGGATGCCAATCAGATGGGTGTTACATTCACGCAGAAAACCAGAAAACGCACACATCTCATGCATGCAGAAACCATACGGGATTTTATGTGACACGCTTTTGAGAGATAATAGTAAAATAGAATCTAACAGAAAAGTGTCTTATGCCGATTCAGTTTTGAAATTTTAAAAATTTATTCTGGCAGAGGCCTTTCTACACACACAGCCGCACATTTCAAGTGCTCAGAAGCCACCTGCGGATCGTGGCAACTCAGTTCCAGTAATAGAAAGGATCAATCAATTGAGCATTTCCACTACTCATTTTTTTCCATAAAGAAATTCTGCACCAGCAGGGCGCTGCGGCAGAGGCCTGTAATCCCAGGCACTCGGGAGGCTGAGGCAGGAAGTGGGCAAGTTTGAGATCAGCCTGGGCAACTTGGTGAGACTGTATCTCAGTGGTAGGGCATCCCTGGCTTCAATCTCTGGTATCAAAGAAAGAAAGGGAGGGAGGAAGGAGAAAAAAAGGGAAAAGACTCTACACGGGTGTGATAGGAGGTATGTAAGGTTCGCTTTCTTGCAACATTGTTTACGGTAGCCACTAACCAAAACAATTCACATGTCCATCACCTGGTATGTTAAAAAACAAAAAACAGTGGTATAGCTACTCTAAGGAATTTTACGCCACAGTTTAAAATAGACATGTAGCTGGAGCTCTAAGACAGGTTGCTACATGGGAAAGAAAAATTCAAGTTGTACCATGTGATATTATTTTCTTTTATATATCATATTTTAAAAATTGACGATCATGAGAGACAGATAGAGGGCATCTGAAAGGGACCCCCTCTGTTCTGTGGAGGGAGAGAGGGAACCTAGATTCACTTGGATTTAATATGAAGAAATCATTTATGTCTGACTCATATAATTAAAATTGATCTAGAAAAAGGAACTAAGGAAAGGGGAAGTCTTGACAGAAGTATAAAGAGGAATGAAGAAGCCAATTAAGTCGAATTAACTGTGGTACACACGTTAGGGTGACTAAATAAGTTGTCCCAAGGTATAATACTGAATGCAAATGTCAAAAGCGATTCTTTGGAGAAGAAGATCTACCAATTGTATGGCGGCCTTTCTGTAAACTGAAAATGGGAAATGCCAGGCAGCGATCAAAACTAATTTATGAGGCTTTGCTCCACCAGGGTGTTGGCACACATCCCAAGCTGCTGTTGCTTCAGACGCCACCAACTGGCACCCCGTGTGCTGAGCTCCACATTTCCCCGCACAGCGATTGTTCTTCAGAGTTCTTATTTCATATCCACTGTTTTTGTTCTTTGACCTTCTGTGTTTGTTTCTTAAACAGATATGTTGATTAAGTGGTAATTGGGTAACTGGATCCAAACAACACGGGTTTTCTTAGGAAAGAGAGAGGACAGAGCGGGGGACATCTAATAGGGTCCGCAGGACATGGGTTGATCCATGTAAACCTTATCCCAATCTCAAAATGACTGTGGCCCTATCTGATGTTGACTGAGTAAATAGATGAGTCAAGAAAGACAATTCAATCAGAAGAGAGTCCAGAGACTCTTCTTGAACTTGGTTTCAAAGCGCCCTGCAATCGGAGCTGGTTGGGAGCACTCGCTTGGAACCGTTTCCTAAATTGAAATCACATTCCGCTTCCCCTCAGACCACAGCCTTTTAACCAGGCAGGGTTATGGGAACTTTGAACTATGGCAGCACAAGATGTGTGTCTGAGAATAAAACGGAAAGGAACCTATTAAAAAGCAAAAAAAAAAAAAGACAGCATGATTTATATCGCAGATGTCCGGAAGAAAAAGTAAACAAAGGCGCATCCACTCCAAAAGGACAAAGCAGGTAACAATGAGGAGACCTGGAATTAACAGAGCTGGAAAGACTTAACCAACCCCCTGGAAAACAAAGCCCTTCAGACTGGGGCTTTTATATCGAGCTATCTCGTGTTTCCAAGAGACAAGCCTAATGTGAACAGGAAGAAAACAGCAATATTAATTTTAGAGAAAAAGGGACACAGAACTAAAAGCGTTCTGGACAGAGTATTATTTCATGCCAGATGATCCAATCCTCCTCCCCCAAAGATAATGACATTGATGAACCCCTATGAATTGAAAGCCAAACACTGACGCAGAGAAAAAAAATAACATTGTCCAAGAAACTGAGCTTCTGCTCCCTGGTTTGAGATATTTCCATCATAATCATTAGGTGTTCCAATTACGTGGAAAGACCCTCGGAGCTCTTCCTGAGTTCAAGAGCGTATATGTGGTTTAGAGTCCAGCTGATTTCATTGTATCTAGATCAGTAAAAAAGATTCACTTTGCCATGGTAAATAGAATCGGCAACATTGAGGAGGAAAACAAAATTCTGCTCAACAAACACCCAGCAAATGCCATTTCCTGTATCCAGTGTTTACTGATCGGAGCCTGCTACGGTTCAAACCAGGCTCTGAATGTAAGAGACTCCTTGCCTTTCTCAGTTGGGAGACTCAGGCAAAAATTTAATGTTGTGTTGACAGGAAGCCAGAGAAATAAGTACATATGTGGCAGTTTTACAATTACTGGCTCGTAGCTTGTTTTTAGAATATTTGTGATGTTCTAGGCGTTTTGAACATGTTTTTAGAAAGAAATTTATTTAGAGAAAAGCTTGTGTTTTGTATTCTCACAAAAGTCAGAGAGTCCCCAGCTTTTTAACTTAGGGCTTGCTCCTGAGTACCATTGAATTTATTGCCTCAGATTTAGAGCAAGGTTGAGACAAAGAACATGGGGTTTCAAAGTAATTGTTTCCATAGAAATATGAGAAATGTCAACAAGACTGAGTAAGAGATTCACAAACAATTCTCATCCTGCCAGAACAACATAGGATTTAAATAATGGAATCGATGATATAATAATACATCCATGTCAAGAAATGCATGTGCTTTTCAAACATATAGAACATATATTTTAAAACAGGAATGTAGGAGGGCATGGTGGTGCACACCTGTAATTCCAGCAACTCGGCTGGCTGAGGCAAGAGGGTCGCAAGTTCAAGGTCAGCCTCAGCAACTTAGTAAGGCTGTAAGCAACTTAGGGAGACTCTGTCTCAAAATGAAAAATAATAAGGCTGGTGATGTGGCTCAGTCGTAAGGTGACCCTGGGTTCAATTCCCTGGTACCAAAGACAAAAACAGAAAATAGAAATGTGTCCAGCCAAATGAAACCTAAATGATTTCCAAAGGCAGAAATCGTAGAAGTCAAATTGTTTGATTAAAAACAACTTGTAAATAAGTAATAATATCAGGTTAACAAAAAAATTTAACATATTTAGAACATTTAAAAAATCACCATCCATATAAATTTATTTGAGGAAAAGAGGGAATTAACACTGCAGTTTCTCTATGTATAAAATAACAAAAAGAACAAATACCTTTCAAAACTGATTGAAAGTAGACAACCCTATAATCAAGAGACAAACCATTTGAAACATTATTTCAAATGTTTTTATTCAGAAAGAATGAAAAGGGATGAAACAAGTTTCTCATAAAAGAGGTTTGAAAAAATAACCAAATAGACTAAAATAGTAGGTAAACAGAATTAGTCATAATATAGACCTTACTGAATTAAGCCAGAAACAAATGTTAAATAAAACCATGATCTGGGTAAGATCAATAAAACAAAAATCTAGAGAAATTTTTCATCAAGGAAAATACAATACATATTTCAGATTTAGAAAATAAAAAGGGAAGTTTAGCCATAAATACAGTGGAGGTTCAGAAGGCTGCCAGAGAATGTTTTGTCAATTCCCTGCTAATAACATTGAATTTTTAAACATATATGTTAGTTGTAGATGGACACAATACCTTTTATTTTTATGTGGTCTGATGATTGAACCCATTGCCTCACACTTGCGAGGCAAGCGCTCCACCACTGATCTACAACCCCAGCCCAACACTGAATTTTTGAGATTTATTTTTTAGACTGAGATATATGTATGGTTAGTAATGCTAACAGATTAACTAATGCTAAGCATTTCCTCCATTCCTGAACTGTATTAATTTTTTTTTTTTGGTAATAGCTTGTATAACATATGATATTTATATGTGAGTTTGATAGAGTCTTGCTATATATCAAACATGAACATGATTCCTTTATTTATTAATTTATTTTTTGTGTGTGTGTGCTGGGGATTGAACCCAGAGTCTTGTGCGTGCAAGCACTCTACCAACTGAGTTATATCCCCAACCCATGAACATGATTCTTATAATCATTATATGAATCTTATAATTGCTGGGCGCAGTGGCGCATGCCTGTAATCCCAGTGCCTTGGGAGGATTGCAAGTTCAAAGCCAGCCTCAGCAATTTAGGGAGGTCCTAAGCAACTCAGTGAGACCCTGTCTCTAAATAAAATACAAAATAGGGCTGGGGATGTGGCTCAGTGGCCGAGTAACCCTGAGTTCAATCCCCAATACCAAAAAAAAAAAAAAAAAAAGAAAAGAATCTTATAATCATGTTCATTAATTACATGACTTCTTGGTTTGGGTGCTTTTCATATGTACAAAAATTTAACATCTTTTACTTCTGTGCTCTGATACAATTGATATAGAAGTAGGGTGATTTATTTCTTAATTATCTGAAAAAAAAATTTCTCTACCTGATGGGGCTGGTGGATATTAGGTGGAGACTTAACATTTTTAATTTTGTTCCTGCTTCCTGTTTTATTTAAGATTTGTAAGACTGTTTATTTCAGTTGTTTGAATTTTTCTAGAAAATCATCTATTTTATTCAGATGTTCACATTTAATTGTGCAAAGTTTTGCAAGCTGTTGAGTCTTTTCATGTCTTCTGTGTTATGCTATTTCCCCTTCCTTATCCCTAACGATGTGTTTTGGGGTTTTCTCTCTCTTTTTCTGATTACTAAGCTCAGTGTTTAATCTATTTTATTCCAATGAACCTGAGTTCTTGAATTACTTAATTCTATTTTTAAAATTTATTTTGTAATTTACTAATTTATTGGTTTTCTTCTCCTTATTTCTTAGGATAGTTTGTTGTCTAACTCTTTGAATACTAAATTCATTTAATTTCTTTGTTTTCTTGTAGGGTGGGGCGGGTACTGGGGAGTGAACTCAGGGGCCCTCAACCACTGAACCACATCCCCAGCCCTATTTTGTATTTTATTTAGAGACAGGGTCTCACTGAGTTGCTTAAGACCTCGCTAAATTGCTGAGGCTGGTTTTGAACTCACGATCCTCCTGCCTCAACCTCCGGAGCCACTGGGATTACAAACGTGCTCTACCGCGCCCCTCGTAAATCTATTTAATTTCTTTGTCCTTGTTTTCTTATGAATTTGTTTAGGGCTGTGAATTTTCCTCTTATCAGCCCAATTTTGGCCCTATGACAGAGTTTTTGATGTGTTTAACTTCATTTCGTTATTAAAGATCCTAAGAATTTGGGGTTTAGCCAGGTGCGGTGGCGCACGTCTGTAATCCCAGCAGCTCCGGAGGCCGACACAGGAGGATCGTGAGTTCAAAGGTAGCCTCTGCAAAAGAGTGCTACGCAACTCAGTGAGACTCTGTCTCTAAATAAAATGCACAATAGGGCTGGGGATGTGGCTCAGTGGTCGGATGCCCCTGAGTTCAATCCTCGGTACCTACCCCCACAAAATTTTGGGGTTTAATTCCCATCCTCTTCTTCCTCCTTCCCTCCCTCCCTCCCCTGATGGCTCCCCTTACCAGGTTACACATTTCTAGCTTTTTTTGAATTGCGATTAGAAAGCGCTCTGTGCTATTTCTACTCTTTGAATCTTGTCAAGATTTTCTTTGCAGCCTGACAGATCACCCATTGCTGTGAAAAGCCCACAAGACCATGAAAGATGTATCCTCTACATTCAGTGAATAGCATTTGATCCAAAACTGCGAAGGGCGCCTTACTAAATATACATCAGACCCTCTGGGTCTTTATGTCTCCTTCCCCATCCGCGCGGGCGCGGCAGGCAGTGCGTGGAGTGTGCCCGAGCGGGTGCCTTTGATGTCCTCTTCCTGTGCCCACATGGCCCTGAAGTTTAGCCTCCCGCTAGAGTGCATATCCCCTGCGTCATTATACAACGCCCCCGTGTGTCTTGGTGGCCTCTCTTGACCTTGGATTCGACTCCATCTGATATTAAAATCATGAACCCAGCTTTCTTTGTATTAACCTCTATCTGATATGTCTGTGTTCACACCTTTGCTTTCAATCTTCCTAAGAAACTTGAGCAGCTTTTGCTTTCAATCAAAGGTCAGATTTTACACGTCGTGCAATCTTGAACTCTTTCTATTTAAATCACTTCTTTGTTTAAAAAAAAAAAACAAACTCCGCGTACATTGATGGACTTCGTAAATATGATCTGTCTTCAGTCATCTTCTGTTTTCCTCTTTTAAGATTCCCTTGTTTTCCATAATTCGACCCGAGCGCGGATTGCTTTGCTTTGTCTTACTCTTTACTTATGGATGATCATTCTTAGCTTGATACCTTTGGTAGTCTTTATGCTGTTGGCCTTTATGCTGTTATTATTTTAAACCTCTATTTTCGGCCTTGTCAACTTTAGAAAATATCTATTGACTCACTGAAATAACAGAAAACGGGTGCGCTTGCTGAGTTTCTGTTGTGTCAGTTTTTCCATTGAGGCTTGGGTGGGGCGCGCAGCAAAGGGGGAAAAAAGTGCTAAACCAAGCCTGCGAGCGACAGTGGCTGTGGGCAGCTGGTTTCGGTTTTCTGCACGTGTGCCCAACGCAGGGCTTGCAGGGTTTGGCTCGCTCCCCACCTTCCCTACCCTGCCCTTCGCTCTCAGCCAGGCGCATGCGCGCTGTGCCTCCACCGGCTGCACAAGGCCCTCGGTGGAGGTTACCTGGTTTTTCTTGTTATCTGCTATTTGATTGCTTCTGTGGCAAGAGATGGCAAGATCTGGGGGCGGGGGGTCGGGGTTAAGATCCATCCACAGCTTTCCTGCCATCTGGGAGCCAAGACCCTCACTGGTTTTCAGACCTTTCATAGGATAAGACTACTTATCCGACATTCTTTAGCAAGGGGCTGCTTCAGGGGAGGGGAATCTTCCCCTGCAGGATGCCAGCACGTTCCTTCTCTCCGATTTGAAAGATACTGCTGTAATTTTCAGGATTTTTGCCCTTACCTTCTACCCATTCCTCATTCCCTTTTCTCCTTCTTTGGGGCACAGGGCAGAGACTACCTGTCGATTGCTTGAAACCTCTGTATTTGAATTTCTTTGATTGACACTTTAAAGCATTATGTGGTCACCAACATTCCTGACTTTCTCTAAATGCTTCTGGTGTTTGTTAACCTGGACTTTGTCTGTTTTCTGTTCATTACACTATACTGTAGGATACCGTCCATCTTTTTGCTTCTCTCTACCTTTATATGCCAGAAACTTCCCTTATTCTTTATAGCATAATATTCTGTAGTATCAATGCACCGTGATTTGTCTAACCGTGCTGTTACTGACAGAGCAATTTATTTGTTAGTAGAACAAGTAATTAATGTTCATTGTGACAAGGAAACAGGGAAATGATCATGTTTATACAAAACTAGTGGAGTTTTTAATTGATACAGTCCCAGAAAGGTATAATCTATCAAAGATCTTTAAGACACCTGGACTCTTGAATTCAGAAATTCTGTGTGTGGATATTTGTCTTCAGACAATAATTATAGAAGTGCCTAATGATTTGTTTGCAAGAATCATTATTGGTGCATCATTTGGAAGAGCAAAAACGTTGGAAAGAATCCAAGCAGCTGAGAGTTAAGAAAATAAAGGCACCTGCCTCCACTGGAATCCATGGGGCCATTCACAGTCTGAGGCATCAGGTAAAGGACTGAACCTTGCTTGCACTAAGGCAAGCACAGGTGTGCTGACAGTTATGGTTTTATTCCACTCTCAATGGCCTTCTAATATGTGCAGAGGAACCTAGATGCTAGGAGTATCCTAGTCCTGGTTTTGGTGAATACATGACGGTTGTGAGTTGGGTGTGTGTACACACACATGCTTACATAGGAGTGTGTGCAAAAGTGCCTAACAGGCTGGAGAAGTTTTCACCAGCATTGCTTTCATGGAGAGCTCGGAATTTATGTGAAAGGAATTTCTTGATGAACTTCTTAGAAGAGCCTGTGAGATCACAACTGAGAGTGGTCAGAACTGCAGAAGGAATCTTTGCCGGAGCAAGTGAAAAGAGAGAGGAGGGAGTGGGAAGATGTGTCAGAGAGTCCCCAAGAAACCCTCAGGTTGGGCGACTTGTTAGGAAGACTCACGGAACTATCTATTTTTTTTTTTTTTTTTTTTGGAACCGGGTATTGAACTCAGGGACACTTGGCCACTGAACCACATCCCCAGCCCTATTTTGTATTTTATTTAGAGACAGGATCTCACTAAGTTGCTTAGGGCCTCACTAAGTTGCTGAGGCTGGCTTTGAACTCACGATCCTCCTGCCTCAGCCTCCTAGGTCGCTGGGATTACAGGCGTGCGCCACCGCTCCCGGCTCACGGAACTATTATATTCATAGAATAGTTCATTACAGATGAAAATCAGCAAAGAAGAAAAGATGCACAGGGCAGAGTTCAGGCACAAGCTCCCACTTACACCCTCCAAATACAGTCAGAGAGATAGTGCTTAATTTTTCCAGCAATGACATATGAGAACACACACACAGTAATGCCACCAGGAAGCTCACTGGAGCCTTCCTATCCATGGCGTTTACTGGGGGTCAGCTACCCAGCCTGCAGTCCCTCCAACATGGGCCAAGGTCCCCACCATAAATCACCTTTTTAGCATAAACTATCTGGCTGTGGCCCCAGGCTCTGGATGTATGAAACTCTCCTATCAGATAGGATATTACAGTGGCTCAGAGGTTATCTCCCAGGAACAGGTCAAGGGCAAGTACTTCCTTTGAGATGTGCAAGGTTTGACTATCCCAAACCTGCAGAGCTAACCCTTTAGTGAACAGAAGAGAAGGGCAAATGAAAAGAGGGAGATGTCAGAAGACTCTTGCATACAGGGTGCCCTGCCTTAATCTTCAAATCTCCAGAAAAATCCTCCAGGGAATACTAAAAACTAAAGGTCTTATGGAAATCTGTGAGCCGGTAGAGTTTTGCATTAGAGAAAGTGTTCTTTTTCTCCTTAAATTTTATTTGTTCTTTTTAGATATACAGGACAGCAGAGTGTATTCTGACATATCATACACACATGGAGTATAACTTCCATTCTTGTGGTTGTACTTGATGTGGAGTTTCACTGGTCGTGTATTCATATATGAACACAGGAAAGTGATGTCTGATTCATTCCAGTGTCTTTCCCATTCCCATCCTCCCTCCCATCCCTTCCTTCCCCTTTGTCTAATCCAAAGTACTTCTCCCCCGACCCCTTACGGTATGTTAGCATCTGCACATCAGTGAGAACATTCAGAGAAAGTGATGGGGGCCAGGGTGGTGGAGGACAGGGGTGAAGAGAGGCAGAACCCCAGGGAAGGAAGACACTGACCAGCTGCAATCACCCAAGGAGAAGGTGGCTGTCAGACCCTAAGGCCAACAGATCAGGACTTGGTGTGGGGAGGCCATTCCAACCGGGATGAGGGACCCATGTATTTTTTAATGGTCATTTTTGCTACCATCTTTCAATTTCAGAATAATTTTTCTAAAGTAATTTTTCAACCCTGGTTGTGTATTCCAGTCACCTAGAGGGGATTTTTCAATGGCTCCACCCTAAATGAATCCAAATCTCAAGAGAACCAGAGCAGGCCATTTTTTTTTTAATTCCTGAGTGAATTAATTTTAGCCAGGGTTGAAAGTCGTGATTCAGAGGTGTTTCCCTCGCAGTGAACAATAGTCGTGATTACACATCATCTTCACTGTTGACGTTCCAACTGGGCCATCCTATACATGGTAGGATTTTCTGTTTTGTTTTGTTTTGTTCTGCGGTGCTGGGGATTAAACTCAGGGCCTTGCACTTGGTAGGTGAGCACCCCATCATTGTGCTTCACCCCAAACCCTATAGGACATTTATTTAGCAGTATACCGGGCATCTATTTGGCAGAGTGCCCTAGATCTCCTCTCTAGTTATGACAATTAAAAAATGTTCCCAGACATTGCTAATGTGCCCTAGAAGGTCGAAATCACAATAATTGAGAACTATTGCCTTAAAAGAAAAACAAAATCTATTGAGAATGCCCCTCGTGGAAAATTTGCTTGCAGGGACAAATTTTTTTTCCCGTTCCTCCTGTCTCTGCTGATATATCCATCAAATCCTTGAAAGGTGGTGGTATGGGGCGGCTGATGTGTGATTCATCTTGCCTGGAAAGGTGCAGAGTGCGCCAAAGACAAGATCCCAACTAAATTGGACACCTGGGTGTTCCTGAGAAATGACGTATAAGAGAATCAATAGCCTTGGGGCGGGGCACACCTGGGGCAAATCCCAATTCCAAAATTTGCTCACTGGTGTTTCTTGGTTTGTCGGTTATCTTTTACTAACTGAAGGTACTCCAAAACGTAAAGGCTTGAAATAACACCTCTCTATTGCTCGCGAGTCTTTGGTCTGCAAGGTGAATTTTCTGGTATCACTGGGCTCATTTGCATATTAGTGGTCATGTCAGGCTGGAGAGGTGGCTCTGCTGATGGTGGCTGGGCTCTATCCTATGTCTGGGCCTCAGCTGGCACAACTGGACTACATGCCACATTGTCACTCATCCTGCAGAGGACTGACCTGGCCGTGGTCATGGCAATGACAGGCTTCCAAAAAAACAAGTGAAAACACTTGAGGTCTCTTGAGACCTGGGCTTGGAAGCGCCCCATCACCCCTCCCCTGCATTCCTTTGGTCCAAGTAGATCACAAGGCCATGGGGTGGGAGAACAGATTGCTCTTTCAATGGCAGGAGCTGCAAAGTCCATTTGCAGAGTGATCACGATGTGACAATCACGGAGGATTCTACCACATCTGGGCAAGCTGCTGACCCCCCCTTAGGCCTCATTTTCTCAACTGTAAAACAGGGATGATATTCCCTACCTCCAAGCTGGGAAGAGACGATGACGGTGCATTAGAAGCCAAAGCTTCTATTCTCACTCTCTTGTCTTTCTGCTCCTGAGTACATTTCATGGCTTTGCGATTCACGTGGTGAATGAACTTGGAATTCTTTGTACAGCTGAGAAAGCCTTCATGATCTGGATCTTCTACGTGTGCCTCCTCTTCCTCACTGGCTTCAGTGACTCTGAATTACTTGAAGTGGCCTGAAGGGCACCCCAAACATGCCTCCACTGTTGTCACTAAATGCTGCCCCTCCAACCTGGAAGGCTCACCTGCCTCCTTGGCCACCTGCACTGTCAGTGCAGATGAGATGCAGACTGCTCTAGGGGTTCCTTCTTGCCCTGCCCTGTCTCCCTCTCTGAGCAGAGGTTATTCTTCACTCTTCGTTAAGGTCAACAATGATTTTTAGGCCAGGTTAGGTGGTGCATATCTGTCAACCCAGCAACTGGGGAGGAGGCTGAGGCAGGAGGATCGCAAGTTCAAGGCCAGCCTCAGCATCTTAGTGAGGTCCTAAACAACTTAGTAAGACTCTGTCTCTAGAAAAAAAAAAAACATAACAGGCTTATCCCACTGAGCCTGGGGATGTGGCTCAGTGGTTAAGCATCCCTGAATTCAATCCCCAGTACAAAAACAAAACAAAACTATATGATTTTCAGGTGGGGCCACACATGGAGATCAGACATCATTGCATCACATAGGAAGAAAGTCCTTCCCCTTCAGCTGTCTTTCAGTCCTTCTGATTAACCAAGGAAGTTACATTTTGGCACTAGTCTTTTTTATTTCTGCCTTTAACACCTCTCTAAGACTTGCTAGGATCCCTTATTAGCAAAGTCAGAGAAATTTCTATCAGAAGAAAGTATTAACTAGAATTCAGTGACACTGAATTATTTCCATCACTTTTATTTTTATAGCTTCTTTTAGAGCAAGTGCTACTAGCTCCATGTGTTTCATAGTACTATGTAATTTTCATTAAAACACATTTATTTACCAATATAAAGGGAATCAAAACAAAAGAAAATACCCTTAAGTAAATAATCATGTGGGTGGCACACAGGACAAAAACAGAGGAGGTACATTTAGGAAAACACTTTAAGGTAGGGTGCAGTGGTGCACGCCTGTAATCCCAGCAATTTAGGAGGCTGAGGCAGGAGGATCACAAGTTCAAGGCCAGCCTCTGCAACTTAGCAAGGTCCTAAGCAACTTGGTGAGAACCTGTCTCAAAATAAAAAATAAGCACTTGAAATAGATCAGCGATCCAAACTCCTCTAAGAAAAATTCTGTGGCTGGTCTAGGATTCCCCTGCTGTTGGGTGAGTCATGCCTTTGTGTAACACTAGGTTCACGGCTCACCAGTGTGGTAACTACGTGTCCCCCAGTCTTAGGCCCAGCTTTTCACAAAAGGGCTGGTAAATTCAGACACACTCCACCATTCGTGGGAGAGGACTGAGTCGTCCGTGATTCATCGCCCTGTACTCACTGAATTGGGTTATTCCCACGGCAAGGGGGTGCAGTGGGGGTGGTGGAGTGATGTAGTGGTAGTTAAGAGTGGTGATAGTAATAGTCGGAGTTACTCAGAGTGGCCGTCAAAGGAATAGTAAAAATGCTCATAGTGGTAAAAGCGGTGAATGTTTACTGAGCACCTAGTGGGGGCCAGGTATCCAGCCAAATCCACCTGCATCCCCTGCTTAGTTCCCACCAGGGTCCTATGAAGCAGCTACTCTTACTGCACCCATTTTACAGATGAGGACATTGAGGCTTATTGGGGGGGCAAAGCTGCACATCTGGAAGTTAGCTGAACGGGCACTCTCAGGTCAGTCTGACTCCCAAGTTCACATTCTTCATGACCCGGGACGACCTCTCCCAGAAGGTTCTCCAGAATGCAATGCTCTGTACCTTTCCAAAGGCGATGAGAAAGCTGCTTCAGCGACTCATGTATAATTGAAGGAGACTCTGAAGCAGCTTGAATATTTAAGTTATGTCTTGGCTGTATAAAAATCTGCTTCTCTTCCATCTACATTCCCCAGAAACTCAAGAGAATTTCTGAGAACTCTCCCCTCTCCAAACGCCCCAGGCCCCCGCCCAGGCCATCCCCAGTCTCTGGTCTCTCTCCTTTTACTGAAGAAATGAGATTCAGATGGAAAAATACTGGCACAGGCTTGACCGAGGTTCTCTAATAATGACACTGTGCATCACGCATCAGCTGCTTCTGTTGCTATGGTGACAGCCACAATTTCTCCCAGACAGCTCGGGTCTGAAGGGAGTGGACCCTAGGGGAACAAGTGGATTTCTCCAACCTGTCAGTCCCTCTCACCTTTCCCATTTCCCTCACCTCCCCCTCTCCCACCAGCTCCCACACTTCCTTGAGGTGACGATGACGCTGCTGCTATTGGGGCACTGGTCCCCCTAGGCCGTGGTAATTAGCATCTGGCTGGGAGCCTGGTCTTCTGGCAGCACATTCCCCACCTTCCTTGCCAGCCAATCTCCTCTCCCCAGCATCCCTCCAGCCACACCGCAGCAACTGCAGTACCAACAGCTTCCACACCAAGGTCACCACCAGCTCTCACAATGACCAAGCACCCTTCCTCCCTGCAGGGTGGACATGGCACCAGTTAACACCTCGCTGTTGCTTGAGCTATTCCGGATTATAGAATTATGATTCTGGAAAAGAGGGGTTGTCATCAGGAGGATGGAGAAGGCTCACTCCAGGCCTTGGAGGGGCTAAGAGATTCTCTTGGCTAAGGATTCTTCCATCAGGTTCTCCAGGAGAGAGAGAGCAGAGACAGACAGGCCTCACACGTCCCAGGAGGGGAGGAAAGAATCAAAAAAGTCTGTGTGTCAGTGCGACGTGGAGCGTGGGGACAAAATGGTAACGAGGAGGACTGCGATCAGAGTCACAGTGACGACCAGACATTCACTGCTGTCAACCACCTTGCAGGCCTCACTGTGCAGAGTCCCCACGTGGACTAAGTGAGCACAGGCAGTGGCTGCGTGGTCCCTGCTGTCGCTCTGCCCATTTCACAGATGGGAATGTAAGCTCAGTCGTGCTCCCCAAGGCAGCTCTCACATAAATCCTAAACGTGCGACCTTCTTCAAGACACTTGATCTGGCCTCTTCAAAAATATCAGGGTCTTTTAGAAACAGCTCAGGAATTTTGCTAGGAAAATAGAGTGAAGAGGGAAACAGAAGGAAGACCCATGGGATAGAGGGAGGGGATGGAGGAGGAGGAAGGCGGGAGGAAAAGGAAAGGGGCTGGGGAATGAGCTTGATCCAATTATGTTGGGTGCATTTGCAAATATGGCAGAGGGAATCATGCACCAATTAAAAGAAGGAGTGAAGAAAGACACAAGTGCGATTTGTGATCCTCAATTGGACCCTGACTGGAAAAATCAAAACAGGCGTAAAAGACATTTAAGGGACAATCATTTGGAAGGGACAAGACATTTAAGGGACATTTAAGGTAGAAACGGGAACAGGGACTGCACATGAGATAGCATGAGGAAGTCATTGTTCTTTTTCTTTCTTTCTTTTTCTTTTTTGGTCCCAGGGATGGAACCCAGGGGTGCTTGACCACAGGGGCCACATCCCCAGTTCTTCTTATTTATTTATTTATTTATTTTTATTTTTTATTTATTTATTTTTTTGCATTTATTCTGAGACAGGGTCTCACTAAGTTGCCGAGGGCCTTGCTAAGTTGCTGAGGCTGCCTTTGAACTTGCGATCCTCCTGCCTCAGCCTCCTGGAATTACTGGCGTGCACCACTACGCCTGGTTTGTTACTTTTCTTTAACTGTGATTCTGGTGTTGTGTTTATGTAGGAGAATATTCTTCTTTTTAGGTGATACAAGCCAAAGTATTTGTAATACTTTGTGTCATGCCTGTGACTTACTCGTATGTGGAGTTATATAGATTACATAATAACACCCACAGGCATGTACATGGACTTAGCAAATAAAGCAAGATATGTAATCATTGAATCTAGATGCTTCTTCACTGGGCTATCAGTACTACATCATATGGATCATCATCGTACTATTCGCTCAACTTTTCTGCATGTGTGGAAACTATCGGAAGACTCACAAGGGAAAGTAGAAAAGAAAGGTTAAGCCACTTTCCCAAGGCTCCAGATCACAGAGCTATTGAGTTTCAGAAGTGAAACTCAGACTGGGGTCATCTGGCTTCAGAGCTGTGTTTGAGAATAGTATTCTACAACTATCCTAGGAAGAGAAGGCTTTGCTCACCCAGGGATGCCAGAGGGTCCCCTTTGCAGGGGCCCAAATTCTACACAAAGATAAGTAAGCAAGTTCTGGCAGTGTGAGAATCTTACCAGTTCAAGCAGTGAAACAACCTTTCAACTATTAATTCAAACAAAATATTGTTTTGTGAGGCCAAGGGTGGTGGCGCACACCTGTAATCCCAGTGACTCAGGAGGCTGAGGCAGGAGGATTGCAAGTTTGAGGCCAGCTTCAGCAAATCAGTGAAACCCTGAGAAACTTAAGGAGATTCAGTCTCAAAAGAAAAAAGAAAAAGTGTTGGGGATGTGGCTCGGTGGTAAAGCACTCCTGGGTCTAATCCCTGGTATCAAAAAACAAAAATTAAAAAAGAAAGAAAAGAAATATTGTTTTGTGAGACACTAGGATGTAGTTGTAAATGAACACAGGAGTCCTCACCCTCATGCAGCTCACAGTGCATCCTCCTTCCATGAGATATGTAGCAACACAACTGGGGTCAAGACTAACTACCTGGGTGCAGCCTAGTAAAGAAGGTTGGCATCTCTAGTCCATGATAACTATTTTTATAGCATTAAAGAATATCAGCAATCAATAACAGTATTGACAACATTATCATCCAGGCTGTTTCTTAAATGCACTATGTCCAAAATCTACTTTTAACACTAGACTTTACAATCCTTCAAAGCTCTCGCTGAAATTGGTTATTTTCTCATCTTAAGAAAGTAAAATAGTAATAGACTTGAATTTAATAAATATCTTCATGGTTACTTATGTTTTGCTCAAAATCAAGTACCATATTGGTAGCCTTGTTGGATATTTTTATCTTCCAATTGAGCCTTGGTAGAAGCCAGGAGTTCAACAGTGATTCTAACCTGGTTGCATGTTAGAATCACATGGAAAGTTTTGACAACTGGTAATACCCAGGCATGAACTTGCAAGGGTCTCTGAATAAAATGAGGTAGGGTCTCGTCTGAAATGTACTATGGAAAACGGGTTGATGAACCTTACCTATTGTCTTTCTGTCTTCTTGCTCCAAATATTGAAGCATCTAATCAACACAGGTGTAGATAAACACATTAAATGAATAGATCACCAAGTAATAGAGAACAATATTATAATATTGGTATTATAATATTGGAATTATAATATAGGTATTATAAAAATATGCAGTAGCATGAGATGAATTACAAAGATCTCAGGAGAAAGGGTCCCTCCTGAAACAAAGATTTATTATAAAGAAGGAAGCTCGTTTGAAAAATGGACCATGCTCCATGAGAAAAAGAACAAGAGTGAAAAGACAAGTGAATACAAAGGAAAACACATTAACTTAACAAAAATTTCATGGGGAACAAGAAAAGCAAAAATGATACAAGAGAGCCAGGTGTGGTGGCACATGTCTGTAATCCCAGCAGCTCAGGAGGTTGAGGCAGGAGGATCACCAGTTTGAGGCCAGCCTCAGCAGCTTAATAAGACCCTTAGTGACTTGGAGAGACCCTGTCTCAAAGAAGAAAAGGAAAGGCTGGGGATGCAGCTCAGTGGTAAAGCTCCCTTAGGTTCAAGGGTCCCTGTAACCAAAAATAAAATAAAAATATGAGTCTGGGGGTATAGCTCTGTGGGAGAGCACATTCTTAGCATGCATGATGCCCTGGATTCAATCTCCAGCAATAAATTAATTCATTAATTAATTAAATACTACTAAATGATTTCAGGGGCTCACAAGTGGCAAATCACCATTTTGCCAGGATGGAGTTAATAATCTGGGACTAACTAGGAAGGGATTTGACAAGTAACAGAACCTAGATTTCAAGTGGACTGGAACACCTTTCCTCTCCATTGCAACAGAATTACCAGTAAAAGCAGATAGATTCTCTAGTGCATTCCCAGAGGAGGAAGTTCTAGAAAACAGTCATCCTTTTAAGCATTAGTTATTCTTTGAAAACACCACCTCTCCCCACCACAACACGTGTGTGCAAACATTCAGAGTTATGGTTTGGATATATGGTGTTTCCAAAAGCTCATGTGTGAGATGATGCAGGAATATTCAGAGGTGATATGATGAGGTTATCAGTGGATTTAATCCATCAAATGGATTAATGATTTGAAAGGACTACTACTCTGGATGGTAACTGTAGACGGGTAGGTTGTGGCTGGCAGACACTGGAGGACACTGGAGGTCTGCCTTTGGGGTTTACACTTTGTTTCTGGCACCCTGCTTTCTCTCTCTGCTTCCTGACCACCATAAACCAAGTGGCTTTCCTCACCATGCCCTTCCGCCATGATTCTCTGCTTCACCTTGGGCCCAAAACAATGCAGTCACCGACCATGAACTGAACCTCAGAAACCCCAAATAAACTTTTCCTCCTCTCAGTTCTTCTTGTCAGGTATTTCGGTCACAATAACAAAAAGTTCACACACACACACACACACACACAGACACACCTTGGTCTAAATGTAAGCAATCTTGTGAAATTGCAAGAAAGATTATGGAAAGGATGCAAAAGTCAACCTCTCAGTCAAGCTGCCCAAATTCCCAGCCCACACGAACACTTCCATGGGGTTTCTTTGATTGCAAGGAGAAAAAGAAAATCAAAGGACAGATTGGACAGAGATAACACATGGGAAGGGCAGACGTTGTTTAAAAAGATGTCTTGCACAGAGGAAAAGCCACGATTCTTTCTAATTGGGTAGGTAGTGCCCAAACTTCCTAAGATTTCAAGTTAATAAGGGATATGGGTGCAGTTTAGCTTTAAAAGAGGAAATTCTGCATCTAAAAGAGAATGTGAGTCCCCAGCTGGGATCTAGGAATGCACACCCTCTCACCCTTTGAACTTCACTGTCCACTGGAGACCACACAACTTCACCATCAGAGTCCAGGAGAAGGAACATCACCCTCGATCCTTCCTATTTTTTTCTGCCTTGTTCCAAATAATCCCACTCATCTCACCTAATGGAGCTATGCATTAGAGCTGGGAATGGCTGGCAGCTCCCCAATCACCAAAATAACTTCACGGGTGGACGTTTAATTCAGATAATGCCTCAGAATGCATGTATGTGTCGTTAGGATAAAAAGAGGCTGGAATGATTTAAATGCACTCTCTCTCTCTCCTCCCCTACCTCTCAACAACTCCTCAGCTTTCTTGTCCAACTCTGCATGTCTCAAACTCTTCCAACCAAGGTCACCAATCACCTCCTTTTTGCACCATTGGCAATATCCTGATTTCTTGACCATGTTTGACTTAGTTAAACGCTCTTTTTTCTTCTAATTCTCTTGAAGAGAATCTGTGACATCTCCCTCCTGTCTCTCCCCCGCCCCCTCATTTTCTCTTTCCTTTTACCTCCTATTTCCTTTTCCCTGCCCTAAGAAGTTCCTGCTCCTCAGAGCTCCCTGAGTCCTTGCATTCACTACTATGACTTTCAATACGGCCACCACGCCAATGACTCTTACTGTTGGTCTCCAATTCAGACATCGCTCCTGAGTTCCTTGGTTGTTGTCCAGTGACCTTCTGAGCATCAGCTGGGGGTCCATGGCTTCCTTAAATTCAACATGGTCATCACTAGGCTGATGATCCGTCCCCAAATCTACTCCCCCTCCAGTTTTCTTCCTCTCAGGGAAAGGCACCACAATCCACTCGGTGACTAACCTGGAAACTTGGCAGTTGATCCCCACCCGCCGCTGTGCAAAGTCCACCTGTACAATAGATCAGGAATTGCATGACCACTGTCTTGTATCTTATGCCCATTCTCTGTCTGGTGGCCTTGTCTGCTGTACCATAAACTCCTTGAGCCCTTGACCTTTGGCTGTCCTGTTGGCTATTTTATCATTGATGTCTAGAGAGAGTACCCGGGCACAAAGTCAGTGCTCCACACCTGTCTGTTGGATTAATGGATTCGTCTGCAAGATTATCTTTCTATGGGGCATGTCCTTCAAGGTGTCTCCCAGTGATTCTTGCCTTCTGATGCGCATGTCTCCTCCCAGTGACTGTGAGCTGGGTGTAGGGAAACCCGTCTCATGAATAGAATCTGCAGAAACGATGGAATGTCACTTTCCCATTAAGTGACAAAAAGACTGGCTTCCATCTTGTGTGCCCTCTCTTGCATGCACGCTCAGAGGGGAGATAGAAACCGTGCTGAGAGCTGTCATCTGAAAGGCTGATGTGGCGAGGGACCTCCAGCCAACAGCTAGAGCACGGAGGTCTGCCAACGAGCCCGTGGGTGAATTTAGAAGTGGTCTCCCTGACTCTCGACCTACCAGATGAGACCATGGTCCCAGCCAACACCTTGGCTGCAGCATTGTGAGAAACCATGATATAATACATGTGTGTGGTTTTAAGTTGCTAAATTCTGGGATCACTCGTTATGCAGAGATAGATCTTTAATACAAGGCTCAGTTTATAATGCACGCTCTAAACTTCTAATGACCTGGGGTAAGCTGCTTTATATCCACACTAAGAAACTCTGTAGAGTGATTCAGAGATGCCAAGTTGACCTATAAATACTAATGGGAAGAGATCTTTAGGACATTGGACTTTTTTTTTGGAGGTAGGTCCTAGGCATTGGCATATGCTAAGCATGCGCTCTACTACTATACCACTGAGCTGCATCCCCAGCCCCGACAACACTGGATCTTACAAAGTGGAGAACAATACCCAATATCTATTATAGAACACCATTCATGTAATCTTAAAAAAAACACAAAACGAATCATTTTTGTGGTATCGGGGATTGAACCTAGGAGTGCTCTACCACTGAGCAGCATCCCCAGTCTTTTTATGTGTAATTTTTGTAATTAAAAAGGTAAATATTGCCTCATGTACATATATGACCGCATGACCAAAGTGTACAACATGTACAATCAGAAAAATGAGAGATTACACTCCATTTGTGTGTCTACCAAAATGTATAAATGCATTCTACTGTCATGTACAACTCATTAGAACAAATTAAAAATGTTTTTAAAGGTAAATATTCGATAGAAAGGAAACAGGCATCAAGTTTTAATGGTTCAAAATGAAAATATCCTTTTTATTAGTGGCTTATTCCTATAAAACTGAAATAAAACAGAACCATATGAAATAGAAAAGTCTATGATAGCCCTCCCTCCCCAATCAATCATGATTAGAAGTTGGTTTTATGTTTTTCCATATTTTAAAAAAATCTAGTATTTTAGATTAAATGCTAATCTTAAAATTGGGATTCCATTGTACTTATTGTAATATTTTCTATCAATAATACATATACATCTCTCTATAATCACCTCTCTATAATCATATATAGAAAGCTATTAATTTTTTGCATAGTTGCATGCTATTCCATTGTATATATGTGTTGTAATTAGTCCGGTTGCTCAAACTTAAATTCTGTGAGAACAGAGCTTCCTTAGCCTTGCTTACAACTTTATCCTTAGGGCTTGCTGAGCTTGAAGCTAATCGGCACTCAAAAAGTAGCCATTGGGCGAATTGATTTAACTAGTCAACTACTATTAGACAATTATTTTGATCCCACCACATTGCAACACAATTTTCAGATGAATATGATTGTTTCCTTGCAATGAATACCTAAAGATTAAATTGCTGGGTCAACATGGATGCATATTTTAAATTTTTGAAATAATGTTGCCAAATTCCTCTGCATTTAGGCTGGAAGATATTGAATTCCTTCCCATCAGTCTATGCAAAGACCTATGTCACCATGCCTTGGGAATTGTATGGTAGGGGACAAATTCATCTCTGATACAAGTTGTGGTGGAATATTCAACTATAACTATTGTCTCTAAGAACTAGGAAGTCGCAGTTCTGTGAGGCTGGGCAGGATGGGTGGAATCTACCAGTTGTACCTGGGAAATTCATTCAAATGAAGAGGGAGTGCATCAGGCGGGGTCCCAGCAGGAAAGGGCAGGTGCTCTCTATATAGGCCACTGAAAGAGCATTTAGTAGAAAGACCCTTTACTGAGGGAGGGCAGGTTAAGAGCAGAAAACTCCAAGGACCCACAAGGACTGATCACAGTGGGCCCTGTTACTGGCCTAGTCCCCAGGGGCCTTGGGGAAGCATGGCCACTGTAACCTGGAGACTGAGAAGCCCATCTAGGCAGAAGCCTAGTGCCCAGAGTCACCGGAAAAGAACCTGGAAAATAAATTCCTCAACCCCCTCTCCTCCCTCCTCCAATCGCCTTCTGGTGCTTCCTATTGGTTAAAACCTATGGGAAAGCCAGAATTGCTGGAGACAGACCACACACTCAGCCTCCCAAGGCACAGGGCTTACTGAACACACTAAGTGCTTAATAAATGCATCATCCGATTGAACCTCCATAATAATCCTTCAAAGTAGCTACTTAGCCGGGCATGGTGGTGCACACCTGTAATCCCAGCCACTTGGGAGGCTGAGGCAGGAGGATCGTGAGTTCAAAGCCAGCCTCAGCAATTTGGTGAGGCCCTAAGCAACTCAGTGAGACCCTGTCTCTAAATAAAATACAAAATAGGGCTGGGGATGTGGCTCAGTGGTGTAGTGTCCCTGGGTTCAATCCCCAGTACCAAAAAAAAAAAAAAAAAAAAAAAAGTAGCTACTTATATTCCAGTGGGGAACGGAGGCTCAGGGGGCTTCATGAATTTGCCAAGGTCACATAGCTAATTTTGGAGGTTCTGAAGCCCTGTGCTCTTAAGTGCTATGGAGCTTGGCTCTGAGCTCAAGGAGATCACATGACTAGCACAAACGCTTGATCAGACGCTGAGGTGCCCCAACACAGTTCTGGAGGCTGGAACAGACTCCTCTGCAGCTTCCATGCCATGTGAGGTGGTAGGTCAGGAAGACTCAGGGGAAGAGTCGCAGCTCGGCATCTGAGACATCAGCCAGCCCCCACGGAGGTGGCTGGGTGCAGGGCCCAAAGTGCAGATGTTGAGCTCAAATCCTGGGTCTGTCACCTCCCGTTTGGGGCAAGTTTCTTATCTCTATCCTCAGTTTCCTCAGCTGTAAAAGGATGATAATTACATTATCATCAAAATGATTGTAATGAGGACTTAATAAGTTACGATGTGATTTGGGTGTGATCGGCATCAGTACCCGCTGGCAGGGAACTCCTGCCTCCTAGTTGCACTTCCCCCGAGGGTCTTCACATATAATCTCTCATTAATTAGATTCTGTACCCCCAAACCCAGGGCATGTGGCCCAGGCCGCAGCAACCGTGAGTGCAGGACCAGGAAGTGAATCTTTTCAGCTCTGCAGATGGTGTATTCCTGATGCAACAACTCAGTTCGGCCATTGTGGTGCAAAAGCCGCCACAGAGGATTCACAGATGAGTGGGGGTGGCCGCGTGTCAATAAAACTTTATTTGTGGACACGGAAATTTGAATTTCACAAATCCCCGCCCCCGTCATTAAATAGCATTCTTTGATTCTTTCTCAATGATTTAAAAATGTAATGGTCATCCTTAATCCCAGGCCATATGAAAACAGGTGGTAGGCCACCGTTAGCCCTCAGAGTATAGATAGCCAATACTCAGTCATTCAACCCCCAGCTGCAGACAGAATGGGCTCTCTAGCAATGCACATGAACTTGACTGTCTTCTCTTCTTACTCTGAGACAGGTCTGGGAACAAAACCTACCTTTGCCATTTAGAAATAAACCTCCCTTACCCCTGTGTGATCCAGCTTCTGCCTGCTTTCCTGGAAACTTCAGCCCATCTGTCCTCCTTCCACTTCTTCCAAAGAGTCTACCCCTTCCCTCTTCAGGGCTTCCAGGGGGTCTCCCTCTGTCCCAGAAACATCTGTTTGTTGGTAAGCTGCGTGATCCCAGGACCGTGTTTGTCTCTTTCCTATTGCACTTTCAGGGCCCAACATAGTGCTTAGCATACAGTAAGTGCTCCATATGTGTACATCCAATTCAATCCCATAACAGTCTTTCAAGGTACAGGCTTCTATTGTCAGTGGGGAAACTGAGATTTGGAGATATTCATTAACATGCCCAAGGGCCATACTGTGCAGTGATCTGTTGCCCAAGTCCTCTCAAAGTACCTTAAATTTTGGTGCCACTACCAACCACCTGGTGTGCGTGAGTCATTTCATCTCTCCGTGCCTCGGTTTCCTCATCAATAAAATGGGTGTAACAATAATGAGACCTTCCCCATGGGATTGTTGTCAGAGTTGAAAGAGTTAATCGATCCAAAGTATGCAGAAACGTGTCTGGTATACAGCAAGCACAATATAAATGTTAGTCTGGTCATTCTTGCCAGCATTCAACCCCCAGTTGTGAAGGAGCCTGAGAAGACCTTAAGTCAAAGCACAAAGTGGTTCCTTCTTTGGGTCCTGGAGTGACATTGCCCCTGGGACTCTGTGTGGGTTGGAGTGGCCTCAGGGTCTTTGGAGGACAGGCCACCGGACCCTTGTAGTGAAAGCCAGAACCTCTCAGATGCAAAGATGAGGCCACCCTGGCTTTTTGGGGGTTAAGTCCAACCAGAACATGTTTATTTTCCCCTGTGTCTGGAAGGGCCTCTCTGGTCTCCATGGCAACGTGATTTCCTGTCCTGGTTTTCCCTTGGATGAGATACCTGCTGACTGCAGAGGCGCCTGGGCGGAGGCTGGGGTGGAGGCCCGCACTGTGCAGTTCACTTTAACAGCCTCCCCCACACAGGCCGAGTGGCCAGCCTGGCCAGAGGCCATGTCACAAGAGCTTTTGTTTACCAGTCCAGACATCCAACTTAAAGTGACGTCATGGAATCCGGTCCGGAATCCTTGTTACGCCCCATTTTCTTTCTTCCTTTTCAAGGGTTTTGTTTCTTCCTGAGGCTGAGGGCAGAGGCTCACGCACAATCTCAATTTGCTAAGAGTATTTCTAAATCCTCCTCATTGCAGGCCGTCCTCTGTGTCTGGAAGCTGCACTAATAATCATTCATTCATTTATTCATCCAGTTATCAGTCGTTTGGTTCATTCGACAAACATTTGCATAGCAGATTGACTGCCAAAACAGAGCTGGCGCTGAAGAAAGAGGAGCAGACCTATCTTTTCTCCCAGGGAGGCTGCATACCTGGGTGGTCAGAGGCAGGCGTGTAAATAAATTAAAACTACTCAAAATGATTGATTTCCTTGACAGAGGTCTCTGCCGGGGTGTAGGGGGTCAGCATGGAAGGCAAAATCTCTGCTATCTTCCTGCAGTCAGATTCCACTCCTACACCCTGTGGCCTTTGGCAAATCCCACCCTGGGCCTCAGGCTTCTCATCTGTAAAATGGGTATAATGGTGGGCAGAGCATGTGGCCTGGTGGTCTCATCTGTGTTCTGGAGTGAGCAGGACCAGCTGGTTCAGATCTCAGCTCTTCTCCTCAATAGTTCTGTGTCCTTGGACAAGTTACTTATCCTGGCCATTAAAAGTATCCTTTTAAACTTTTAGCTTGGCTCAGGGCCCACCTCACAGGGCTGTTTGAGGCTCAAATGAGCAAATACGTGGCACTTGGAACAAGGCTTCTAGACCCTTCTGTTACTACCACTACCTCAAGGGAACCCAGGATGGAAGAAGAGGGAGATACTGGGTCTCCTTGGCACACTGGAGGATGGTTGGCGAGGGACTCCTTAGCAGAGGACGTATCATCTAAATAATTAGCTATTTATATAATTATCTGGGGTTTTCCGTTGTTGCTGTTGTGTATGTGGGTGTTTTGTTTCGTTTTGCGTCACCGTGCTGGGGATCCAAACCAGGTCCCCATGCATGTTAGGCAACACTCTACCACTGAGCTACATCCCCAACCCTAATCATCTGATTTTCTCACCCTACTTCCTTGATGATGTCATAGACCACATCTGCCTGGTTGCTCCATCTTACCTCCTAGCAGAGTCCATGGAGTTGGAGATCAGTGAACGTGTGAATGACTGAAAGGCCAAAGGACCGAAGGACGAAGCCTAACCTCTTTATCATGGTGTTCAAGATCTTCCACAGTTTAAGACAATCTTAGTCTAAGTTCTGGAAACTCTCCCCGACCTGAGCATCCCATGTTATAAAACTCTCAGGAAGCAATGCCTTTATAGGTTCTTCCACTTTCTTAGATCTTCCTTGTTTCCTTCCTCAGCGGGTGAGACCCTACTGACTCATTGACTCACGTTCATTCATATGAACAGTTATAGTTCTTGAAGGATTGGTGTGTGGGATGCCGGGAGATCCAGTGTGAAGGGCATACTGTCATCTCTTGAGTGACCTTCCACCTCCCCTCCACCACTCTGGAGCCTCTTAAAGCATTGATCATTGATCATCGATCAGCTCCAGGAAAGCAGGAAAAGGATGGATCCCAATGGATAAAAGCCACTTGCATTTCATGCTCTGTGTTAGAGATTGATTCAGAAATCCAGACCTGGATCAGAGATGGGTTTAAGAATGGGAAATGACCCCATTCAGTCCTGCAAAGTCTGGGGGAAGTTAGACGTGGACTGGTGACCTTGAACACAGAGCCTCACGATGCACTGGTCTCTCCACTTCCAGACATTGTCCAGTGAAGAAGTGAGGCCAGCACAGTAGATTCTTTCTCTTTGTGAGTCTGTGAGTGACACTCGTGTTGAACTAAGGCAAGGCAAGTTGATTCAGAGCCTCTGGATCAGATCAAACTTGAAGTTGAGTCTGTATCTGGACTCTTTGTGGGATTCAGTGACTTTCTGCATGGTTTGAGCTCATTGGAGGTATATTTCTGATTTTTAAAAATTGCCAGGAATAGGGCTGGGGATGTGGCTCAGTGGTAGAGCGCTTGCCTACCATGTTTGAGGCCCTAGGTTGAATCCCCAAGTACCACACACACAAAAATTTGCCAAGAATATCCAAACTGGTACAAACATGTACCTGGCTGGAGGGTTGGCATCCAAGCAGGTCTTAAGAGAGATCAACCATCTAGAGACCACTCATGTTCTTCCAGAAAGTGACAAGGACCAGCTACAGTGCTATGAAAAGAGCCCCCTGGTGGCAGTGAAGAAGGTAGACAGGATTTGAGGCAAGAGGGAGGTGGGTGCTATAGGTGAATGTCTGGAGTGAATATGGATCAAGGACCTGATTGAAGGAGACACCTGAGGCTGTACCAGGATCCTTCCCCAAACTCCAAGTGTTCCTTGTCCGTTCACATACAGTCCTGGAGAAAGTTTAGGAATTACCCACTCATTCATTCATTCCATGCATTTGTATTGAACTCTTCACACCAGCACTGGACCCGCTGCTGGGGATATGGCAGTAACGACGCTGCTGCCCTTACGGAGCTTGCATTTTAGTGGCGAGTTAGACAATGAACAAAATGGATAAGAACACACATACAGTCAGTTGTTAGATGGTGACACGTGCTACATGGAAAACATTTTAAAGGACAAATGAATAGGAAGTATCAGGGAAGGGAAATTATTTAGCCAGAAATTCTCAATCCATGGTCTTCAAAAGGGAGACTTTTTTTTTTTCTCAACAAAAAGCTTCAAAGGGCTGGGCACAATGGCGCATGCCTGTGATCCCAGCAGCTCAGGAGGCTAAGGCAGGAGGATCTCAAGTTTAAAGCCAGTCTCAGCAAAAGTGAAGTGCTAAGCAACTCAGTGAGACTCTGTCTCTAAATAAAATACAAAATAGGGCTGGGGATGTGGCTCAATGGCCGAGTGCCCCTGAGTTCAATCCCCGGTACAAAAAAAAATAAAAATAAATTAAATAAAAAAGCTGCAATGTGGTATCTTTTAATTGACCTGGGTACACAGAAATCATAACTATTATGATAAAATAACCCTAATATTTACAAGTGCCTACTATAGGAAAACTCAAATGGTGTTCTGATCTGTTCACAAATACTATCTTAATCTGCAACATATAGATAAGGGAGGTAAAAGCTAGCAGGTTAAAATGAGCTACCCAAAAAGGCAAAGGAGCAGTCGCTCAGAACCCACATCCATTCAACAGCGAGTCCTGTACTGTTTTTTGTTGTTGGAAGTTAACTTAGTCGGGTTACTCCTCTTAACTCCACCTTCCTTCATGTTTCTTGGCCACTATGATCAGTAACATTAGATAAGACAACTAAAGAGAAAATGAATTCCTTTAAAAGCTTTGTTCAGTTAGACAAATGAAATCTTTCAAATGTGCACTATAGGAGGAAATCGGAAGGTCTCTGGAGAGAAAAGAGAGTGAAGTCTGCTCACCACGTCTGGCTACCCTCTCCATCAAGATTCCTAATTGCCTCTCACCCATTGCCCACATAGCTCCCCTCTTTCATTCCAAGTTGCAGTCTTCAGGTTCTGCCCAGAGTTTGTTGGAGAGCTGGAAGAGACCCGGAAAGGTGAAGGTCTTTGGTATTTAAGCTGGGATTCAACCAGGTTTTAGAGGGGACTCCCTGAATCTTTCGCATGCCAAAGCAACCATGTTGTTATCGAAACCCCATGTTGGACACCCAAGAGTCAAAAAGCAAAGCAAAGGTTGCCTCACTTGGGGCCCGCTTGGCTCTTTCCCCATCCACTTTTCCTTTTTTCAATTTTATGGTGACTTTTTAGAAACTTATTTCATTTGTACACATAATATGTGAATATATTCTTTTAAAGAATAAAAATGATGAATATGGTTAAAATTCCCTTTTAATGACTGTCACCAATTCTGGGCTTCCCTTTTTGACTCCTGCAGAGTGAGTCTGGAGTGTATCCTTTCAAATATTTTCCTAAATGTTTCCTTTCTCTGTAGAATCTACATATGATTGCAATCTATGTGCTTGATGTTGTTTTAAAAAACAGTGTTGTTCTATTATGCATGTAACCCTAAAATTTACATTCTTAGTTTAGGAGGTGATCGACCCCTAGATATCTAATACCTCACCAGGAACTGTCCTTAGTGAAAACCCAGGGAGGAAAACTAATATCTGTCATGGGTAAGTAGTGCCAGACATTGTACTTTAGAGGTCTCGAATTTGAGCCAAAGCTTCAGATACCTTATGGAAAACAGTAACACATTCCCAACTAGAGTCTATTTTAAATAATAACACTATAAAACAAACACACCTATACTACAATATCATTTACTGAGATATTCTTATTTTTTTCCCAGTAGATTTTTCCTCTCCCTTACCTTAAAAAGAAAACCAGGCTTTGTGTTTTCTCACCAAAGGGACTCAGTAACATGGCAGAAAGTGAAAGTCACCCCTAGGCTACCCTGATTTCTGGCTTTGTTTTCCCTAGTATTATTTATTGTGGAAGATATATTGGATCATCTCAAGAAGAGAAAGGCAAGTGTCTCTGGTGGAGGGGAGGCAGAGGCAGTCAGAACTAAGAGGAACAGAGAGGCATAGGTCTCACCAGGTGCTGTGGGCTTGTCTGTAATCCCAGTGACTCAGAGGCTGAGATGGGAGGGTCACAAGTTCAAAGGCAGCCTCAGTGATTTAGCGAGACCCTGTCTCTAAATAAAAAATTAAAAGGGCTGGGGATATGACTCAGTGGTTAAGTGCCTCTGGGTCCTAGGTTCAATCCCAAGTGGGGGTAGAGAAGGTAGGACTGGAGGTGGGCCAGAGGATGGTACTCCCACAAGAACAGAGGACGCGTTTCCCACCTCTTACAACACCCTGGGAAGCTGACAGTGCTTCATGAGGAAATGCCTCAGGGCAGGTATTCGGACTACAACCTGGGGCTCCCAGCTTAGCCAAGGCCCCTGCGTCCATAGTGGGTATGATAACAACCAAACCACCTACCTTCAAAAACCCAATGCACAAACCCAGCTCAGGGACTCAGATCGTGATTCCCAACTGCAGTGATCAATTACAGACCCCAAGAGCTCTCTCAGGATCATTGCCCACTAATGGCTGAGCGGCAACTTCCAGCACACCCCCACAGCTTTAATTTTATTAAGACACACGTGCACACACGCGCGCGCACACACACACACACACACACACACACACACACACACAGTGTGGCATTCCTTGCTTCTGAGTGTGCTCAGCACTGTGCTAAGTATTGCACAAATGCCATCTCATTTAATTCCATCAGATCCCGGGATCAAGCAAATGGTGGAAGGGGAATTCAACACCAGGGTGCCCGATTCCGAAGCCCACACACCATTGTAACAGGGGGTCACATGATGCTTTGCCTGTATCCTGTGTCACTTTGAAACTTGCATGGTTTCTTCTTTTTCCCAGCTTCTTCCCTGACCTTCTCCCTGATCTTCTTTTCCCTGATCTCCTTCCTGATCTCTCCTCCCTAATCTCATTTTCTCTGAATCACCTCTTTAGAAGCCCCTTTTCCTGCCGATGGGCAGAATCACAGCCTCTGGGAGAGGAGTCCCCTGTGTTTTTCCTTTGCCAGCAAAGCAACCTTCTTTTTCCTTTTTGTCAAATCGTGTCCTCCTTATTGGATTGGCATCAGGGACAAGGACCAAAGTTTGGGCAACACCATCATCCCAAGTCATGGTGCCTACTTGTACACGATGCCAGTCACAGAAGCCCGTTGCAAACTCGCTTAAGTAAGGACATTTGTCACATGACAAAACGAAATGGTTCAAGCAAGGTTTCTGTAGGTCACTGATGTGACCTTTTTCTTTCTCCATTTCTTCTCACAGTTGACTTGTGTTTTCCGTTGAATTCACTCCTTACAATTTCAAGAGGGCTTCCAGAAGCATCTGCAGCTATGGTTTCCCTGTGGACGAACTTTCACCCTGGAAAAGCAAGATTGCTTCTCCATATTTCAAGCAAAAGCAGTAGATGGGTTTTTTTTTTTTTTTTTTTTTTAAGCTCTGGTGATTGATTTGACTATGTCACCACCCCTGAACCAATCACTCGTTGCCTAGGTAGAAGGCGTGCGCTGATTGGCTCAGGCTCAGTCATAAACCCCGCCTTCTTGAGCCTGGTATTAATCAGTTTCGCCCTAACTTCTAGCTGAGAGGGAGGGTGGAGAGTCTCCCTTAGGGCCGGACGGCTGGAGGCGGGGAGGGAAGATTTGCACAGCCTCTCACTGCTGTCTTGTAAGACAGTCTGAGAAGCTTCCTGGAAAGAATTCATGCTAGAAGTATTTGTTCAGGGCTGGGGGAGTAGCTTAGTGGTAAGAGCGCTTGCCTAGCACGTGTGAGGCACTGGGTTTGATCCTCAGCACCACATAAAAACAAATAAATGAAAAAAAAGGTATTGTGTCCATCTACAACTAAAAATATACTTTTTAAAAAATATTGGGGGGAGACCAGCCCCCTGGACAAACCCCATGATCTTTTCAGAGTTCAAGAAGTGGTGTGTGTATGATCTGGGTGTTAGCTTAGGCTGTGGCTGATACTAATAATCGGTTTTATCATATCAGTTCATCTCATTCTTCCCCCTTTTGTTTTGGGAAGGACTATGCCCAGTTTAACACACCTTCTTGCCAATGGTTGTAACCAGAGTTTTGCTAGAAGTATCTGGAATACCTTTTGCTTTCAGGTTAAAAGGGGACCCTCAGAACTGGCTCACACCTCTACCCTTCTTTCTGCCTTGGTCATGGACTTGATGTCTGGAGCTGAAGCATTCATTTTGTGGCCAAGAGAATCACAGAGATATAGGCCCTGACAACATTGAAATGCTGAAACATTTCGGACACCACCTACATCTGGTTATCTTTTGACTTCTTTCTAATCATCTTTGAATTCTTTATTTCCATGCTTGTTTCTCTCTTTGCCTCAGTACACAGATTTGTGGGAGAAACAAATCCTTAGTGTTTATGTTATTTTTAAGAGAAATGTGGTCCGTAGCCCTCCAACATCAGGATCGCCTGGAAGCTTATTGGAAATGCAAAATTCCAGGCCTTCCCCAGATTTCAAACCAGAATGCACAGGATCCTCAGTGCATTCACAGGCACATTTAAGTATGAGAAGCCATGGTTTTAATCATTTTAAGAGTGTAGAGGGCCTGGTGAAGTGGTGCACACCTGTAATCGCAGCAGCTCGGGAGGCTGAGGCAGGAGGATCACAAGTTCAAAGCCAGCCTCAGCAACTTAGCGAGGCCCTAAGCAACTCAGTGAGACCCTGTCTCTAAATAAAATACAAAATAGGGCTGGGGATATGGCTCAGTGGTGGAGTGCCCCTGGGTTCAATCCCCAGTACCAAAAAAAAAAAAAAAGAAGAGTGCAGAGGAACACAATCTAACTGATAGGTTGCCTGGACCCCATAAATTTAGATTAAGTACTGTTTTGAGCATTAACATTTCAGCAGGAGTGAAAAGGAAGGAAGTGGCAGGGCAGCCAGGAGTAGTGCCCCGAGCTTTTGTGAGATATTTGTTAAATTCTTATATGATATTGACTTTCCAGGCACTGTGGTCAGCACCTTGCAAATAGCTTGTTTAATCTGCACCCGTATGAATCACTCCCTGGGTGAGTAAACGGAAGCACAGGTGGGGGAAGTCATGGAGAGCAGGACAGATCAGAACCCACGCAGTCTGTTTCCACTCTTTCCTGGGGTTTCCCCCTAGTCTTTGGGGAGAATTTGAAGGAGCCCAAGAGTCCACAGAGAGGATTTAGAGTGGGTCAGTATCTTTCATGTTTCTGATTTTACCCCCAAGCCAATGCAGTCTGGGAAATAGGTTAAACATTCATTATCTCATTTAACCTTTGAAAGCTCATTCCATCAACATACTTGCGGTCTTGGCATGTGCCAGGAAACAGGCAGACAAGGCAAGCAAAATCCTGCTTCAGGCCGGGCATGATAGTTCCCGCCTGTAATCCCAGCCGCTTGGGAGGCTAAGGCAGGAGGATCGCCAGTTCAGAGTCAGTCTCAGAACTTAGCAATGCCCTAAGCAATTCAGCGAGACCCTGTCTCTAAATAAAATATTTTAAAAGGGCTGGAGATGTGGCTCAGTGGTTAAGCACCCCTGGGTTCAATCCTTGGAACCAAAAAAAAAAGCCAACAACAACAAAAAGAGATCCTACTTCTGTCTGCACAGACTTAGTGGGGAGGCAGACAGGGGAAGAGTTCTGGTGTAGTGGATGAATCCTATGAAGGGGATTCTGGGCAGCTTTATGGGAGCAACAGAAGACAGATGCCTAATCCAGGAAGGCTTCTGGGAGGAAGAAAAAAATCAAATGATACCTGAAAACAAGAATTTATTTTTTTGGTGCTGGATTGCAACGCAGGGCCATGTGCATGCTCAGCAAGCACTGTAGCACTGAGCTACCCGTCCAACCCCGAGAGATGGGCAGGAAAGCACTGCTTTAGATGGCCATGGATACCATTTCTTCAATAGCCAGCCTTGAGGGGTGGGTTGAGTGAATTCCCATTTTGCAGATGTGGAAACTGAGGCTCTAAGAAGCTAAGCAATGTTCCAGATGCTCGTGTAACACAGCAATGAATGAACAGAAATGGGTTCTAAATCAAGACCTGAGGCAGAATGTTAAGTTACTGCCTGTTACCCTGCCCCTTCAGAACCAGGAATGCCATGCTTCCAGAGAGCAGCAGGCACCTCAGCGTCTGGAAAGAGCAGTTCAGAGGTGCCTCAGAGCGTCCCTCCCACTCTCCAGTTTCTCTTGCTGCACTCTGAAGCCCTGATGGGCTGCACATCTCCAGGGTGGAGGTGCCCATGCTTGATAACCAGTGTCCAGGATGACGGTGCTATGTCTGGCTGGCTAGCCTTCACCAATGAGCTGTTGCCTCCAGAAAGGTCCTGCAGATGGGTTTCTACCCCTGGTCCCTGACGTCATGCCCTCTGGACATTCTCCACTTTAACCAACGTGCTAAACATCTTTCTCTTGTTTCTTGAACAAACTACTGATCTCCCCCACCCCATGTTCTCCCCGGCTAACAAAGAGATTGATGCATGATCAGACAGATTTCTCTCTACTCTTTGGATTTGTCACTGACCCAATGCAATGAAGCTGCCAAATGTGCTCTGGTCATCCCAGGCTGAATTAATGAAAGCATATGGTGCAGAACCTGGGAGGTGGACTTGGGTCAACCCTTACCATGGAAGAACATTCAGTTCTGGGAGGAACGTTGCCAAAAGGCAGTAAGTTCAGAGGAGGCTGTCCAGAGAGGAGAAGGCTCAAAGCCAAAGAGCATGAGTAACATGGAGAGAATTGGGGCTGTCTGGCCTGAAGCAGAGATGACTCAGGAGGAGATTGCTCCCAAATGCCACTGCCGGGGACTGCTGGGGGAAGCTTCACAATTATTCGTCTGCTGGAAGCTGGGCCTGCTGTGCTCCTGAGCCCCTCTGAGTTCCCTTCCTTGACCGCTCACCAACTCTTCTAACTTTCTCCTCTTCTTAACCCGTGGCCCACTATCTCTGCTCTCCTTTGCACACACGATTTTGCCTTCTTTCTAGAGAAAATTGAAGCAAGTAAGGAAAAAACTTCTTTGCGTCATTAATTAATTAGTATCTGAAACCTATCATCTCCTCTTTTCTTCTGGTCATATAGAAGGGAGACTGGACTCTTTTTTTGTTATTGAGGATTGATCCCAGGGTCACTTTACCACTGAGCCACATCCCAGCTCTTTTTATTATTCGTTTTGAGTCAGGGTCTTGCTAAGTTGCCTAGGTTCTTGCTAAATTGTTGAGGCTGGCCTCCAACTTGCAATCCTCCTGTCTCAGCCTCCTGAGTCACTGGGATTACAGGCATGCACCACTGCACCTGGCTGATACTGGGCTCCTCCCTCCTGTCCTTTGGAACCCATCCATCAACTTTGTTCCTATTTCTTCAACATTTCTCCCACACTGGTAGTACTTTCTCCTCATCCTACAAAGAAGCTCAAATATTTTCCATCCCCATTAATAAGCCTCCCACAATCCCCACTGATTGCTTCCTTTTCTATATTCTCATGCCAGTAATTGTTATTATTTCTCTTTCCTTCCAAGTTTCATATATAAACTCTGTGGAATCTTTCGAACCATATCAGAGTACGCCAATGCTACTTAAACTACTGCAGAAAAATCTCTATTGACTCTATTGATTTGTCATTTTTGGTGTTGACTTTATTGAGATATAATTTACATGTCCTAAAAATTCACACTATGAAGTGTGTTACAATTGAGTGGGTTTTAGTATATTCACAGAGTTCTACAACCATTACCACCATCAGTTTTAGAACATTTTTCCCATCCCCCAAAGAAGCCCCATATCCTTTAAGTATCATCAATGCATCTTTCAATCTGCTACCCCAGCCCTAAACAATGACTCACTTGCTGGGAACAGTAGCACCTGCCTGTAATCCTTGCGGCTCAGGAGGCTGAGGCAGGAGGATCAAATATTCAAAGCCAGCCTTAGCAAAAGCAAGACCCTAAGCAACTCAGTGAGACCCTGTCCCAAAATAAAATACAAAGAAGGGCTGGCTCAGTGGTTAAATAACCCTGGGTTCATTTCCTGGTATGAAAAAATGACTTACATTCTTGCCTCAATGAATTTGCTATTCTGGGACATTTCATATTAATGGAATCCAATAATAATAATAGGGTGATCTTTTGTGTCTGGATTATTTCACTTGGGCATGATATTTTCAAGGTTCTTTTATGTTATAGCATGTATTAATACTTCATTCCTTTTAAAGTCAAATAATAATATCCCATTGAATGAATAGGCTACATATTATTTATGCATTTGTTAGTTGATGGGCACTTGAGTTATTTCTGCCTTTTAATTTTGTACACGTTTTTGTGTGGGCATATGTTTTCATTTCTCTGGGTGTGTACCAAGAGGTGGAGTTGGTAGGTCATATGGGAAACACATTTTTTATTTTTTGAGGAACTGCCATACTATTTTCCAGAGTGACTACACAACTTTACCTTCCCATCAGAAGTATACAAGGATTCCAATTTGCCCCCGTTCTTGTCAGCACTTGTTAATAGCTGTCTTGTTTTGTTACAATCATCCTGGGTGTAAAGTGATATCTCATGTGGCTTTAATTTGCATTCCCATGATGACCGATGCTTTGAGCATCTTTTCATGTGCTTATTGGAGATTTGTGCATCTTCCTTGGAGAAGTGGTTATCCAGATCCTTTGTACATTCTTTAATTTGGAATCTATGTCCTTTTATTATTGTATTGTAGAGTTCTTTATTTTCTAGATACAAACAGATGATTTGCAAATGCTTTCACCCATTCAATGTGTTGCTTTTTCACCTTAATAGTGTTTCCTTTGAATGCCCCAAATTGATGTTGATGATGCCCAATTTATTTTTTATATTGTGGTTGCTTGTATTTTGGGTTGTCTTATCTACAAAATCATTGCCAAGTCCAAGATCATGAAGATTTACTCCTGTGTCTTCTGCTAAGAGATCTTAGGTCTTGATCGTCTTGAGGTAATGTCTGCAGATGGCATCCAGCCAGGTCCACACTTCATTCTTTAACTCCAGGTACTCCCTTGCCCCAGCACCATTTGTTGAAAAACCTATTCCTTCCCACGGAGCTGTTTGGATGTACTGACTGCAAATCAGTTGGTCATGAATGTGAAGATTTATTTGTGGACCCCCAACTCTATTCCTTAGATCTTTATGTCTAAGTTTATGCGGTATCAGACAATTTGATTACTGTGCCTTACAGTAGCTTCTGAAATTGAAGAGCACCAATCCTCCAGATTTTTTTGTTTTGTTTTGTTTTTGTTTTTTTTTTTTGGAACTGGGGATTGAACTCAGGGGCACTCAGCCACTGAGCCACATCCCCAGCCCTATTTTGTATTTATTTAGAGACAGGGTCTCACTGAGTTGCTTAGGGCCTTGCTAAGTTGCTGAGGCTGGCTTTGAACTCTCAATCCTCCTGCCTCAGCCTCCCGAGTCGCTGGGATTACCGGTGCCCCGCCAGATTTTTTTTAATCCTCCAAATTTGGTTGTTGTTTTGCCCTGCTGGACATTGAGCCCAAGGCTTTGCACCTGCTAGACAAGTGCCCCACCACAGTCCTAGACCCCCAACTCAACTTGGCTCTTTATCAAGATGGTTTTGGCAATTCTGGATCCACTGCATTTTTACATAAATTTTAAGATAGCTTGTCAATTTCTTTTTTTCCCCATCATTTAAAATATTTGTTCTTTTTAGCTATATATGACAGAAGAGTGTATTTTCACGTTATACGTATATGGAGTATAAATTATTTTAATTTAGCTAGTCAGTTTCTACAAGGAATCCAGTTGAGATTCCAACATAGATTGAGTTGATCCTCTCTGTCCACATGGGGAATCTGCTATCTTAACAGTATGAAGTTTTTGGATCCCTGGGCACAGGAGTCCTTCTATTTATTTATAACTTATGAAAACACCATTTTTGTAATGTCTAAACACCAGACTCTTGGCATGGTTTGTTATGATTCATGGAGAAAAGAAAATCTCTCCAATTTTTTCTCCAAGCCAGCAAAATGTGGACACACCAACTAGCACCTTAAAACCACGATACACAAGACCTGCTGAGCGGAAGGGTGGTGGTTTCCCAGGGGGATGAGTGCAGGGCCTGTGGGAGCACCTGGAGGGGGTTGCGTTTCTACCGGTCCATCCAGCTACACACATTTCTGGATGCAAGTTATGTTTCCATAGATAAATAAATAACTTTACTGAGCCAGGTGCAGTGGCACAAGCCTGTGATCCCAGGGGCTTGGGAGGCTGAGGCAGGAGGAGCATGAGTTTGAAGTCAGCCTCAGCAACTTAGCGAGGCCTTAAGTAAATCAGCAAGACCCTGTCTCTAAATAAAATATAGAAAGGGGCTGGTGGGGCTGGGGTTGTGGGTCAGTGGTAGAGCACTTGCCTATCATGCATAAGGCACCGAGTTCGATGCATAAAAAATAAATAAATAAAGATATTGAGTTCCACCTAATAAGAACTAAAAAATTATTAAAAAGAAAAAACCGAAAGGGACTGGGGATGCAGCTCAGTGATTATGCTCCCTGGGTTCACTCCCTGGTACCATAATAAATAAGTATATAAAGACATTTATTTTATTGAAAACATTGAGAATGTAAAAGTTCAGCACATGTGAGCTTCTTCCAGAAATGCAGAGCTAATGAATGATGCTTAAATATAATTTGCTATCAACCAGGCATTGTGCAAAGCACCTTATATCCACTTCTTCATTTAAATCCTGCAACATTCTCTGAGATAGGAGTTACTATCAACTTTTTTTTCTTTTTTCTTTTTTTTTTTTTTAACAGAAGAGGTAACCAAGAACCAGAGAAGCTAAAAAAAAACACTTCCCAGAGTCACACACATAATAAATGGCATATCTAGAATTTAAACCAGTCAGTCTGATCTCCCTAACTCTGTTATACAGATTCTATGTCGACATTAGAGGATTTTTTTTAATCTTTTTTTTTTTTGAGACAGTTTTTCGTTAAGTTGCTGAGGTTGGCCTCAAATTTACAATCCTCCTGCCTCAGCCTCCAGGTAGCTAGGATTTCAAGCATGTACCACTACTCAAGCTAGAATGACTCTTAATGTTGTTTAAAGGAGAATAACTATATGGCTTTCCTTAGACACTAAAAGATTATTTAATAACTATATGGCTTAGACACTAAACGTATATTTAATAAACTTTAACATCCACAGTAAAAACATGTTTAACTTTAAATATAGCACTGATGTCTGGGAGGGGAGCTTCGTAATAGGGCACTTGCCTATCATGCACAGGACCCTAGGTTGGATCCCCAGCACTTAAAAACAAAAAGATAAATGTAACACCATGTTTAATGTTGAACACTAGAAGCATTTTCCATTCAAATCAGGAAGAAGACAAGAGAAATAATATTGCTGCTATTATTTAACACTGGTTTAGGGATACCAAGATAAAAATCCAGAATTTTAAGAATTACAAAGTATAGACAATATGATGATATTTGCAAGTAATAGGATTGTATATCTGAGTATATCTACACAATTCAACAGTACCACTGGAAAATCCCTTATAAACAATGAGTCAAAATGTGGTATGTATATATGATGGAATATTACTCAGCTTTAAAGAAGAGTGAAATTCTGGCATTTGCTGGTAAATAGATGGAGTTAGAGAATATCACACCAACTGAAATAAGCCAAAGCCAAAAAACCAAAGGCTAAATGTTTTCTTTGATATGTGGACGTTAATTCACAGTAAGGGGGGAGGGGAATAGGGAAGAACAGAGTTATAGGTATATTAGGTAGAGGGGAGGGGAAGGGGTATGGGGTAGGAAGGATTGTAGAGTGAAACAGACATTATTACCTCATGCACATACATAACTGCGTGACCCATGTGATCCTGCAGTATGTACAATCAGAAAAAGGAGAAATTGTACCCCATTTATGTCTGATCTATCAAAATGCACAAATGCATTCTACTGTCATGTACAACTAATTAGAACAAATAAATTAAAATTTTTTAAAAAAACAATGAGTTAAGTTGGGAAGGTAGTTGCTTATAACATCAACAGCCCAAATCCACATTTCTATGTCTCAGGAGAGTTAAAAAACAAAAACAAAAACAGGGGCTGGAGTTGTGGCTTGGTGGTGGAGCGCTTGCCTAGCATGTGTGAGGTCCTGGGTTCAATTCTCAGCACCACATATAAATAAACAAAATAAAAGATCTATTGACAACTAAAAAAAAATTAGAAACAAAAACAAAAACAAAAAAATCCCTAGAAAACAAAATGGAAGAAATGCTTAAAATAGCACCAACATCCCTATTGCAACATCAACAATATCAAAAATGAAGGAAAATGAAAGAAGAAACAAATGAAAACATGTAGCCTATTCACCAATGAGGAGATCTAATGGTGTCTAGTCTTCCTATGTTTACCTTGTGTCCATAAAAATGATGAAGTTTTTAGATGTCGAATCTCTGAGTCTGAAATTCAGAGGGAAAAATAAATAAGTGAGACTGGCCAGAAAAATTCTGAAAAGGAAAGTAATAAAGAAGGATTAACCCTAGTAAGTATTAGAGTGCATTACACAGCTGCGCTTACGAGAACAGTTTGGTCTGGGTACTTAAAGAGAAAGACAGATTAATGAAACAAATTAAATCTAGAAATAAACCAAGTGCCTCAAGAAACTAGGTTCTATTCCAAATCAGAGAGGGAAAAATAATAAAATAAAATCACTCAGTGCGGTATTTGGTGTTGGGATAATTGACTAGCCATCTGGAAAAACATAAGCTAAAGATGGATTTATACCTGATTCCTTATACTGAAAAAATAAAAAATAAAAAATAAAATTCCAGACTGTATTAGAGTCAGCGTGCCATGACTGTAACAAGAACCCGAGATAATCAACTTATAAAGAGAAAAGGTATCTTTTGGCTCACAGTGTTGGAGGATTCAGTCCATGGTGGGTTGGCTTTGTTGTTTTGTGGCCTGTTCACTTCATGGCTGGAACAGCCCCAGTGACCGGATAACCCTGTAGGCCTCATCTCCTGGAGTTTCTGCCATCTCCTAATAGTGGCCATCTGGGGACTAACCCTTTAAAACACTAGGCCTCTGGGGGATCTAAGATCTAAACTGTAGGACTAACAAGCCATTTAAATGCAAATAAATGAAAGAGGAGTAAAAAGAGAACATGCCAAACCTGTAATTGATGTTTTTTCTTTTTCCTTTCTTTTACTTTTTTTATTTTATTTTATTTTATTTGCTGTACAGGGGATTGAACTCAGGGACACTCTACCACTGAACTACATCCCCAGCCCTTTTTAATTCTGAGCCAGATTCTCACTAAGCTCCCAAACCTGGACTCCAACATTTGATCCTCCTGCTTGGGCCTCCCAAATAGCTGGAAGTATAGGCATGTGCCACCATGCCCAGCTAAGAAAATTAAGACATAACACCTTGCCGGGCGTGGTGGCACACGCCTGTAATCCAAGTGACTCGGGAGGCTGAGTCAGGAGGATCACGAGTTCAAAGCCAGCCTCAGCAACTTAGTGAGCCCTAAGCAACTCAGTGAGACCCTGTCTCTAAATAAATACAAAATAGGGCTGGGGATGTGGCTCAGTGGTCAAGTGTCCCTGAGTTCAATTCCTGGTTCCAAAAAAAAAAAAGACATAACACCCAAAATTAAGCTCTAGAAAGAAAAAATTTGCTGGGTGCAGTGGTGCACACCTATAATCCCAGTGGCTCTGGAGGCTGAGGCAGGAGGACCTTGAACTCAAAGTCAGCCTCAGCAAAATTGAGACCCTAAGCAACTCTGTGAGACCCTGTCTCTAAATAAAATACAAAGGGTTGTGAATGTGCCTCAATGATTGAGTGCCCCTGAGTTCAATCCCTGGTAACCCCCAACCCCCCAAAAGAAAAAATTTAAAAGAGTTACATAAATTTAAAATAGCTACTCAGTATAAAAAAATGCCCCAGAATAAGTTAAAAGGCATGTAACAGAAAAGTAGGAGTTTTTATTTCATTTATTTTATTACTATTATTTTTACATCCAAATGGCAGACAAAGAACTAATTAATGGCTTTAATATACAAAGAGCGCAATGATTAAAAATAAGAAAAATTGATAGCTTTAAAATTGGACAAAGAATAGGAAAGTACAACTCACAGAGAAATACAAATTGCTTATAAACAGTCTCAGCCTCGTGAGTGATTAAAGAAATGCAATTTTAGAAAAAGAAATAACAGATTAAAGTGAGGTAAAAGATTGGCAAAGCTTCAAGTGTTTACTGAAGCCCACAGGAAGAAGTCGATAGGAGCCTTGGTGCACGGTGAGGATGTGAACTGGTACTCTCTTCTCCTTGGAGGACTGACCGGTAACACTCCTCACATTTTAAAAAGTTTAGATCCTTTGACTCCCTGCGATTCTGTTTCTAGGAAGCTCTGCTACCAAGGCTTTCCATACCTGAACGAAAGTGCAAATCGAATTTTTAAAATAATTACAGTCTAACAGGAAAGTTCAAAGTACAGGAAAAGAACTTTATATTTTCCTAAACCAATTGTGACTGAACTGAGGACATAATATAGAAATAGTCCCAAGTACATGCCACCTCACTCTGGAATAAATTAGTGTGTATTTCCTGCGAGCTGGGACGTTCTCCTTCGTAACCTCAAAAAGACCACTAAAGTCAAGAAATTAACATTGCTGCCACCTCGTTCTTCTCCATTGTTTTATTGATGTCTTTTTATAAAAGTTCAGCATAAAGCTTTGCTTTTACTTGTCCCACCTCTTTAGTACTCTTCAAACAGGAATAGTTTCTTCATCTTTTTTTTTGGTACCAGGAACTGAACCCAGGGGAACTTAACCACTGAGCCACCTCCCCAGCCCCTTTTATTTTTTAATTTGAGACAGGGTCTTGCTAAATTGCGTGGAGCCTTGCTACATTGCTGAGGTTGGCCTTCAACTTTCCATCCTCCAGCCTCAGCCTCCCGAGCTGCTAGAATTATAAAGTACCACCATGCCTGACCTAGTTTCTTCACCTTCTTTGTACGTTCATGACTTTTAGACATCATAGCCTCACTATTTTGAATAACATTTCATGATTTAGTTTGTGTGAGGTTTCCTCCTGATCAGGTTGGAGTGGCGTATCTTTGATGGATGTCAGGGTGTTTTTCTGACTGCATCCCACCGGGAATACCAGATTTTTATTTGCCCTGTTCTTAATGATCTTAACTTGAATCACTCGGTTGAGATGGTGTCTCTTTTTCCCTTTCTAATAGATAAGCATGTTGTGGGGGAGGGTGTTTTGAAATTATTCCATTGATGTAAATATTCCATTTCTCATCAAACTCTTTTGGAAACAGCTTTATTGACTTACATATTCTAAGTGCATAATTTGATAAGTTTTGACATGTGTACACAGCTGTGAAACCATCACCACAATCGAGGCAACGAACACATCCATTTTCTCCAGAAGTGTTCTTCTGCCTTTGGTAATCTCTTTTCCCGTCCCCAGGCAACTGCTGACCTTCTTCCTATTACTCTAGAATAACTTGCATTTTTCTAAAACTTTATATAAATGGAATCATGCAGTTGGTCTCCCCACCACCCTTTTTTAAGTGGGGTATCTGGATTCTTTTGAATCTAGCATGATAATTTTGAAATTCAAACATGCTGTGAGTGCCGATTGTCCATTCTTTTTTATTGCTAAATAATATACTTGTATGTGGAACTCATTGGATTGTGTCTTGGTCTGACATTAAATTCATATATTGGAAATTTGTTTTTTGTGCATCTCATTTGTTCTTCATTTCCATTTTCCTTTTTTGTTTCTGCATGCTTTGAGATGAACAACTTTTATATTCTATTTTACTCCTTTGAAGAATGCCAAGACCATTCAGAGGGGAAAAGACAGTCATTTGATAAATGTGGAAAACCAGTTATCCACCTGGGAGAGAACGACATTGGATTCTTACTTGACACAATTTTGTTGGCTTATTAACCCTAATTCTATCATGCTACTTTACGGGTTGGTTTCATGCACATTCTTAGTCCACCGTAGTCTGCTTTTAGGCAATGTTATGCACCTTGACGAATTAAACCATATGACAATACTCCTATTTCCCCTTTTCCAATTTTTGTGCTATTATTGTCTTTTTTCTTTCTTTTGCAGTGTTGGGGATTGAACCCAGGACCTTGTGCTTGTGAGGCAGGCACTCCACCAACTGAGCTATATCCCCAGCCCTTACAATTTATTTCTATATATGTTGTAAGCCCCTTGCGAATATTCATCATTTTAAATGGGCAATTTCATTTATTTACTTTGGTACTGAAGATTAAACCCAGGGGCATTCTACCACTGAGTTATATCCCCAGTTGGTTATTTATTTATTTATTTATTTATTTATTTATTTATTTATGTTGGTGCGGGAATTGAACCCAGGGATTCTCTACCATCACTAAGTTATGCCCCCAGCCCTTTTTTAGTTTTTGAGAGAGGGTCTTACCTAAATTGCTCAGACTAACTCCAAGTTTATGATCCTCCTGTCTCAGCCTCTCAAGTAGCTAGGATTACAAGCATGGTTCCACTGTGCCTGTCAAGAAAATTATTATTATTTTTTATTTATTTATTTATTTTGGTACTGGGGATTGAACTCAGGAGTATTAACTACTGAGCCACATCCCCAGCCCTTTTTAAATTTTTTAAAATTTTACAACAGGGTCTCACTAAGTTGCTTAGGGTCTTGCTAAGTTGCAGAGGCTGGCTTTGAATTTGTGACCCTCCTGAATCAGCCTCCCAAGCTACTGGGATTACAGGTGTGTGCCATAATGCCCAGCTGCCAATTATCTTTCAATGATAAAAATGTTTTTCATATTCATCTTTCTTGGTACCATTGGTAGTGTTCGTTATTTTTTGCATATCTAGATTTTCATTTTTAAATCAGTTTCCTTCTGTCTAGAGCACTTTTAGAGTATTTTTGCAACTAATAGAAGTCTATGTGGACCACTGTTTTCCTTTGAATGGTCAAAGTATGCTTCTCCATTGTCTTCTCTCCTGCACTGTTTCTGATGAAAAGTCTGCTGTCATCCTTACCTATATTACTTGGTCTATAAGATGTCTTTTTCTCTGGCTGCTTTTAAAATTTTCTCTTAAATCATATCTTTAAAATTATAAGATTATGATATGCCTTGCTCTGTGTGTGTGTGTGTGTGTGTGTGTGTGTGTTTGAGACTTGCTGACATTGCTGGATCTGTGGTGATGACTTTCATCAAATTTGGGGGGAAATACTATTATTTCTCCAAATATTTCACCTATTTCTCTGTTTTGTCCTTGAAGAACTCCAAAACAACATGTGTTATGGTTTTTAAGTTGTTCTACAGTGCACCAGTGATCTTTTTCATTATTTAAAAAATTTTTCCTTGTCTGTGTCATTTTAAATAGTTTCTATTACTGTCTTTAAGTCCACTAATCTTTGCTTCTTCAATGTCTACCTTTCTGTTAATTCAATCCAGTATATTTTTTCTTCTCAAATGTCATAGTTCTCATATGCAGAAGTATGATTCAGGTCATCAAAAAAAAATCTTCCAGGTCTGTATTTAATTTTTGCAACATATGAAATATAGTTATTGCTAATTTAATATCAATTTCTCTTAATTTTATCACCTGGGTCAATTCCAACTCATTTGGAATCATCCTAATCATATTTTCTACTCATTCTAATCATATTTTTCTACTTTTTTTGCTTCTCTGGTTATTATTATTGTTTACTTATTTTTTCATACTGTGGATCAAATCCAGAGTTTGGTACACCCTAGTTAGGCACTCTACCATTCAACTACACTCCCAAACAGCTATCTGGCTTTTGTTTGTTTGCTTTTTGTTTTTTAATATATATATATTTTTTTAGTTGTCAATGGATCTTCATTTTATTTATTTATTTATTTATTTATTTATTTATTTATTTATATGTGGTGCTGAGAATTGAACCCAGGGCCTCACACATGCCAGGCAAGCGCTCTACCACTGAGCCACAACCCCAACCCTTGTTTTGTTCTCTGCAGGGCTGGTGAAACTCGGGCCTTGCACATACTAGGCAAGTACTCAACCACTGAACTATACCCCCAACCCTGGTAGTTTTTATTAACTGCCAGACATTGCTAATTTTATCTTATCAAGTACTGAATATTTTTGTTTGATATAAATGCACCTGAGGTTTGCTCTGGGATATTGTTAAGTCACATGAAAACACTTTGAACCTTTTAGGGATTTCTTTTCAAGTTCATTACTCTATGACTGCTTTCCATCACTGTGACAAAATACTTGAGAAAAACAACTTAAAAGGAGGAAAGGTTTGTTTTGGCTTATGCGTCAGAGGTTTTAGTCCATGGTGGCTTGGTCCTGCTGCCTTTGGACCTGTGTTAAGGCAGAACATTATGGGAGGAACACATGGTGTAGGAGGCTACTCACCTGATGGTGGCTAGGAATCAAAGATAGGGAGAAGGGGACCAGAACCCAATATACCCTTCAAGGGCATGCCCCAAATGACCCAACTTCCTCCAATGAGGTCCTATCTCCAAGTTTCCAGCACCCCCCAATAGCACCATCAGCTTGGGACCAAACTTTCAACACTTGAGCTTTTAGGGAACATTGAAGAGTCAGACCGTAATACTTAGGTTGTACCAGAACAGTAGTTGTTCAAAGCCAACTGTGTCTTGTGGCAGATGCAAAACCCTCCCGAGTACTCCATCTAATACCCTGTGCATTATAAAGCTGTTCTACTCTGGCGAATGGGAACAGAAACTATGACAAGTTCTCTATGAGCCCCAGATAGTATTCCTTCTAATCCTTCTGGGTGCTTCTTTCCCAGTCTTGAGTAGTTTTATGAGGTGCATAAACTGCTCGGTCCTTTGCAAGCATGACCCTCTGCAGATCTCTGGAACCCTCTGTCAGTGTGGTTCTCTCCTCGCTAGTCCTCTCACCCAGAATCTCCAGTCATTGTGGCCTTCAAAGACTCTTGCTATGTTGTCCCCTCTAAAGAAGGCCACTCTGCTTGGGTACCGCTTCCTGTATCCTGTGCCACTGCCTGGAAACTGTCCTCAAGCAGTGATCTGAGGCAATCACAGAATTCATTTCACTTGCTTCCTATCTCAGGAATCACACCATCATCCATTGCTTTAATGTGCAATTTTTTTTTGGGGGGGGGGACCGGGGATTAAATTCAGGGGCACTTGGCCACCGAGCCCATCCCCAGCCCTATTTCTTTTGTATTTTTATTTAGAGACAGGGTCTCACTGAGTTGCTTAGTGTCTTGCCCTTGCTGAGGCTGGCTTTGAACTCTTGATCCTCCTGCCTCAGCCTCTGGAGCCACTGGGATTACAGGCATGCGCCACCACACCCAGCTTGATGTCTAATGTTTTGAAAACTGTCATTTCATAAATTTTGTCTGTATTTTTAGCAGTTTCAGGAGGAAGAGTAAGTGTAGGTCCCCGTACTTCATTTTGGTTGAAGTCCTTGTTCCTCATCAAACATTGAATGAAGGGATGAATGAAATGAAGAAATACATTTGTTTGTAGACACAGTTTTCTGTTATATTGAGTGTCATAATCCTTTACTCTCATTATGTGTTTGAACATTCAAATTATCCTGAACTTGATCAGTAAGTTTTAGAATCATTAAACATAACAATGTTTAACACAGCATTTCTCTACCAAAGTTTGTAGACTGAGAGTGAAGGGAGGTAGCCTCTAAGGAAAAGTATGGAGTCATTTTGAGAAAAGTGTGTTGACGGGGAGAAACAACTGGTTATTTTAACAGTGACTATCTGAGAGACGAGTACAAGTAGAAGTACCCACTTAATCCTCAACAAAATAACGAAGGTGCCTGATGGATCTGGTGGCAGGCCAGAGTATTATAGAAAGAATGCTATTGGTATTTACAACATAAAGCAAACCGCAGCAGAACCAAGAGACCAAGCAGAAGTCTTGGAGAACCTGGTTCTTGATGGCAGTCATGATGGTAATAAACATGATCCTGGGAGAACACTGATGTGCCTGGACACACATGATGGAACTGCTTGGGAGAAAGGTGACATTCATCCTTCATCTTTCAACAAACATTAACGCAATGCTTGGCACCTCCCAGGCATCCTTCTTGGTATCATGAATACGACACTGAACATGATAGACAAGTTCCCACTCACAGGGGCCTCATGTGCCAGCAGTGACTGGATAGAATGAGTTACCTCAGAAAGGGATGGGAGATTTTAGCCCAAGATATTCCAGAGGCTCTTTTTCAGAGAGTTGGGTTTCCCCGTGGACAACAGGAGGACAGGAGTGAGGCTGAATTTAGTACCAGTACTTAGTGCACATCTGTATTTGTATGAGGTCCAAAGAATCTCAGGGAAGTCTTATCAAAAGAGGCAGTCTAGCCAGGCGCAGTGGCTCAGGCCTGTAATCCCAGCAGCTCAGGAGGCTGAGGCAGGAGGATGGCAAGTTCAAAGCCAGCCTCAGCAATTTAGCAAGTCCCTGCCTCAAAATAAAAAATAAAAAGGGCTGGGAGTGGCTCAGTGGTTAAGCATCCCTGGGTTCAGTTCCTGGTACCAGAAAACCCCAAAACAACTAGGGAAGATGTATGGCTATGGACAGGAGCCAGGGAGGCTGAGCAAAGATTGGTCCACCGGATGGAGAACACACTCACTCACTGGACGCTCCCATCAATGAAAGGCGTGTCTGTAATTCTCTGAGGGACTCACTCTTACTTTTCAGCTTTAACACACCCAGAAATTTCCGTGAATGCAACCACCACATAAATGGAGGCAGAAGTGTTTTCTGTTTGCTCAGAACTTGACTGAGAGTTGTTCTCCATTCTGGAAAAACGACGGGTCTGACGTAACTACAGTTCCTAGAGCGCGAGTGATGGATCAGACGCTGCTGTGTCAGCCTGTCAGGGTGGGGCTGATGTGACGCACAGGTGCCAGCACTCTGGCCACACTGAGTCCTCCCAAGCATCTACGTAGTCAAAGACATTTAATAGTACTTTCATTTCTCCCTTATATCAGAGATGTTATTATATATGCATTTTGAAATTAGATCTTAGGTAGATTATGTTGTCTATGATTATCATTTTTGGAAAGTAAGGAGTGATGTTAAAAAATACTTGTTATCAAAAGCGGGTGTAGGATCTAATACAGCTCGGAAAAACAGGTATACAATGTACTGTTGTTTTTAGAAAGGTCAGCTTTGGAGCCAAAACACTTTTTATTTTTCATGGGGGGAATTGAACCCAGGGGCACTTAACCACTGAACTACATCTCCAGTCCTGTTTATTTATTTTGAGACAGGGTCTCCCTGAGTTGCTGAGGCTGGCCTGGAACTTTCAATCCTCCTGCCTCAGCCTCCTGAGTCACTGGGATTACAGGCATGTACCACCATGCACAGCTCTGGAGCCAAAACACTTATTTAAAAAGTTTAACCATTTACTATTTATGTGACTTCAGGAAAGTTAATCACCTTCATTTGCAAAATGGGTATATATTTCCTACCTCACAGGAATGTGTGAGGACAACAATTAATTAGTTAATTACTTTGTGCCTGAGTGGCACACATTAAGTACCAAAAAAATTTTATATGTACTTTTAAAATTTTTTTTTTGGGGGGGGCACCAGGGATTGAGCTTAGAGGCACTTGACTACTGAGCCACATCCCCAGCCCTGTTTTGCATTTTATTTAGAGACAGGGTCTCACTGAGTTGCTTAGCCCTTCACTAAGTTGCTGAGGCTGGCTTTAAACTCTTGATCCTCCTGCCTCAGCCTCCCGAGTTGCTGGGATTACAGGTGTGCGCCACCGCGCCTGACAACCAAATAAATTTTAACCAAGTAAAACAAATACACTCTTTCCAGGAAGTCTTTCAATGTTCATGTTTTCAATGCCCATTTGTTCATTATTGTAGAAAATTTCTAGATTAAAAAGTATTGGACTGGGGCTATTGCTCAGTGCCAGAACACTCAGATCTAACACTATAAGTCCCTGGTTTCACTCCCCAGCGCTGCAAAATACAAAAATAAAAATATTGAGCCTTGCCTAAAAAATACATATATATCTCATGATGGTATTTGGCAATGCCTTAGAAGAAAAAAGAAATCCCCTTCCTTCAAGTGCATAATTTCCGAAGTATCAGGACAGTTGTTTATCCTTCTCGTGAGAGAAGGAAGAGGAGTTGGAGAACATTTGTGTTCTGGCAACTGCAGGAACTGAAGAAGCAGAGGCTCCAAGGAATTAAGACAAATGGAGAAAAAGCCCTATTTAGATTTGAATTTGTAGCTGCTGTTTTTTAGAGAGCACCTTGTTTCTGGTTTTGTTCTGAATGGTAATGCAAGGAGAATAAAAGAATTGGCTCTGGTAGATCTAGCTGCAAGGTTAAGCCCGTTTTGTCCAGAATGACAACTTACAAACCTAAGCTCCAGCCTGAGGCCCTTCCTCTGCCGATCCCTCCATCCTGCAGTGCTCAGGTGTAATTTTACATTGCCAAGGAAACTTTAGAACACATGGTCTCTTACGACGTTCCTTTATTTTATGTCTTTTCTTCTGTGCACTTGCCATGCTTTGAAATTAAACTTTTAAAGTTTTCTTTAAAATTAAAACAAACAAACAAACAAACAACCCTGTCTTCCCTGCTAGACTCAATCCGCCAGAGTAGTCCAGCATAAATCACAGAGAATCAGACCCTAGTACAGCACCTGGCCTGTAGCTGGTGCTCAGGAAATAGTTGTTAGGGGGTTGAACTGTCATTTTGGCATTCTAGGGTACATAGGTGAGATGTGGACTAAGACTTTGAATTTGAGTGTCATCTGCATTTAGATACTACTTAACTACAAGAGAATGGATGATACTGCCCATGTCCAAGAGAAAGGGCAGGGAGTTTCTGGAACAGAGCCTTGGAATCTCCAACATTTATTGGGTATAAAGCAGGAGATGCTGGCAAAGGATGCAAAAACGGAATGGATAGGGACAAAAAATGATGATCATGGTGATGATGATGATGATGATGATGATAAAAAGACTCCAGAAGCATCTGTTGTCAAGATAGCTAAGGAACAGGCTCTCTTAAGAAGGAGCAAGTGGTCAGTTGTGGCAAACACAGGTGAGAAGTCAATCAAGGTGAAGACAGAGACACTGTCATTGAGTTTGGATTCAGAGTCATTTGTGACCTTGATATGAGCAGTTTGCAGGGAGGAGTGGGCTTTCAGGGTAAGGTGGCCTGAGGAAAGCAGGTGAGCAACTGAAAATAGCATGTGTAGGACATTTTCCCAAAAAACTTTGCTAAGGAGAGCAGAAAAATGGATCTGGAAGGAATGAGGCTCCAAGGGAGTCCTTGCTGGTGTTATTTGTATGGTGATAGGAACCATTCAGCAGAAAGACTAATTATTTTGTAAAGAGAAAGGATGAGAAGAACAGATTCCTTGATGAGTCCCCAGTAAGGAATCAGTGGTGACTTTATATTCTCCCTTGACCTTCTCCAATGTAGCAGCTTAAGGACAAGATAATTAAAAATTGACTAGCAGCCAGGTGCAGGGGCACAGACCTGTAATCTCTGGGGCTCAGAAGACTGAGGCAGGAGGATTCCAAGTTCAAAGGCAGCCACAGCAACTTAGCAAAGCCCTAAGCAAGTTAGCAAGGATGTGTCTCAAAAAATAAAAAGGGGGACTGGGGATATAGCTCAGTTGGTAGAGGGCCTGCCTTGCAAGCACAAGGTCCTGGGTTCAATCCCCAGCACCCCAAAAAAAAAGAAAAAAAAAAAAAAAAAAAAAAAGCTTAATTTCTGGCCGGGCGCGGTGGCACACGCCTGTAATCCCAGCACTTGGGAGGCTGAGGCAGGAGGATCGTGAGTTCAAAGCCGGCCCCAGCAACTTAGCAAGGCCCTAAGCAACTCAGTGAGACCCTGTCTCTAAATAAAATACAAAATAGGGCTGGGGATGTGGCTCAGTGGTGGAGTGCCTCTGGGTTCAATCCCCAGTACCAAAATAAATAAATAAATAAATAAATAAATAAATAAGTAAAAAGGGCTGGAGATGTGGAGGTGTAGCTTAGTGGTTAAGCACCTCTGGGTTCAATCCCTGGTCAAAATGACTAGCATGACCTCATATAGTGAACTACCTGGCAGCCCAGGAAAGATCTTATAAGAAAAGGCACTCCGGACAGACCTTCCATAATCCCTGTCTTGGCCAGGTGTGGGCATGCCTATAATCCCAGTGACTTGGGAAGCTAAGGAAGATCAAAAGTTCAGAGCCATCCTCAATAACTCAGTGAGACTGTACGCAATTTAGCCAGACCCTGACTCAAACTAAAAAATAAAAAAAGGGCTGGGAATGTGGCTCAGTGGTCAAGTGCCTTGGTACCAAAAACAAAACAAAACAAAAAAGGAAAAGCAAAGAAAAAGAAACCACATTTTCTCTGCTCCTCTGGGACTGGAAATTATTGGCATTTGGTTCAGATACTCTGGTGTTGTAGGGGACTGTCCTACACATTGTAAGATTTAGGAGAATCCCTAGGCTCTAACTAGACATTGCTAAATGTTCTCAGGAATGGAGGCAGTACGCAACATTTCCCCAATTGAGAACGGCTGAGTTATTCAAACCTAAAGAAGTTTAATAAGAAAATTAGCTGATTTTAACAGCTGTGCAAATGTTGATATTGTTATTTTCATTGCTTTATGCTACTGTGGAAAATTATTCATAAACCTGGTATGAAAATATATTGTGCCATGATTTTTTAACTTATAAAGAAATTCTGCAATGTAACTTTTAACATTTCAAGTAGAAAGGATCATGAGAGGAAAACAAATATGTGTATGGGTAAATGGACTTCAGGGATGAAGGCAGGAAAAGATAGTCAATAGTATTTATTTGATGTGCCCTACATTTTACATACTGAAAACCTCATTTGCCCCCTCAAGAGCAAATATAAAAAGAAAACAAAGGAGACACCAAAAGAAAGATGCATAATATCATCAGTTAACATTTTGATGGGTATACTTCCTACGCATTCATTCATTCGTCTATTTACTAATTTCTCAAAGAGCACATAGGATCTGGACAGCGCAGAGAGTTGTGGCTTGTGTTTAATGAGAGGGATCTGGGCATATTTTGAAGTCAGTTAAAGGACTTAGGTTAGAAAAAAGGAAAATGAGATGATCCACAGAATGGGGTTTTTATTTTATTTTATTTTATTTTTGGAACCAGGAATTGAACTCAGGAACACTCGGCCACTGAGCCACATCCCCAGCCCTATTTTGTATTTTATTTAGAGACAGGGTCTCACTGAGTTACTTAGGTCCTAAGTTGCTGAGGCTGGCTTTGAACTCGCGATCCTCCTGACTCAGCCTCCCAAGTCGCTTGGATTACAGGTGTGCGCCACCACGCCCAGCGAGAATGGGGTTTTTGAGAAGGTAAAATGGAAAGGATTTTAAGCACAGAGGAGGTATCATCTTTAGATGAGAAGCATTGGGAGAGAAGGGAATGAATATATGAATCTTATTGTATCTACATGTGCTAATTGTATTACAGTACTGCATCCACCTGTAGGTAGGCATGTATCTTACTGTATCCACATGAAGGTGTGTATTACTCCGTCTACACATAGTATCTTCCTGAGTCTGCAAACATAAGTATCTTAGTGTGTCTACATATTTGCTACTGTGTGAGCTACCCCGGATCCTGCCTACTGAACCATTTCCTCCAGTCCCGGTGTTCCTCTACATTGTTTTTACTCTATTCCAGTGCAAGCCAGAAGCTCAGTTTTTAAAGCCACCTTCCCATGTGGGACAAACTGTCTCTTTACCACTTTTCACCACCATCAATCAAAGCCACGACTTAAAATCTTGATGCTGCAATAGTTAGAGGCACTTTGGATTATCTGGTGAGTAGAGATGCGTGCAAGTGGAACTGTGGAGTCAAAGGGTGTGCCAAATCCGATGGTTAAAAATCGCTTTCCAACCGCACAACCCTCTCAGGTACGCGCTCTTTACCTGGGGGGCGGTCAGAGAAGGCGGAGGTTACAAATGTGGCCCAAGGTCAACAGTAATTAGAAGTGGCTGAATTCAAAAGCCGCGCGGCCTCCTCCGGCTGCTGCAGGGGTGGAATTTGAGGTTTAGACAATTTTTTTTTTTTTTTTTTTTTTTGGCGTGTTTCGGCGGGGAGGGGCCGGCGGCGGGGAAGGAAACTTGTGTCGCAGTAACGCAGGCGGAGGAGGCGAGGCAGCCGAGTCAGACGGGGGCCGGCCGCGGCGAGAGGGGCTGGGCGCGGGCTCGCCGGGCCCGCAGCCGCTCGCGGGGCGCCTCGGAGGCCGGGTCCTCCGGGGAGGTCCGGCCCGGGGCCACGCGCGGTGCCCGGGCGGTTGCCAAGGGCCTGTCCCGTCTGCGGGTCTAGTTGCTAGGGCCTCCATCTTGGGGCCGGTGGCCGCGGCGCCCCCGGAAGGGGTTGCCGCGTGGGGCATTCACTTCCGGTCTGGGGCCTGCGGCGGCGGCGGCGGCGGCGGCAGCAGCGGCAGCGGCGGCGGCGGCGGCGGCGGCGGCAGCGGGTCGGTGTAGAAAATGGCGCTGGTGCAGCGGCTCGGGCCTCTCCCCGCGGCGCTGCGGAGGGTTTGAGGCTCCCGAGCCTCATTCACCGCGCCCCACTTGCTCGTGCACTTTACACACATGAGGTGAGCGGAGCGGGGACCTCCCTCCGGGCGGGAGGAGCCTCGGGTGCTGCTGCGGGGCCCGCAAGTGCGGGCGGCGGCAGCGGCGGCGGCGCCGGGCGTCCCCGAGACCTCGGGCCTCGGCGGGAGGGCGCGGGCTGCGCCGTGGCGGAGCCCGGGCGGGCGGCCGGAGAGGCCTGGCTGCGCCGCTGGGCCCGGCTCCGGAGCTGCGCCTCGCCCGCGCCGCCTGACCGCAGTCTGGGCTGCAGCCCCGCAGCTTTGTGAGCCCCCTCCCCCCGCTCCCCTCCCCCCATCCGGCCGGCGCGAGCCTCTGCCGCAGCAGCTCCGTTTTCACGCGCATCTCGGTTTTTGTTTGTTTTGTTTTGTTTTGTTTTTGTTTTTTCTGTTTCAGAGAATTGGAAGCTAAAGCTACCAAAGACGTAGAAAGAAATCTTAGCAGGTAAGATGGGCGAGCTTTCCATCTCCCGCCCCTTTTTAATCGTGCATTTCCACTCTGGTTCGTCCTTTCTGGGTTTAGAAGTTCCCCCTTGTCATTTTCTTTCGCACGCGAAGCACACAGACCTTCGGGAGAAACAGCCTGAGGGAATATTGGATGGAAAGGGATTGCGGGGAGATGCGTAATTACGCGTGTGTGCCTTTCTTTAAAAAAAAAAAAAAAAAGCAAAAAGCAATTCTTGTAAACTTAGTTAAAGCATTCTCACCCTTTTAGAATTTAATTAGGGGACTTGTGCATTAATTACTATTGTAAATGGTTGCAGGCATTGTGTGACTCATGATTGAGGCGGCCCTTATGGCGGGCTGTCAAACTGTTTTGGCTTCCCCGTTATTACTTTGTAGCTCAAATTGTTGCCTTTATAAAAAGATACTATGTGTTCGCATTTTTTTTTTTTTCAACACATTGTAGTCAGGCGGATTCTGTTGCATTGGAAACAGTTTTGCCCTTGAACTTTACCAAGCATAAACTGCGTTTGTTTTCTTTTGAAACTACGTTTGTGTCTGTGTTCCGTGTGTGCTTTTTTTTTTTTTTTTATCGGCTGGTAAAACAATTAAAGATCTCTTCTCAGTAAGTGGTAATCGGTCCTATTGGACCTGAGTGCTTGCGGAGGGATGCTTTCTTTTGTTTTTGTTTTTCTTTTCTTTTTAATGACTGCTTTATGGCAATTGTTTGGCTTTATTGAATTGTAATTGTTTAAGCATCTGGGAATTACACTGTATTTAACTCTCTTTCTCATTCACTTTCTCTTTACAATCTTTTCCTTTCACCTTTTTCTTTCGCATCATACTGGGACATTCAGAGAAATTTCGAGATTTACTGAAAAATATGAACAGCTTCCATTTGAACATAGTAAAATAAAATATTTCCCATCTTGGGTCTTAATACAGTTTATGCTTGAATATTGTAAATTTAGGCTTATGTTGGGATTATGTACACTCACAAATTATTTGATTGTTTCACCTTACAGAATTATCCCAAATTTCCAGCTTTTTGAGGTTTATAAATATTAATTTGTTCAGGTGATGGTTAAAGAATGTTCAGTTAGCAGAGGATGAGCATCATTGATTTATCTATCCATTAAGAGATTTTCTGTACTCAAAATAACAATTTAAAGGAAGTTAAGCCTGATGTCACTGATTAAATAACAGTTGTCAAACATTTAAACAAGTTTTGTCAAAAAATTATTAAATAGTAAGATACAGAATTAAAGAAAACAGGTTGAATTGGCAAGGTATAATTTCAGCAGCAGAAAGGAACTTGGGATATGGGTCTATTTCCCCTTCCATTTTTGTTTTGCCAGGTAACCTTATAGTTCCTATAAGAGTGTCCTAGGACTTAAGTTGGACATTGTACCACAAGTATAATTTTCATATGCTATTACAATTGGGCAGAACTTGCAGTCTTTGTATTGGCTATCTATCAGAGTTGAATTTGAGTTCTGCCGCTTAAAATATGACCTTGACTCTTGGCAAGTCACTTGTCCTCTCTGTGGCTAATCTATAAAAATGAGACGCTTGGGCCAGCCAGTTGTTAAGGTCTCTTAGGTCCCTTGGGTTATATAAAAAGGAGTCAAATGTTGTCCATGCCCACAGAGCATGTACAATCTAGTAGGAAGACTATAATAAGTACGTAAAAACTGTAATACAAGATAGAACATGTAGGGGTCACAAGGAGATACCGTTCCATTCATATGTTTGAGGATCTTCAGCTGGTCAGAAGGTGTGAAAAGGAAAGACAAGTATCAATGAGATTTTTTTAAGGCTGGGTTTTCAATTTTTAAAAGGTTAAAAATGTTTTGAGGGCTGGGGATGTAGCTCAGTGGGAGAGTGCTTGCTTAGTATGTCCAAGGGCCTGGCTTTAATCCCCAGTATTGAAAAAAAAAAAAGAAGAAAAGAAGAAAAAAGATAAAGAGTTAAATGTGTTCCAAATAGGGGGAGATGTGATTAGACGGCAAATGCATCTGTCTGCTCTTTAGTGCTCTCCCCAGGAAGTCAAGGCATTGCGTTCACTTAGTGAACATTTATTGAGCATCTTCTGTATTTGAAACTCTGGACTAGGCATTAGATAGGAGAAGAATGTAAGTTCTAAATCTGTTGAATGCTCACCCTCTGCTTGGTGGACTTGTGTAAGGACTTGACATGGATTCTTGTTGCTGAAAAGCCCTGTGAGGTAGGCAGGTAGGTGGTGGTGGTAGCGGCGGCAGCAGTAGTGGTAGTAATAATGATATTTATTTATTTGGTACTAGGGAATGAGTTCAGGGATGCTCTACCACAGTATTATGTGCACAATCCTTTTTATTTTTTATTTTGAGAAAGGGTCTTTCTAAGTTGCTGGTGCCAGCTGGCCTCAAACTTGTGATCCTTCTGCTTCAACCTCCTAAGTCACTGGGATCACAGTGCACCACTATGCCTGGCTTTTATCCCTGTTTTACAGATGAAGAAATTGAGGTATAAAGGGATTAAATAATGTGCAAGAGGGCAAGCCACTGGTGATTGGAGAAACTGTCAGGCTTTACCCTGTATTTAAATAATCTCTTAGTAAGGAATGGTTCTTTGAAAATTTTGAAAATTTCTTTTGTGAAGCAAAACCCATAAACATATGCAGTATGTTTAGATCAGAGTTTCTCAACCTGGACACCGTTGACATTGTGGATCAGATAATTCATTATTGTGAGGACTGTTCTGTGTGTCATAAGATGTTCAGCATCTGCTGGTAGTCCTCCGTGCTCGGTGTATTTGTTGCTCAAAAAGTGTCTCTAGACTTTTTCCTTCCTTCCTTCCTTCCTTTCCTTTCCTTTCCTTTCCTTTCCCTTCCCTTTCCTTCCTTCCTTCCTTCCTTCCTTCCTTCCTTCCTTCCTTCCTTTTCTTTTCTTTTGGCACTGGGGATTGAACAACCAGGGGTGTTAACCACTGAGCCTCATTCCCAGCCCTTTTTAATATTTTATTTAGAAACAGAGTCTCACTGAGTTGCTTAAGGCCTTGCTGAGAGGCTGAGACTGGCTTTGAATTTGTGATCTCCTGCCTCAGCCTCCTGAGTCCCTGGGATCACAGGCATGTGCCACTGTGCCCGGCTGTTTCTGACATTGATAAAGGTCCATGGAGTTGGGAGGTGGGCAGAATCAACCCTGATTGCAAATCACTGTTCTAGAACTTTGTTTGGATTTTTAACAAGCCCCAAACCTTTAATTGTTGACTTCATTTAAACATCTTTAATACCAAGGAACCCAAACCTCAGTATGTGAAGCTCCAGTTTGGAATCTGGTTTCTGAATGTCAAAGATTTGTCACTCTTTCCTTTTCCCTTGCTAAGCAGTAAATCTTTCTCAAGGTAGTGTGCCAGGTATCCAGTGTCAGTTAAACAAAATTAGCACAAGGGATTAATTGAATTTGCTACCTAGGTAAACTGTCTTTTAAAATTCACTGTCATTAAAATTATCATATGTCAGTTCATGTGCATTCAAAAGAGGGAGCTATAATGTCTAGATGAACACGATCATCATTAGAATGGACCTTTAAAGAACAGAATCGATTTTGAAAAGAAAGGGGTTTTGTAAGAACAGCATCAGAAGTAAAAGGCACAAAATCCAGTAGGTACAAACAAATTTGATGTAGCAGGAGGGAGTAGTTCAGTTGGATTTTTGGATAAGTCTTTCGTAGCAAACTGGTTGAATGAGATGGGAGGGTTCTTGAATGTCAGGTTGAGAAGTTTGTGTATAAGTTTTTATGTATAGGGAGCCGTTGCTTGCTTTTTGTTAAGGTACTGATACATTAAACTCTAGGCTGGGATTGGTGATCTGAGTATTTATGGGAGATAATTAGTGATCTAGGCAAGACGTGATGAAGACTTAGATTAAAGTGGTAGAAAAGAGGCAAATCCTAATTAGAATAAGATGTATTCCAAACTTGTGTAAATATATCAAAATGGATTCTACTGTCATATATAACTAAAAAGAACTAGTAGCCAGGCGTGGTGGCGCACACCTGTAATCCCAGCACTTGGGAGGCTGAGACAGGAGGATCGGGAGTTCAAAGCCAGCCTCAGCAACTTAGCGAGGCCCTAAGCAGCTCAGTGAGACCCTGTCTCTAAATAAAATACAAAATAGGGCTGGAGATGTGGCTCAGGGGTCAAGTGTCCCTGGGTTCAATCTCCAGTACCAAAAAAAAAAAAACTAGTAAAAATTGAAAAGAGGGGGAGTATGCAATTCCATGAAGGTGAAACCTGGGATTTGGCCGCTGATAAGCTATGAGAAGAGTCAGATTCATAGGGGTCTGCATCTTGGTAAAGGGAGATTGCCCCACCCTTTATAAAGGAGCAGAAATCTGGAGAGAGAAGATGTTAAATTTTGCAGTTGTAAAAACAAACAACAATCGAAAAGTCTCTGCTAGTGCAGCTCAACTAGTCTAAGTTTTAAAAGTATTTTTGGAGGCCAAAGTCATAGAATATTTAGAGCTGGACCATGACCTATGAGAGATCAGCTGGCATTTTTCAGATGAGAAGCCTGTGATGGAGGTAGATCCAGTAACTTAAGGTTATTGTAGTCTCTTAAAAAGTGACAGAGTTGGGATTCAAACAGGCATTTTCACTTTTTACCCTAGTTTTCCCACCAATGCAGCATTTTGTTTTAATTGCGTAATAGATAGTAACTTGGGCTTCTTTCTTTCTGAATGGGCAACAAGTTATTTTATGCCCATTCTAGTGATGAATTTACTATAATACAGTGTATATTGTCTAAAGTAGACGCTATCACGCTCCATGTCATACTGACCCCCCACCCTGTACACCAGCTATTAAAGGCTAGTGCACAGCAGACATTCTCTGTACCCCATAGTGTAGCATCTAAACGGGGCCCCTTGTGCGAGGGGCGAATGCTCCCTCAGAGGAGACTCGGCAGGGAGTGCACCAGGGCATTCGTCTCTCTAGCTCAGCTGGATCCTCTCCTTCAATTCATCTACCTTTAATCGGAAAGAAAAATCATCTCCTGATTTTGTTAAGTTTTTCTGATGCTTTGCTGTGATCTTGTTTGCAGGCTAGCAAAGCCTTCTGTCTCCCCCCCCCCCTTTTTTTTTTTTTTTTTAGCAAATTCATTTTGATAGATTTCTTTCTAGCTTAATTTGGCAACTCTCTGGTAAATCAGTAGATAGAGTAAAAGAATCATAAACTGTACACTTAATTTAAAAATGTGTAACAATCCTCTGGAAAATTTGAATGTAAACGTAAGAGTACCATTTTATGATCTCTCTTGCATTTGGCATCTGAAGTATGTCAGAGAATAAATTGGAAAGACTTTATGTCCTTTACAGTTCTGTTTTCTGACAGCCTCCAAAGTGTTGCCCATGATTGGAAAGACTAAAATGGCATATATGTGTTCTGTTCAGTCTGGTTTGTGATAAATATCCCTCGAAATGAAGAAAAAGTCCCCATCCCGTTTTAAGTTTTTTTTTTTTTAAATCATTCTAACAGTAAGTAGTGCTGACCTCTTGAAAACTGACCTCTCTTTAGCTGGCTTTCCCGATTACTAATACTTTGCCACCTTTGTTTTTTCCATGACACTTTACCCCCAGATATGGCAGCATGGCATTCTGCTTGTAAGAGTGGAACCTGGCGAGTTCAAGCCTGCATTACTCTTTGGTCCATGTCTCAGGTTTCTCAGTTGTCCTAATAATGCTTTTTCTTCTCCTCAGTTCCTTAATCCAGGGTCACATTTAGTTGTCTCAGAAGTTTCCTAATATCAGGAACAGTTCCCGAACCCTTTTCTGCCTCTTTCCTGATGATGCCATTTTTGTGGCTGGTGGTTTCTGCAGACTTCAGCTTGGATTTATCTGAGTTTCTATATGATTAGATTCACATGTTTTGGCAGAGATATCCCATAGGTGATGATGCATTTGTTCTCAGTGTACCACATTCGACTCTGTCCTTGACCATTTTTAAGTAAATTAACCAGACGATTATACAGTATTTATACTTCCACACTGACTCAATGTTTGTTTCATTTTAGGAAATGTCAAACAGCTAAACTGAGATATTATAAATATTTGAAGTCACAGTAATTACAAGTTTTCATATTTAAATCAATTGCTTGTAGTGATTGCTGCTTAGGGTTTTTTTAAAGGTAGCTTCCTTACTGTTGGACATAAAAGTTGCTTGTTTTCAAGATAAAAAAATGAAATGTAGGTGTTGGGCATATAACACACATACATACACACACTACACGGGCAGATTGAACCCAGCAACATTGAATGACTTAGCTACATTCCCATCCCGTTTCATTTTTTATTTTTGAGACAGGGTATTGATAAGTTGCCCAAGATGCCCTCAAACTTGGGATCCTCCTGCCCTAGCCTACCAAATATCTGGGATTACAGGCCTACACCACCATGACTGGTGTAGTATGCGTTCTTAATTAAAGGAAGGGCCTGTTTAAGTTAGAATGGCATTGTGCCAACAGAATGAGGTTCACCCTGGGTTCTGCAGAAAATTTAGTTTGAAAAATTGTGTGCTTAAAAAAACAATATGAAACAAACCAGATATGGTTCTTAGCATTTATCAAATTTCAAAGGGTCATTGCTTTTTAAAGATTCAGAAGCATTGCATTGTAGGGAGTCTGTCAGAGGAGCTGAAATGAGATTCAAAAGAGAAAAAGTAATATTCAACTAAGGCATAATTTTAATCTTAAAAAACATGAACATAAATATAGTTTAAATTTCTTATTTAAGATGTTGTATTTTAAAAATGATTTGCATTCTCTGTGTGTGTTTGAGTTGGCTGCGAAGCAGAAAGCTTAGCACTTCCACTCTTGTAACTAAGGGAAAGCGTTCTGAATTTTCAGCAGTAGTATATTATGTGATGATGACTCAGCTGACTTCCCATTTTAAATGGAATGTTCAAAACAGATTGAAACCTGGTTGAGGAATTTTATACTTTGAACCTCACAAAGATATTTTCTGCAAACAACGATTGATTGGATTCTGTATAATAACAAACAAGACAGCTTATTTTTCTGTTCTTCCTAGTCGTTTCAGTTAGCAATCATTTTTTGAGCAGTTTGCTGCAATGATATTGAATATTTTTACAGTTACGACATCTGTGTTTTGTTGATTTTGGTCCCATCTTTTCTCCTGTTCTTTTGAAGTATGCTCCTAAAACACGTGTATGAAACAACAGAAGGAAATGGTTCTGTATGGTGCTTAAATATGCACTGATTTTAAATGTACTTCACTTTTTAAATTGACTGTACAGAGAATGTCAGAAGAATACATTTTATTTGTAAATCCTTAGGCAGTGGGAGGCATATAAGTGAACATTTTAAAATGTAAAGATGGAAAGGGCATAAGAGGTACATTCCCTACCCTGCTGAAGGTAAATCATCTTCAAACCACAATTTTGAGCTTGTCAATCACTATTTCCTAGAAACCTTTGCTGGTTCCCCAGTGACTCAGGAATTAAAGCTCTAACTCCTGCACTTAAGCTTATCTCGTCAGTGCTGTCCTTCCCCCTCTTGCCGGGACTCCATTCTGCCACCTCTGAACATTCCATTCACTTTCTCATTTTTTAGTAGCAGCTTTATTGAGGTAAAATTCACATATCATAAAATTCACTCTTTTTAAATGTATACAAAGTGTATGATTTGTTGGATTTTAATATATTCACAGAATTGTATGTTCATCACTGTCTGATTTAGCAATCCCTCCTTTGTCCCTCCTTCCACCCCGTCACTATCTACTTCATGACTGTGGGTTTGCCTCTTCTGGGCATTGCATATAAATGGAATCATGCATTATGATTCTTTGTATCTTTTTGTGTCTGGCCTATCTTATTTAGCATAGTGTTTTCAAGGTTTTCCATTTTGTAACATATGTCTTTGTAACATGTTCATTTCTTTTTATGGGTGAAGGGTGAAGAACATCCCATTGTATGACTATACTCTTTCTTTCTTTTTATTTATTTGTGGTGCTGGGAATCAAACCCAGGACCTCAGAAGGCCAAACTAGTACTCTGCTACTGAGCTACATCCTCAGCCCCCCACACCATATTTTACTCACCCATTTATCATTTGATGGGCATTTGTTTTCATTTTTTTTTTCACTTTGGGATTATTATAAGTAATGCTACGATTAACATTTGTGTGCAGGTTTTTGTGTGGACATGTTTCCAATTCTGTTTGGTGTACACCTAGGAGTGGAGTTGTTGGTTTACAAGGGTAACTCTTTGAGAAATTGCAACCGTCTTCCAAATCATCCATGCTACTTGATATTTTCACTAGCAACATGAGAGGGTTCCAGCTTCTCCACATCCTTGTCAATACTTGTTATTGTTCTTTTTGGTTATAGCCATCCTACTGGATATAAATGGTATCTCATTGTAGTTTTGATTTGCATTTTCCTTTGATTAATGATGTTGAGCATCTTTTCATGTCCTTATTGGCCATTTGTGTACCTGATTTGGAGAAATGTGAACATATATGCTTCACCCATTTTAAAATTGGGTTACATTTTTTATTATTGAGTTGTAGGAATTCTTAATACAGCTGGGCGTGGTGGCGCACACCTGTAATCCCAGCACTTGGGAGGCTGAGGCAGGAGGATCATAAGTTCAAAGCCAGCCTCAGCAACCTAGTGAGGCTCTAAGCAACTCAGTGACCCTGTCTCTAAATAAAATACAAAATAGGGCTGGGGGTGTGGCTCAGTGGCCGAGTGCCCCTGAGTTCAATCCCCGGTTCCAAAAAAAAAAAAAAAAAAAGCTTAATACAGTTTCAATATAAGTTGTATTAGATATATGATTTACTAGTAATTTTTTTTCCCCTATCTATACCTTCTCCTCACTTTCTGGATGAGCTGATATCAAAGGATACCAGTTTACCTATATTTCTTTTGTTGCCTGTGTCGTTGGTACTCATTCTGAGGTTATAAAGATTCTTAGGTCTTCTAATAGTTTTTAAATTTTAGCTCTTACATTTAAGCTTGTTATCCAGTTTGAGTTAATTTTTGTATAGGTTTATGTTGTCCTTTCTAATCTTGATGTTGGTGTTTGCTTGTGCATACACATGCACTCTGTCTCTGTCTCTCCCCTTAGGTTTTTTTTTAAACTTCTGGCGCAATGTGGAATAGAAGGTGACAAGATCTGACATCTTTGTTACTGTGTTCGTAACCTAAAAGGAAAAGCGTTCAGTCTTTATGGTTAAGTGTGATGTAAGTTATAGGCTTTTTGTAAGTGGAGTTTGTCAGGTTAAAGAAGTTTTCTGTTCTACGTTTGGTGTTTTATTTTCTTTGTTGTGAAAGGGTGCTGGGTTTTATCAAATGCTTTTTCTGTGTCTATTGAGATTCTCCATTGACATGTATTATGTTGTCACATGATAAAGCAACCTTGCATTCTTGGGATAAATCCTACCTGTGTGGTCCTTTTTATATATTGTTGAATTTGATTTGTTAGACTTGTGTGGATTTTTGTGTTCATGTTCATAAGGATTATTAAGCTATAGCTTTCTCTTCCTGTGACATCCTTGCCTGCCTTTGGTTTGTGGTACCTGGCCTGGTCTTAGTTTTGGGCTCTGAGGGTTTGACATCTGTCTCTTCTCATTGTGCTCATGGTTGTGTCTGTGTGTTCAATCCCATGTCCTCCCGCCTGTGTTGTAGCACCTAGTCTCACACACCCACCATTTAGTGTGCCCTTGTCTCCATTGCCTAATTTAATTTTCACAACCCTTTGAGGGAGGTGTAATTTGAGATCTTTCATAAGTTAGGCTTGAGAGAAATTCAACAAGTTGTTCTAAGGTTGCACAAATAGGTGGCAGAGTTGAGATTTAAGTTCACTTCTCTTTGACATTGAACCTGGAAATGCTTTTCTGCATGGAGATGCTTTTCTGAATAGACTGGAATCAAATTGGTCCTTAAAGAAATAGAATGTGGGTAGGTCTAAGAGTGAAAAGAGTGCAGTTTTGGTGGTGTTAGTAAAGCCAAGGAAGCAGAAATTGTCATCTGATTAAGAGTGCCCAGTGCCATGAGTACAAATCAAATAGAAGAACTGGTTTCTGTCCCCAGACCAGTAATTAGTCCTATTTGGAAGAGTGAGATTAACATCTAAAATAATTATAAAAATGAATGTTTCATTAGAGGTCAAGGGTGAGGTTTGTATGGGTTGGAAAGAAATGTAAAGGAACTAGTAATTAAACCTAAAAGAGAAGTGGGCAGATTTTACAAACTGGGATTTGGGTCAGCCTTACCTTAGCCTTGTACCCTCTGACAAGCCACTTATACTTTCTGGTTCTTAGTTTCTTTAACTGTCAAATGGAAATATTGTTCTGAGTGTCAGGGTTGTGGGTTCAAAATGGATACTATCTCAGATGCTATAGGGTGCTTCTGTCCTAATGTCAGTGTGTCCATTATTTTCTCAGTTTCTAATCTCACACATACTCTTCAGTGTGAGCTTTTTATTTTGAAATAATTTCAGATGTAGAGAAGTACTACAGGGGTATAGCGAAGAATTCCTCAATATTCATCACCCTTATCCCTCAAATGTTAGCATTTGTTTGCTTTATCAGTATCCCCCAGTTACGTGCCCATTAACACCCACATGCGCGCGCACACATACTGGTTTTGCCATTTGAGATTAGCTTGCAGACATGGCACCCTTTTCCCCTAAAAAAGTAAGTAGGTATTTCCTAAACCGTAAAGGCATTTTCTTAGTTACAGTACCATTCTTAAAATTGTGAAAACAACATTGACACAGTATTAATAGCTGATCTGTAAACCGTATTCATATTTTTCAGTTGTCGCAATAATCTTTAAAAATTTTTTCGTTGTAGGTGGACACAATACCTTTATTTTATTTATTTTTATGTGGTGCCAAGGATTGAATCCAGTGCTTCACATGTGCTAGGCAAGTGCTGTATCGCTGAGCAACAACTGCAGCCCAGTGATGATCTTTATAGAAAAACATTTTATTTTATTAAATTTTATTGTTCAAATTATAGAATTAGTGAGAGCCTGTTAAGCTCAACCTCCTACAAGATCCATACAGTGTATCATTTGAACCTTCATTTCTACCTTTTGCCTATTTCCCCTTCATTCTTTCTTTCTTCCTTTCTTTTCATTTTTTTTTTTTTTAAAACTGGGAATTTAACCCAGGGGTGCTTTACCACTAAGCTACATCTCCAGCCCTTTTAACTTTTTATTTTGTGACAGGGTTTTACTTTGCTGCTAAGGCAGCAAAATTGCTAAAATTAGCAAAATTGCTAAATTGCTAAGGCTGACCTCAAACTTGCAATCCTCCTGCCTTGGCCTCCCCAGTCACTGGGATTATAGGTGTGTGCACCACACCTGGCCCCTTCATTCTTAAAGGAAGATATTCCACATGGCACTACCACTTCCACTTGTGCCTCTAAAACCAAGCATTCTGATAATAACATTGCTGGGGCTAGTGGTACAACTGTGTCTTATTCTCTTTGCTCTCCATATCCTTAATATAAATGTTTTTATTTGTTTATGTACACTTCTAGAATTTCTTTGTACTTCTTCAAGGACATATGTGGGTGTACATTCATATCCCCCCAAAAATAAAAGCACACTGAACTTTAGTTTTCAATTAACCTCATGCTTTCTCAGTCATTCCATATCAGAATGTAAAAAAGACCTTTGCTAGTTTGTATCTGCTGTATAGTATTCCATTTATCATTTAACTACTTCTGGTTTTGCAGATATTTAACTACCTGTGATTATAAATAGCTTCCAGCACAACTCCTCCATTATTACTTCTTTGATATCTCTATTTCCTACCTCCCTTTCCACTTCCAGATATGTACTAACGTTCCTCACTTTGAAAACAACCTATAAAACTTCAATTTATTCTATTGTCTTCATTTTACTGGCAGTTTTTTTGAAAAACTGACCCACCCCCCTGGCACTTCACACCCTTACCTGTTTTTTCTGCAATTGGATTTCCATCTCTATCATTTGGTGAAGTTTACCAATGGCTTCCTTTTCTGAATGCTGGACTGGCTTTGGCCATTATATGAAAACTAATTTTCATAGAAGAAGAAAAAAAATTAAGGGATATAATCCGAAAGGGGAAGCAGGAAGACTAGGAGAAAATAGAATAATAAGGTAGGCTCTCTAAGGGAAAAAGTAGAACAAAGTATTTTTTGACAGGAGATGTGTGTTTTTGTAACTAACTTGCAGCACACAGTTGACTTCTGCATGAGGATGGTCTGCCTCATGGCGAATCATTGACTGATGAACTTGTTGGGCCCTCAGGAAAATTGCTTCCTGTTTTCTTTCTTAAAGTGAAATAGACCCATTTAACACTTTAAAACCTAGAGTTGTCATTAACCTCAACTCTTTTGTCAATCTTATTAGTACTGCTAGTGATTCTAATTGTTAGGTTATCTTGGATTTATTCTTTGCTTTTTCACTGCCAAAATGGTGGTTCAGAGCGTCATTACCCATTTTCTTGGATTTCTGCATCTGACTTCTCACCTTTTTTTTTTTTTTTTTTTTGCGGTGCTGGGGATTGAACCCAGGGCCTTGTGCTTACAAGGCAAGCACTCTACCAACTGGGCTATATTCCCAGCCCAATTTCTCACCTTTATAGTCAGTTTATTGCCTATTCTTACATAGCACTTTTCCTCCCTTTCCTGTTTCAGTCATAGTCCCAGAAATTGTCATGCTAACAAGTCTCCATGCTTTGCTGAGTTTACCTGAAGAGGCCGCTTTCTCCTGTGCCTTTGAAATTCTGCCTCTTCAGTTTGAAGGAAGACACTGAACTCAGCATGTAGTTGTGCCCTCCGCTGGGATGGAGTACAATGGAAGGATACTAAAAATCAAAAAAGGTGCAAGCTTCCTGAAGTCCTCTCCCCCACCAGTCTCAGAGGGGATGCTTTATTTTCCCAGCATCAAATTGCAACATCATGAGTACAGGGTTTGCCTGGGACCTATTAGAGATTTGGTGCCCAGTGTTTACCTGGGGGGCTGTTCCTGGACCAAAATTCCTTGCTCTCAAAGAGAGTTTATGTTTAGCATAAACCAAGTTATTTTTCAGTTTAAGGCACAGTGTAACTGCTCTTTAGGGTATGGTATGAATCCAGAAATTCCACTTCCCTGACACCCGCCACGGTCTAAGCTTGCTCTTTTTCCTAAGAACTGCGTTGTCAGTTCTGCTGTTACCTCTTGACTCATCTGCACCCCGTGGGAGTCTGCCCTCCTGTCTTTTAAATCAGTACAGTGTGGTTGGTTTAATCTTTCCCCATAGATTGGCTTTTAGACTAATCTTTTGCAGTGTCAACCTTTGTATCCTTCCCTTTCCAGAAGCGTAGATCGGCATCAGTGGATCATAAAATAGTGACATTTAAAAATTCATTACGAATAGATACCTTGAAATTGCTCATCAGAGGGCTTAGCACAAGCATCCCCTCGGAAGGGATTGTTTTAATCATACCTGTGCTGGAAACAGGAAAAACTGACCATCAAGCACTTGGAAGTACGAGAGTAGGAGGAACATTCTCACTGTGAGGTGTATCATGCTGCCATTAGGAAGCCTCTGCCGTACACGCTCTCCTCCTGCCTCCCAGGACTCTTGCTTCTCACGCACGTCTACTTCAGATCTCTAATTTTCCTGTTGACCCATGTTGTTGTCTTTAATCGTTGGTGTGGAGGCACGCGTGCACGCGCACCCACATGTGTGTATGTAAGTTCTTTGTTTTTAATGGAATATTTCAAGCACACAGAAAAATAGAACACAGTAAGGAATCTGTCTGAACCCATTAACCGGTTTCAACAGTTGCCAGTGTTCTGCCAGTCTTGTTTCACTGTTCTCTTTTTCTGTGGGGTGCAGAGGGCCTAGAGTAGTGAAAGCAAATTCTAAACTTCTGATAAATTTTTTTTTGTATTAAATTGCAAAAGTAATGCATGCTTACCATAACACCTTAAATTAGAAATATAATTTTTGAAAACAATTTTCTAGATGTTCTCCAGTTGTCAGGTGACTCTGATGTCTATTTCTAAATCATTAGGGTATTTTCCCATGTCTTTGATTTTGTACAAAGTTATATTGATATATGTAGACTATAGTTTTTTTTTTAAGCAATGTGAAATGGTACCATTCCCATTTCTGTGACTTTACTTTTTCTTTAATGTGTTAGAGACATTTCTTCAAATCACTAAACAGATCTTCTCAGTATGCTCTGCTGTACTATAGCCATTTCTTTATTGATGAATATTCAGATTTTCTGCTTTCAGGCATTTTGAACCTTACTGGGAACTTTCGTATACATGTGGCCTTGTGTACTATACTAAAGAAAGACACACTGTCAAGGGTGGGGTGACTGAAAACGTATAACTTGTTAAAGCCACACTGTTGCCATCATACTTACCCAAAGATTTTAGTAGTCCTTTTTTTTTTTTTTTTTTTTAAAAAAAGCATTTTTAGTTGTAGGTGGACACAATATCTTCATTTTATTTATTTTTTATGTGGTGCTGAGAATTGAACCCAGTGCCTCACACATAATATAAGAATTCTCTTCATTCTTGTTAGCACTTTTATTCTTGCCAGTGTTTTTTCGGTAGTGGAAAATAAAATTTAGCAGTTTATTTAAAAATATTGGGTTGGGTTAATACTTCTAAACGCAAGCTCTGTTCAACTTCAGAAAATTCATTGACACCATCCATCATGTCTGCAGATCAAAGGAAAGACCATATCACCATTTGGTAGATAAGAAAAGATATGTAGCAAAATAAAACATATAACCGTGACCCCTGGAAGTAGGAGGATAACCTTTTAGTGGTTCTGGGGTTTCTTTGTTATTAATGTTTGTGTGTGTGTTTTCCTTTGCAGTGTTGGGGATGGAACCCAGGGTTTCATGCATGGTAGGGAAGCACTCTACCGTTAAGCTACATTCCCAGTCTTTTTTATTGGAGACAGTATCACTAAGTTTACCCAGGTTGACTTTGAACTTGGGGTCCTTCTGCCTTGGTTTCCCAAGTAGCTGGACTCACAGGTATGCACCACTGTGTCCAACTCATTCTTTTGTTTTTAAATACTAACATTCACTAATTTAATATTTTTTTAAAGCTAAATAAATACTCATATTCAAAATGTTCAGAAATTAAAATGTGCTAAAAAAGATCTATAGAGTAAGAGATTTCTTTTCCTCTCTTGCCCCCATCGGCCTAGTTCCTTCTGCCCCTACCTTAAACACTCTTAGTTTCTTAGGTGTTGTTTCAGGGCCATTTTTATACATGCAAAGGCAAATTAGAAATGCCTGTCCTCTGTGTTGCTTTCTACACAGATGATTGCATCCTAGGTACTCTGTCACTAAAGGATTGCATCCTAGGTACTCTGCATGAAAAATTTTTCATGATTTTTTTTTTTCTAAAGGACAAATTTTTGCTAATTCTCATGAGCCTTCTATTACCTTCCTGCTTCTCTTTTTTTTTAAACTATGGAATATCTCAAATGGGGGACTTTACTACATTAGTAGAGGTCTAGTTTCTTCCAGATCACCCTCCCACATTCACAGAATGAAATTCTATAGTTGCTTTCTTAAAGATTACCAATGCCTGGGCCTCTCTTGTCAAAACCAGTGGCAGTTTGGTCTCTCTTTTTGATAAATTTGCTGTTCTGGTTCCTAATTACATACCCATGGTTCATGGAACGTTAATACTTTGTTGAAAGAGTTACTGTAAAAGGTGTCGGGAAATGAGGAGACATTCAGTCTGTGGGAAAATTATGCTCTTGATCAAAATGACAAAGTGAAGCCGGGAGCGCACGCCTGTAATCCCAGCACTTGGGAGGCTGAGACAGGAGGATCTCGAGTTCAAAGCCAGCCTCAGCAACTTCTCGAGGCCCTAAGCAACTCAGTGAGACCCTGTTTCTAAATAAAAATACAAAATAGGGCTGGGATGTGGCTCAGTGGTGGAGTGTCCCTGGGTTCAATCCCCAGTACCAAAAAAAA
>JAJEJO010001856.1:176437-264613 GCA_020662805.1 Glaucomys volans
CAAAAAAAAAAAAAAAAAAAAATGACAAAGTGATAACCTTTCCCTGTGATGTGTGTGTGTGTTGCTGGGGATTAAATCAGGGCCTCAGCATACTAGGCAAGCCCTCTACCACTGAGTTAGACTTGCATTCCCTGTGCTGTGACTCCTGAAAAAGAGAGCTAGGAAAAGCTAGTACTTTACTTAGGGAGATACGATGGTATATTGGAAGAACAACCACAACTTAGAAAGCTGAGATGAGTTCTGACTCCACACGGTATTAGCTGTGTGACCATGAACAAGTCACTTAACTTTTCTGTGCTTTTGTTTCTTCACCTATAAAAACGCCTAAAAAGAAATTTTTTTAACCTATTATAAAAAAGAATGGTAATTTAGAAAATGTTAAAAATGCCCTGAATAGTCACTGCAGCATTTAATCACTCAGGTTTGTTTTCATCCTGGGTTGATAGGACCAGTGAGAATGACAGGGAAGTAGATTTTGGATTAATGAAGAGAGAATTTTCTACAAAATCCTTGAGCAGGGTGCAATCAATACAGATAAATCTGTCATTGCTTGTTGAGGAAATTCATTCCTGGACTATACAAATTAATGATTTTTATTGGTTATTGGACAATGAGATCAAAAATTGATGTGTGCTCTGCAAAGAAAACAGTTGAAGAATTACGTGGAGTTTACCATTCTGATCTTATTATGTTTATTTTCTCTAATCTAAATATCGTATCCCCCCATTCTGCGTATTAAAATTAACTTCAATATACAGTTTATATACAGCAAAGTTCACGCATTCTAATGGTATAGGTGACTGACTGGACAGATGTATAACCCATGTAACTACCTTCCTACACTCCAGTGAAGTTAGCAAACATTTCCTTCTTTCTAGAAAGTTCCCTCAGAGGGATGATTTCTTAGAGCTACCTCAAAGACTTTGTACATGTGGTGCAAGGTATGAGTAAATAAAAACATCAAGTTCTGATAAAAATAGAGGAATAAGAGATTCACAGATTTGAGGTTTCTTGCCACTGACCTTCAAGGGGTGAATGATTGCTGACTGGAAAGTTGTCTTTGGAGAGCATGAGTCAAACATGATGGGTCCTCTTAGATCTATCCTGTCAACCCTTACTCCTTTTTTTCTTTTCTTTCGGTACCAAGGATTGAACCCAGGGGCACTTAATCACTGAGCCACATCCCCAGTCCCTTTTTATATTTTATTTGGAGACAGGACCTCACCAAGTTGCAGAAGTTGGCTTTGAACTCAAGATCCTCCTGCTTCAGTCTCCTGGGAGTGCAGGTGTGCGTCACCTCGCCCAGCCCTTTATTCCTTTTGATAGGTGTTGTAGGTGATTATGTCTTAATCTCTACTGCATTTAAATCCTGGAAACAAGTATTTGGGTACAACTGGTACACTTATATATATTTTTTTCCACTTGATTTTCTAAGGTAGGAGATGTGGGGACAGTATGGTTAATTGGCTCTGGGAACAGTGTTAAAGAACTGGATTTTGCTTCCTTTGCTTAAAATATCAGCTGCTATTGTATTTTCTTGAGACGAAATGTGGCACACCTTTTAAGTACCAGGAATATTTGTGGCCAGGAAAACAGTTGCTAATCTCTTCAGAAAGTCTTTAAAATAAAGTTAGAGAAAGGAGAAAACATTCCAGATAGAGAACATCCCACAGAGTAAAATTACAGTGACATAGAAGTTCAGAAAAGGACATGTCCACAGTTCACAGAGCAGGAAGCTTAAATGCTGAACCGATGCCTTGACCCAGTAGGGTAGACAGTCTTTTGGATGCCACTGAGAATTGGTGAGGTCCTTTGAGTGTTTACTAGGCATTTTAGTGCTTACCAGAAACTTTGTGCTACGTAGTACTCTTTACCTGATCTTTATTTAAAAACCATGAAACAGACATTTATAGTTATTTATCCCCAGTTTTAATCTGAGGAAACTGAGGCTGAAGGTGGTTAAGTACTTAGAGATAATGATGAGCTTTAGCTCCTGAGTTCTTCATTTGATTTAATTGCCTTTACTACTTTACTCTGCCACGGTCATAGGTGGAGGCTCCTTGGTCCTTGGCTTTCCCAGGATTGTGGCATGAATGAGCTTGTGCACTCTTACTGTCTCCCTCACTCAGAGTACGAGAGTGAGTCACAGGACAGTTGGCATGAATCTGCAATGCTGCTCCATTAGCCACTTGACAGATCCACTCATGACAGAATGACAAGGAATCCAGCAAGTTATCCTGCTCTTCCTTCAACTTCTAGTTGCTGTCAGCAGCCACGTGGCAGCTTTACTAACCCATCATCTGTCATGCATAATGCCACTTGTCTCATTTCTCACTATTTGTATCTTCTTTTAGTTTCTACCATCAGAAAAGCCAACTTAATTTTGTTTAAGCTCCTTGCACTGCATCTGGAGCACCTCTTGCATTTCTTAACGTACTTGCCTCTTGCTGATTTTGTCTTCTGCTTCCACCCCACTACTTGTGCATTCAAGCCTTGGCGATGATTTTCTGTCTTCCAGATGCCTCGTTCACATCCTGAACCTTTCTCCTTGTCTGCCTGATATTTGTAGTGTCCCTTCTGGAAAGCTTCCTTAGAATAGAGTGTAGTGGTATATGGGGGCAGGGCAGGGAGGGGGGATGGTTTTCCTCAAGTATTGGTGATTTTTGATTGTTGATATTATGAATGAACTTCTTAGTTCTATAATCCAGGACAATTAATGTAGGTATCTGAAGTGAATTTTCTTTGCCTTTACATGGATTTCTTTTGTTGTTGTTGTTGTTGTTGTTGTTTTTAACCAGGGATTGAACTCAGTGACACTCGGCCACTGAGCCACATCCCCAGCCCTATTTTGTATTTTATTTAGAGACAGGGTCTCACTGAGTTGCTTAGGGCCTCGCTAAGTTGCTGAGGCTGGCTTTGAACATGCGGTCCTCCTGACTCAGCCTCCCAAATTGCTTGGATTACAGGCGTGCGCCACCACACCTGGCTGTTTTGTTTTTGTTTAATTTTTAATTTAAGGCATTTCAATAAGTTGCTGAGGCTGACCTTGAATTTGGGATCCTCCTGTCTCAGCCTCACCCACAGGTTTTGTTACCCAGTAGATTCCTACCTTGAATGAGAGGGTTAATGCAGAGCGCTATGTGTGTGAAGGCTGTTGAGGGACAGACTTCAGTTTGTGTGTCTTGGAGAGGTAGCAGTAGCCCTTCAACAAGAAGGACTTTGTTCTGAGACAACCAAACCCCTTGCAGGAGCCTCCCAGCCTCCTGTGGGATGTGTTCTTTAGAGTGTTTCATTGGCTGGATTTAAAAGTGCTGGTACCTGTGGCCATGGACTCACAGAGATCAAAAGTGGGAGGGGGTAGAGCCATGGCCTTTCTATTTCTTATGCAATCTTTTTGTCCCATCCCTGTGCTGATTTTGGAGCCTCTCTGGAGCTCCACCCAAAAGGAGTGCAGGTACATCTAAGACTTCTCCTGTGTTTTTTCTTGGAAGTAGCTTTCTTTGCTCTTGTTTAGTCACCAGTGCTGAGAAGGGGGATTACTCTTTCCCCTTGAATTTCGTTGAGGTAGAGAGGGAAGGAAGACAACACATTTGCCCAACCTGTCATTGTGAAATCCTGAACCCAAGGTTCTGTTGACAATTTTGAAGATTTGAGAGTTCAGAAATTTAAACAAACATGAAGAGTTCATATTATTTCCCAAGAATTGATAGAATAGTTTGGAGTGTTTGTAGACTATAAAATTATTGTAATGCTGAAATACATGTCATCTGTTTCTGAATAACATATACTCTAAAGTATTTATAAAGATGTTTAGAGAAGGAGAGCCGAAGGTACTCCCAGATCCAGGGCAGGAGAAGTACCAGGTATCTCCATTAACTGCTGATTAATGATGGGGGCCAGGATTGAGGTAACAGCAACTTACCTGATGTTGTTTACAATCTGGAATTAGAGGAAATTGCTTGTTTCCCAGTAGAAAACTTGCTAATTTTAGATTGTCTTCCATGATGTGACATTATGATAACAACCTTACTGATTGTAGAGAGAAGGCTCTATTAATTAAAGATAAGTGAATTGTAACATATAGTTAGATTTAGGTAGCAAGTTCTGTTTTATATCAGTGGATGATAAAACAAAAAGAAAAATTTGCCATTTCTTTATTTCTAATAAGTGAAAATGAACCTGTATGCAACGTTATTTTTATTTCTTAATACATTTTGGGAAAGTTAATTGCAACTGTGTGGTTCAGGGATTTAGTGCAAGAAGAAGAACAGTTGATGGAAGAAAAGAAAAAGAAAAAAGACGACAAGAAAAAGAAGGAAGCTGCTCAAAAGAAGGTAGTATATGACAAACTTTATGTTAAGCAGTTTAAATAGACTAAAAAAAATTTAATCTGATTTTTTTAAACGCATTTGATTTAATGTTTTAACTTCAATGAGATTCATCTTAATATTTAATGTCTTTGAATATGCATATAAAGTAGCTTGCTGAGTATACAATTTAATGCATAGTTATTTAATCTTGCCAGTAGTTTTTCAAAGGTAAGTACATTACATAGGTCTTTATCTTATATTTAGCTGTTCCTGGGTATTTTGTAATACATAGTTTTAAAAGGGGGACAAGCAGAGAATTTTGTACCCATACAGAGAGGATTTAAAACCTCACTTTCCCACCTAGCACATGAGTGGTGTGGCCTTAAATTTTATTTTATTTAACCTCTCTGGGCCTTAGTTTCCTAAAATAAGGGTTGAACTAAATGAGGTATGATGTATACACAGAGTAGTAAATAAAGTAATACAGAATATGGTATTTAAGGAAACAGACGTAATAGGGAATGAACTGTTGATTTATTTTTCCTTTTTTATTTGCTACCTAAGCAGGTTTTTAAAATTTACAGCTTATCTTGTTACACTAAAATAAGCCTAAAACATTATGTAGCCAGTAAAATATAAGAAACTATAACCAAAGCAATACAAGTTAAGGCAGAAATAAAAGACTATGTCTTTAATTATAAAATTATCTACAAGTTATTAATATTAAAGGCTGATGACAGTTAATTAAACTTCACCTATCTACCATATCATGGTTGCAAGGACCTTAAAATATTTTAAAAGATCCTGTGAAATCACTGTTCCATTTGTCTATTTTAATGAAAAATTATGTCTTTAATTTGTAATAGAAACCTCTTTCATGCTGGGCACTGTGCTAGGAACTGCATATATACTGTGGCAACATTTACTTCCACATTATGTAATAAGGAAAAACACAGGACACACAACTGTGGTAGGTGAGGCATTTATTTATGGGAAACTGTCGATACACAGAGAGGTAGTTGTGTCATACCCTGAAATGGGGCAGAGGGACAGGACATTTTCTTAGGATAGAAATTAGTCTGGTGAGTAAGAAGTGGAGTATCAGAGGACCTCAAGCAGAGTAGAGCAGATGTAGGTGTCATGCAGAGTGGAAAGCTGAAGGGGCTGCATCTGACCTCCCCACCCACACCGTGGGCCTGTTGATAGTGGGGACTGCTCCTCCCACTTTGGGTGGCCTCAGTCCTTTCAACCAGAAACTCAGTATTGTTTCTTCTGAAATGATTCCCTAACCTAATGGATAAGTCTGAGGCTGCAGTCATCAGAATTTGTGCCTGATAAGACACTGTCACGTTAGCAAACACGGAAAACACTTGTCTTAAATTAGCGGATACTTAAAAGTATGTAGACCATGTTATAATCTTTTTCCAAAATAAAACTGAACAAATTAACCAATAGTAATTGTTGGGGAGTTTTTCCATTCTCTCAAGGTCATTGTGCAGACTGGTATTCCAAAAGCAAATGACTTAGTCAAACCCCAGGTGGGCAGTCAAACCCTAGATGGTGGATAGAGCTTTTTATCTCACACTGCCCGGTACCACAAAATGATTCTTGGGGTCCAAAACCTTAAACAACAGAGACAAAATCCTCAATGTGCACCTGGATGGACAACCAGCATGGCCTGGCAGCCACACCCTAACCTTATTTTCCTTACCAGTGAAGCATTTTAGGCAGTCAGGGCTTCAGTGGGAAGGATGGGGATATCCCCAGGATTTATTTCCTGCAGCTGCTTGGAATTTTTTCCTTGAAATCCCAGCTGCATCTTCGACTCCTGGCAAGCATTTGAATCCTGCCTTATCTTCCTCAGATCACTGCCAACTTGAGATATGTTGCTTCAGGGCAAAATACTTGCCCCTGGTTGGAACTTGCCACAACAGCTGGCTGGGGAGCCCCGGAGAGGTGCTAATACTGGCCATGGAAAGAGGCAGGCTGTACTGCTTGCTGCTCCAGAAATACTCAGTCAAATTGGTAGGAAAACAGGTTCTAGTCAAAGCCTGCTTTGAAGAAAGACAGAAAAAACTTTTCATTTCAAAAATTCTATGTTTGGAAGATCTGAGGGCAAGCAAAGTTTTTCAAGAGAAGTAGCAAAGTGAGACAAAAGATAGGAAATATGGATGTACTGATTTAGTTAGTCTGTGCCAGACAGACCTGGGGAGGGTAAGTCTCCATCCTCAGCTTGCTTGGTCCCTGCAGGCCATGGGGTTGCAGCCTTTCAGCCTTTATGCCCAGCATGAGAGAGTTGCTCTTAATTTTAGAGGGGCCTCCAAATTCAGTCTGTTTCAAGAGGCTTGTTTATGTAGGACAGTCTCTTCACGGTTTGGTCAGTCTTTGCTTAGAATTCACAAAAAAGTTATATCCTCTATAAGGCTAAGGTTGAGGGAAGGCTTATCAGACTCTTGTTCCATGTTTGAAGGTCCTTTACCCATGAGAACATCTTAAATAAGGGTTGATGGAGGAGGATGCTTGAGTATGCTTTATATAAAGTCCGTAGTTCAGCCAGCATATCCGAGGGTCTTACTAGGCCCAGTTGGTTCTAGCACCTAAGGATTTCAAAATTCAGCTGGTAAATCACAATGGGTGTGAAATGGCTAGAGAAGAAGTCTAAGGCTGCCCAATTCATTGAAATTCAAGGAAAGGGAGAGGTCACTGGAATGATTTATTTAAATATTATATTTTTGTGAATATAATTTTTAAGTTTTAATACACATAAATAGTGGCTCTAGTTGTTAACAGTTCATCTTCATATTCTTTCCTAATCAAATTTATACATCCCCAAATTGGTAAGACTCTTATGTGTGCCCAGCATACGTTTACCTCTAGCACATGAATGGTGATTAGTGTGCCATTTGACTTCCTACGAAATCTGAAGTGACAACTTTTCAGACTCTTTTCCTACTTCAGCCCTGCCTTACTTTGTGACTCCAATCTCTGAGCCCCACCATGTCCTACTAGAACCATGAGATAGAAAGTTCGTTTGGTTTTTGTGTATATGTTTCCCATATCTTCAGCACCAATGGGGTGTTCCTGTGAATCCCATAGACATTAGTAATATCTACCCACACAATATAAGGGATATTCAGAACCTCTAATAATGTTAAGTTCAGTATCCTAGTCTGCTATGTAAATATGACTATTCTCTAAATTTTAGAAAATCAGCTTACAACTGAATTTGAATACAACTTATTGGTGAAGTAAGGACAGCTGGTATTTCCATAAACAGTTACCACATAGCTCTTAAAAAAGATGAGACAAGAAATTCCCAAATTGGCACACTTGCAGCCCACGTGAAAGATTGTGAGTCACAGGAGGTTCACGACAAGCTTCCTGGAGCCTGTCTTGGTCTGCAGTAGCAGCCAGCAGGTGCACTTAGGCAGTTGTCAGACTGAGCCAGGTGGGCAGGTCCATTTACATAAGTTTGGCACATAAACTCAGCACAGTGAAAACGGTCTGCCTGTTTTGTTTTTTGTATATATATTCATATACATACATACACACATATCCATGTATACATACACATAGATACATATGCACACATATGCATACTTTCATTTCTGAAAAAAACTTAAGATATTATCTGTTCTAATCTCACTTTCAGTATAAGGAACCTAAGCATCAGAGTAAATTAAGTGGCTAACCTTGATTTTGTAATGGTGACAGAACCAGGAATAGAATTGAAGTCTTCTGATTCCCCCAGGGTTCTTTTCAAAACCCTGTGCCATGATGGTATTCTTTTGATGTAGAATATTATCCTGAACTTTAAAATTGGGAAATAATATATTACAGTAATTTTTACTACAGGACTTAAAACAGGTCTTTATGCCATGAATAGAGAAAATACATAGATTTAACTCTTCCTAATAGCCACTGTGGTCTTTTAAAGAAGCTTAAATTTATACAATGGGTTATTTTCTATTTTAAATGAAAACCAGGTAACACAACTTCTTAGGTTAACAATTAGACACCGGCAAGACTCACTACAGTATTTTTACCATGAGAGTTTTCTTTTTTTGTCTACTAAGTATAAATTTAAATATTTAGTTTTTCTCTAAAGAGATTTTATGTAAAAATTGGATGCTTTTTATTGTATTTCAGTCCTAATACATCTCTTTAATTCCTATGGAGATCAGTGGCTATATGATTTGTTTTTTAATTTCTGTTTGAAAAACCTTTTCCTAAAAAAAAGTTCTCCCTCACATCTAAGAATTAGGACTATTTTCTTATCTTCTGATTCTTAGACACTAGAACATGGGAATGTAGTTTTCACACTTTAAGAGGGGGGACAGTAATAGTAGCAGTAGGTTACCATGCCTGTCTCTCCAAGTTGTTTTTATAAGAAATTTCATGGAGGGATCTTAAGGGAACTGTAATGAGAAAAAGAGGAGGTTGAAAAATAGGGTAATTATAAAGGGATAATTTAGTATAACCTGTACTTGAAGCCTGTAATTGTAGTTCCTGGAAAGCACATAATGTGTGAGGGCTGGGGAAGCAGCAGTGCAAACTGGGATCTTTTGGTGTCAGGACTGTTTCACCATTCTTGGGGTTTTTTGTTGTTGCTGCTTCTGCACTAAGAACTAAAGGAGGTCTGGGGTTGTGGCTCAGTGGTAGAGCACTTGCCTCGCATGTGTGAGGCACTGGGCTTGATCCTCAGCACCACATAAAAATAAATGAATAAAATAAAGGTCTATCAACATCTAAAAAACAGTATTAAAAAAAAAAAAAGAACTAAAGGGGTTTTTACAGGCTATATTATTGACTAGTGTGCACCTAAAGTCAAGTTTAAACGAGACTTAGGTTTTAGAAAACTTCACTCCCCTTTTGGGAGGGGGGGGGTCAATTAAGCAGTCTGAAAAGTACCTTTTCTCAGTAACCTTGGTGATAACATGACCAGGCTAGAGCTCGCACTCATTTAGGGCAGTTAAGTGTTCTCTTAAAGTCCTGCCCTTTATTCCATCTAACTCTTATTTTTTTTTTTTTTCCTCATTTTAAAAACTCACTTTATTCATTAGACCTGTGTCCTTGACTGGGTGCTGTCTGCTAAATCACAGGAAGGCTTGCTGAACAGTCATTACCTCATCCAGTATGTGTGAGTTGAACTAGATTAATTCTTTATTCATAGGCTATAATACCTTGCACTGCTGAGACATTGTAGAGGATCAGAAAAAGGGAAAAATAAGAGTTGGGAACTGGAATGATTGTAGAGTCAGCTCATTTCCAAATGCAGGAGGAAGTACTGAGCCTAAGAATGGGCAGGTAGGGCAGAAGATAGAAAGCAGCAGCTTCTAGCAGAAGTATCTAAGGCAATATCCTAAGGACTTTTTCTGAGTCAAAACCTTCAACCTCCAGGCAATTCTTAAGGTGGGTTTTTGCCCCTGTTGTGTGAATGAGGAAAGCCAGTTTTACAGAAGTTAACTAACTTGACCAAGGTCCCATAGTGTAAGTGGTAGAGCCAGGCTTGAAAGCCAGGCAGTCTGACCTCAGACCTTAAGCTCTTAACTCCTGGAGTATGTTTAGGGATTTTGGAGTTGGGACAAGCAGTGCAGTTTGTCAGAAACAAAGCACCCAGCATGTCTGCCACTTGTCTGATGGCTTCAGTAGTGAATCAGGGCAATTGTGATAATTGACTACGGAATCACAGCTCAGATTTTCTTAAGGAAAAAATATGGAAATGACAGTTGCTCTTAGGTTTACCAGAGCCTTTTAACTTTCTTGTGCAGGAGGATCTACAATGATACTTCACATTTAAATAATATGTAGTGTTTTATTTTCCAAGAAAAGACCTTTCATACTTCGTTTAACCTTCACAGTAGCGCTGAAAGGTAAACAGGACAATTACTCTCTCCAGTTGAGGGATTAGGAAACTGAGACCCAGAGGGTTAAATGACAACAAGGTCATTTAAAAGTAAAACAAAATGAAGATATTTTAACATTTTATGAAACCCAAAAGAGCCAAAATACTATTAAAGAGCTAATTTATATTCTTTTAAGAATACTAAATATTAGAAATATGGTATGTATTTTGCACATCTCGATTTAGACTCACCACATTTCAGTGTTCGTATCCGTGTGACTGGTGGTTAATTTTGAACAGTGCAGAAAATTTTTTGCTATTAAAATCACTGAGCCTACTTGGAAAATTGTTATTTTAACAATTGGAGAAATGTGCTGCATCCTAGGCCATCCCACAAAAACCTGTTTTATAGAAGTTTTTATATCAGTTCCCTTTCCTCCTAATCAAGTGCTCTTGGTTTCTATTACTTACATTCTTTTATGTTAAGCCAGTGTCCTGAGGGACATCTCTTCGGGGCCATTCTCCACAGATGACAGACTGTTATGTGAGGCTGACCATTGTTCTGGCACAGCATAGAAGAGTTTTTCCAAAGGAGTTGCTCACACATAACCTTTATGTTATGAGACTTAGAGTAGCAACACTGTGCATCTTGAATTTTAATAATGTGGTCATGGTTTTTGTGTCCTGCAATTTAGTTTCCTTTGGAAGAGACCAAGTTAAGTATTTTGTTTTTTAAGTTTTCAATATGCAATACAATTTTTATACTAATTCTTTGGCTTCAGAAAATTATGTGTCATCTTATTTGACATGATACTTCAGATATTTAAAAGTTTTCTTACTAAATTCTAAGATTATTTGTTTTCCTTATTGTCAGATTTTTTAAAATGACTCCAAGAAATAAGTGTTGTCAAGCTAGTTGATTTATCTTTAAAATTGTCCTCTCATCCCTTTTGTCTTTTTAATTTTTATCCATAGAGCAAAGGATGGGCCTCCATTATTTTAAGAATCTCTTGTGCTTTAAAACTTGATAAAGCAGTTCAGTGTCTAGGATCAGCCCCCAGGGAAAGATTCATATTTGGTGTGGCTTCAATATTAGAATAATTATTACAGTTTTTACCGTATATATCTGTAATGATATAATTACAATTGAATTTTTGGTAATTTAATAATTTAATATGACCAACCCAAATGAATTGCCATGACTGGCTTGTCTTCACTTAGAAATGATTCCTGGTTAATCAATTATTCATTACCCAGTCTTTCCTCATCTGCCTGCCTGTTCTCGTGTCTCCTATACCATTGGTTTTATGAGAAGGTTGGTTTTTGCTCAGGACCCTCGGTCTACAGTTATTCTTGGGGCCCTTAGAAGTTTGGGCTAGTCGCCCTGAGGCAACCCTGCTGTCCTCCCATCCCTTCTTAGTCCCTTGTCAAAAACCAGTGAAAGTTGGGGCAGGCATTGGGAAGCAGGGTTCATGTCAGTTCAGCTTTTGATCACAGTGATTTTGATGAATTGTCAGATGTGTCAGAAGTGACATTAGTTTGAAGATTTTTCCCACTCACAAATACTTAAAAGTTGACTATGTTTAACTGTAATTGTAACTTACCCTCCAGGAGTTAAATTTAAAACTAATTTGGCCAAAGTGATTATATGCAGCTTTTCTTAAAACTTAATTGGCCTTTTATCATTTGTAACAAATTTTGAAGCCACTTAAACATGCAGAGGTTTATTAAATCCATTATATGCAAACGTGACAATGACATAAAAATCATTTTTAAACTAAATGATGAGAAAAGTGCAGCTCCCATTTTAAAAATTAAATATGGTCATATAGTGTCAAGTGTGCTTTATGTTTAAAGAAATGTTTGCAATTTTTTTTTTAAATGAACATAGTATCAGGGACAATGGGGCACATCTATGGGAAAAGCATGCTTTCTTTGCATATCTTTTCCTCTGCAGTTCATCTAAATGACAAATTTCTTTTTTAAATAAAAGTGAATATGTTTTATATAATAATATATGAGCATTTTATCATAACAATCCATTTCTTTCAGTTTCATATTTACATTGTTTTTTGTTTGTTTGTTTTTATTTTAGGCCACTGAACAAAAAATCAAAGGTACGTTTAAAGCTATTTTTTTATTCTCCCCGCCCCCACCCCACTACAGTAAGGTTGTTTACATGCATTTTTATTCACCTCCAGGATGGGAGAGAAGAGCATGAAAGAAACAGGGGTGGGAACAGACTTCTCAGGGACATTACTGTGGAGTCTTCTTTAGGATTTTATGCTTTATTGTGGTGTGTATTACCACTTTTAGAATATATCATCGTTTACGCTGTCTCTTGGATAAATACTGCTTTCTAACATACTCCCTTGTTCTGGGTCTTTGACCACACATAGCTTTTCTTCAGTCATCCATCTCAAGGTCTTTTTGGATGGAGCTGCCTCTAGGATCCCACTCCGTCCCTTGGGGTTCTACCTGCTTTATTCCTTGTTCTGTTATAACCTTGCCCCCCATTCCTTCTAGAAGACACAATAGTGACATTCATCTCCACACTAACACAATGATATTGCTAACCTTATGGTCGTTGAACCAGGTCCAGCAGCACCCAGTACACCCTAAGCAGAAGACATGAGGGTGAGAAGGAAACAGGAGCCTAATTCCTCAGACCTTGACTCAGGAGTCCTTCACCCTCCCAGAAGCTGACTACTTGGTGATGAAAGGTGTAAGGCTCACAGAGACTGAACTTGTTAGACCTCAGTGTTACCAGTTGTCATCTTTAGCTGTATCAGAAGTGTGGTCTCTGCATTTCATTAGTATGTTCATTCACAGTTTTGCCTGTCTTTATTTGAGGTCAACATTAGTTAAGGTAACATTAATTGGGTGCAATTGTATAAGAGTGAATAAGTAGCTTATATTTTACTAGAGAGAGGGCAACAGTGTATAGCCATACCTGAGCAGTATAATATAACATGATTTGACGAAAGAATCAAGTATTCCAGGAGCACAGAGGAGGAATAATTAACCTAAAACAAGGGTTAAGGAAGATCTCTTTGAGACTAGGAATCTTATAAGATGAAATTACCAGTCAGAGAAAGAATAAAATGGCAAAGGGATTAGCGTCATTCAGGTCACAGAGAAAAAAATAATGTGATGTTGTATGCAGTAGTAATACTCCTGAAGCATTAAATACCTCCAGTGAATTAGAGTTGAGGGTGAAGAGACAAATAGGGTCAAGTCAAAGAATGATGTGCCATTTATATTTATTTTGTGTTAGCTTTTTTCACTGTAATAAAATACTAAGAAAAACAACTTAAAGGAGGAAAGATGTATTTTGCCTTATGGTTTCAGAGATTTCAGTTCGTGGTTGCAAAGTTATACTTCCAGTGGCCCGCTTCCTAACTGGGCCCCCCGCCCCTCCAAATAGCCTGTTCAGCTCTCAGTGGGTATGGATTTAAAAGATAGAGCTGAGAGAAGAAATGCATTCTGGGCAGAAGAGGCAGGTGGATAAGACCATGCAGTTTGAGTTTCTAACATGGAGGTGTGCGGGGCAGTGACAATGCAGGACTGGAGGTAGCGGGGATCTGTGGTCTTGATGCTGCTCTGGGAGCAGAGAGCCAGCAGAGATGTTTGCATTTACAGTGTCATGGTCATAAGCTGTGCTTCAGGAATGTCTTTGTCAGTGGTTCCCAGTGTCACCAGTAGAAGTAAGGTCAGAGGGAAGAGTAGAGTAGTGGAGGCAATGGGAGTTTGAACTGTGGTCTTGACAGTGGGAGTAAAAGAAGGATGAGAGATGGGTGGAGCATGATTGACATCAGCAACAATCACTGTCAGGAGAGAGGACTTGAAGGTGAGACTGTGACTTTAATCCAGATGTTTAAGGGATGTGGAATACAGGAAGGAATGTTGCCAAATTAGTTTTCCTAAAATTCTACTTTCCTCAGCCCACCTACCTATTTTGGTATATTAAAGTTGACCTTAGTTTTTCCTGCTTCAAGACCAGACTGCTCTGCCTAGCTTTTAAGGGCCTCTTTTGATCTGAACTCTCGTGTTGTAACCAACCTGTTTCCCTCCCACTCCTTTATACTTTTTAAGAGCATTTTTATTCCTTAATGTTTATTCTTGTTTTCTTTTTGATTCAGATTCTTAAGCAAGGATGTCTTCACCATGCCTCTCAGCTTTTCTTACCTCTCAGTTCATCTTCTAATGGGTTACTTCCACTACCATCCATCTTTCCCTTTCCCATTTGTTAGGGTTTTATGACGCATCTTAAATTTGGGCACTTGATTGTATCCCATCAGACACTGTTGGCTGACCCATGGATATTTGTTCCTCCAGCACGATCTTTGAGTACCTGCTGTTTATGTCTTTCCAAATACAAATCATCCTTTTGCATCCTTATATGAAATCTAAACAACATTCAGATCTTGTTTTTAGATTTTCCACAACTCTGAGAATGTTGGACTAAGTATATGAAAGTCACTTGCAACTGCATTGTGTTGTTTTGCTTCCTTCATAATTAGTCACATTTTTTAAATTCATAAAAATGTGTTATTTTTGTGCTGTGTTTGTGTCTATGTGATGTTTATGGGTTTTGGCCCACATAGTGCTGCTGTTTTTGATGTAAATACACATAGAGAAATGAATACTGCAGTCAAACAAGATGACATATTCATCATCCCACATAGTTGTCTCTTTATTTTTGGTGTTAAGAGAACCTGAAATGTATGCTTTAGTAAATTCCCAGTGTATATTATAATGTTAACTATGGTCCCTGTGCTGTACATTAGCTCCACACTTGTTTATTCTGTGAAACTGCAGCCTTGGGCCCTAGGCTTGCATCTCCCCATTCCCCTCACCTTGGCTGTGGTCACACCTCTCCTGCTCTGTTTCTGAATGTCCTTCAGTGATCCCTGTTGTCACAAATGGCAAGATTTTTTTAATGGTGAAAAATACTCCAGTGTATAAGTATGCCATGATTTCTTTATTCTTTAGCTGTCAACAGGCACCCAGGTCTCTTCCGTATCTTGGTTACTGTGAGTGATGCTGCAGTAAGCATGGGGCACAGATGCTTCTACGAGGTGCTAATTTCTTTTCACCGTCTTTGGTTACATACCCAGAAGAGGGGCTGCTAGGTCATATGGTAGTTCTCTTCTTTACTTATTTGGGGGTGGTACTGGGAATTGAACCCAAGAACCCTTTACCACCGAACTCTATCCCCATCCCTTTTTACTTTTCATTTTAAGACAGGGTCTCAGTTTCTGTTGCTGGCCTTGAACTTGTGATCCTGTTGTCTAGGCCTCCTAACTGCTGGGATTACAAGCATGCACCACTGTACCTGGCTGTTTTTTTAATTTTTGGAGAACCAGTTAGATCTAAGTTTCTTAATGACAAAGCCTGGTCACCTCAGACTCTGATATGCTCCTCCCTGTAGTCACCTGTAACTCATTTACGTCGCACAGGTTGGGAGGGTCTACTCTTGGCATTGGCGTAGTTCAGTGTTTTTGTCCAGTGTCTGCATAGTAGAAGTCATGTCTTTCATGGGTTGGTATTCAGTAATATTAGACTAGGGTCTGATTCCTAACATGCCATGAAGTACTTTGACTTTACGAGATAATTTAAAGACAAATTTGTGCTTATTTTTTTTAAATGGAAGCAGAGGTTATTACTAAGTAGGACTTTACTAATAGATGTTTTTCTTCCTGTGGAGTTGTCTTTGAGGTTTGCAGCAATATTTGTAGCCCTATGCTAACATGATGGGGAAAAACTGCCTTCTACTTCCATGGGAAATTATTATTTTTAGGTATATCAAAGTCACCATTTTTCCTTTCCTCTTAATTAAGAAAGGAAATACATAGATGTATACATGTAAATCTAGATTTATGTACTGAATAAGTCGTGGGAAATGCTAAGGACTCCTTTCGGCTTTAGGCAAAAATCTTTGTTTCTAACAAATGTAGATGGTTTTGCTTATAATACTACTAGATTTAAAATTGGTAGAAATGAAAGATTTCATACTTCAGATGTCTCTGATGAGACTCAGCAGGACACAGCAGCAGGAAGTGAAGAGAAGAAAAGTGAATAGTTAGCAGTAAGCTATTGTTTATAACTTGGTTTAGGGGCTAAGGAGAAGGAGCACACAGTTGTTGGAAATTTGTGGGAGTATCCAAGCATTATGTCCTGAGCCGAGATTCTGTGTTGGCAATCATTAGGTCTTCCCTTGTTCCAAGGAAAACAAGTCAGGAGCCTTCTGGTTCAAATTTTCGTAGAGAATTAAAGGTGGATTAGCAAGAGTAAGTAGCCTTTTCATTTACAACCAATCACAAATCCTCTAGGCTAGGATAAAACACTATTTATACCCCAATTTGTTCATCTGTTTAGTTTGTACTTTTATATTCATTTAATTCTTATGAAAGTACTGGCTATCTCTCAGAATGAGGAAAAAGCATGCTGAGTCTTTTCCCAGTACAGTAGCCATAAGGAAAATGTATTTGCTGAAAACAGCTTAGAAGCGGCAGATTTGGCTAGAGACGTAAGACGTTGAATCAGCCACTAAAGATAATCCTGGAATTTTAACACAATCACAGTATAATGGTTAGAAGCCCAAGCTTCTGAGTTAGATAGACTTGAGTTTAACTATTACCTTTGCAGTGCGTATTTCTGAATCTTGGGAAGTTCCTTAACTTTTAAATTCAATTTGTCTCTCTTAAAAGGAGATGATTCAGCCTATTTAAATATTTTGGGAATGAAACGATATCTACAACATAAATCATGGGCCTGGAGGGTAGTCAATGCTGAGTGTGTCATACATCTCTCATTTTTATGTGTTCTGGTAGAAATCCTTGCTGCTTTCAGACAGCAGCATTCTGGGTTAAAGTCTACAACTGTGGCTGGCCCAGTGGAGTGAACACAGACCTTGGTTGCGTTCTGTCCAGCTGTTTTTTCCTTTAATATTAACATGGAGCATGCATTCATGTTCTAGTCTTAATAAATCAGCTTCACCGCCTGTGAAATAATTTTTAAATGATTAATCCAATGTTAACCATTCCCCTGTTTTTAGAGAATATGTTTTTACTCTTATAGTTAAAATGAAATTTGATGTATGCTGAGGGAACGTTTGTGTGGGGGTCAGATTTGGTTTTAGATTTAATACTCTTGTTTGCCAGATGTTTGTGCATGGGCAGCCTTCTTCTGAGCCTTAGTTGCCTTGTCTGTAAAAGGGTAATACTTTAAATGCATAGAATTATGGTGAGGATAAAGAGATAACGGATATAATGCCTGGCATCTAGCTGATGTTTAGTAAATTTTAATTCCACCACAGTGCTTTTGCAGTATCCTTGCAATCTTACACCCTTTGGAACAGCAAGCTCTCAGTTTCTCCAGCCATTTCAGGGTTCCTTCCCACCCGAATACTGATTTGCTTTTTCCTCCTATTAAAGTAGAATGCAACCTGGGAAGAGTGAATCACAGTGCAGTGTCTCTGCCTTAGGACAAGGAATGAGAGTGGGATAAAACATCTTTATAAATTTGGTAGAACAAAACTAGTGTTTTGCTGTTTTGAGTAAGTTTGCTGGTAAAATGTAATATGTTGAATCACTTTTTACCAATTGCCCTTTTAGCTCTTCAACTTGAGTGTGTGTTAGCAATTTACATGAGCTCATTGTGTAATCTCATTAATGTTTCATGTAGTTTTTTTTGATGCAAATATTTTCAGCATTATAGACTATAATATATGTCTGAAATCATTTTGAGGATGGAGGTACCAGGTAGGATATCTAAATTTTGCCCATTGCCAGGCCCCATAGGAGATATATTCACAGAATTTACAGAAATACATGTTCAGAAGGAGGAAAGCAAAATTATGTAACTTATCCTGTTAGCTGGGCTCTATTCTAAACTTCAGCGACTGTATTGAGTGCTTCCCTAAGTGAGGGCTAGCATTCCTAAATAGTGCCGAACTCTTCCCTTTGGGTTAGGGAAAGTGGAGGTGAGAAATGTGAGGGAAGAGAATGGATCCCTTTCAGATATTTTCCAAAAGCTTACATTTTAATTTGGAATATACACGTATTTGGAAAAAAATACATCTCTACATAGAATAATTGTATTTGGTCAATCTTGCCAGTTTTTTGTTTGTTTGTTTGTTTGTTTTGTTTTTATTTTTTTGTTTTTATGTTTTTAGTTGTAGGTGGATACAATTCCTTTATTTTATTTTTTTATGTGGTGCTGAGGATCGAACCCAGGACCTCATTGCGTGCTAGGTGAGCACGCTACCACTGTGCCACAACCCCAGCCCCAATCTTGCCAGTTTTAAATTTTGATTTCCTGACTCATTTTGATGTGAAGAAAATCCAGCCATTTATCCAGATTTACAAAATACTTTGACTCAAACATTTGTTTTCTGAAAGCTTTTTTAGACAATGTTTCAAATTTTATTTTTTATAGAATTTTTTTCTTACAAAAAAATAAATTAGCCATCATGTTTTGTTTTTTGATTTTCATATTTTCAGGGATTTTTTTTGGTACTGAGGATTGAACCCAAAGGCATTTAACCACTGAGCCACATCCCCAGCGTTTTTTATTTTATTATCAATAAATTGCTTAGGGCCTCACTAATTTGCTGAGCTTTGTCTAGAACTCACGATTCTCCTGCCTCAGCCTCCTGAGCTGCTGGGATTACAGGTGTGCTCCACCATGCCCAGCATCATCCTGTATTTCTTAAATAATTCACATCTTCAGTGATTTATTATCTCTAACTTTGGAACTTTCCTTTGAATTAAAAAATATTTGGTTGAGACTTTGATGTTGTTCTGCTAACTTCAGGCTGAATTTTTCAGTGCTATCTTATTCACTTATTGACTTTATTTACTTACTTTTGAGTCACAAATGGAAGCCAGAGTGCTCTAGATGTTGCTCCACAATCTTCTAGAACACTTTTCCAAAGTTACTCAATGAAACCCAAGGTGATATTTGTTTTAAAAAAGAGAGATTCAGATTAATAAATATTGAGGTCAAAGAATTTGTTGCTCCTAATAGTTTTTTTTTTTTTTTTTTTTTTTTTGTTGTGGGGATTTAACCCAGGGGAATTTTACCACTGAGCCACATCCCCAGCCCTATTTTGTATTTTACTTAGAGACAGGGTCTCACTGAGTTGCTTAGGGCCTCGCTAAGTTGCTGAGGCTGGCTTTGAACTCGTGGTCCTCCTGACTCAGCCTCCCAAGTGCTGGGATTACAGGTGTGCGCCACCGCGCCTGGCCTCCTAATAGTTTTAACCAAGCAAATTTGGGGATCACTGTTCTAGAGTCATATGTTACCTGAAAGAAATTAAGGGACAGTCTGATTTTGTTTTTTTTTTCCTTTAAGAGTGTTTCTGTACTTGAAAAACAGATCTTTGTCCCACTTTTCTGAATCATATATTTGAACAAGATTCAATGAGTGGATTAAACACAGGTTTTATAAGTGCTATGTTATAAACATTGTGGGTGTCCTCCATCTCTAAAAGATGATCCTGTATTTTACAACAGATATAACTTGCTCTTTTTGCTGACGAGCAGAGTTCAGTAATAGAGTGGTTTCATCCTGAGTTTCATTAATGAAGAAACTCAGGGAAATCTTGAGTGGTCTAGACCTGGAGAATTGTATCAAGACAGATCAGCTGTTTCTCTTTGAGTTGGTAATTCAAGTGGCAGGGAGAGATGTGTAGGAAGGTCAGAATCCCTTGAGAGACCAGAACTGGTGTTTCCCTAAAACACAAAAAATGTATACCTCTTATTTTTGTAGAATTTGTGAGGTGAATTAAAACTAAGTGAATTCAATTTTGTATTTATTTTTAATTTGATATCTAATTTTTTTAAACATTTATTTATTTTTATGTGGTACTAAGGATCGAACCCAGTGCCTCACATGTGCTAGGCAGCCTCTCTACCACTGAGCCACAACCCCAGTCCTTGATATCTAATTTTGAATTGATTGTTCTATGATATCTTGCTGTTTGGTATTTTTCCTTAGAAAATACCAACATATTTCAACAGAAATAAGATTTCCTTGTGCCTGTATTGCAAAGTTTGTTACATTTCATGCAAGTTTTTAAATCTGAGTTTTCAAAGAGCAGTTCAATTCAAACTACTTACTAAGAATTAAGAGGAGTTAGTGAATTGGCAAGCATTTAGTGTTTTTCAGATTTTCTGTTGGTGACTTAAAATTATAGCCATTTATCCTCAGGAAAAATTTTAGTATTGCGTCTTAAGCTACCTCAGCTTAAAAACCAGACTTCTCTTTTGTACCCTTTAGCATTCCAGAACTGACTGGAGTTAATACATGCCAGAGAATGTTATATTATAAATCACTCAGTATACTTATTAATGAGCAAGAAGATGATTTTTATACTAGTACAGTGTTTGACTGCATTTTAAGTAAATTTTATTTATAAACTGATTTAATTAAATAAAACTAATCTTTGAATTGTTCAACTGGCTGGTGCTTTTCCCCCCTTCTGACCCTCCTTAAAATAGAATGATATGGAATTCAAATTATTGAGCCTTAAATACCAGAGAAGTTGAGATATAGATAGTACTTGTATAGCAGTGAAATGACATGTGCTTTCCCTGCATTTCCTACTGAAAGCTGCAGAGTGGGAAAGTATCAGAAGTTGGAAACAACTTTCTTTGGAATTTCTTGCTGTAGAGAATTTCTAATCTACTTTGAAGTTCTCATCAGGTTTGTGTCTTTTGAAAATCCGTGCCATGAGATAAAGCTGCTGCTGTTCTGGAAGAGAGCTGGAAGAATTGTTTTCACCCAAACTTGTTTGCTCTTCCTCTCTCATTAGATAGCTTTTTAAATGTGCATATTATTGAAAGCTACCTTATTATTTTAGTGGAACAGCAAGAATAATTGATTTGGAGGTTTAAAGAGCACACAGTCACATGAGAAATATTAGCAGTACAGAAGAAAGATGTGATGGTGTTGCCTGATAAACAGTCAATTTGAAATATGCTAGTTTGTGCATGTTAAATTTTCTTTTGTCTACAAGGGTTTTATTTTGTGGCTCTTAGAAGCATCAAACAATGTGTGATAAAGTTTTAAAGAATGTTTATCTGTCAATGACATTTATAAAAGTTTCATTTGAACAGTTGTATTTTAAGAATTTTTTTAGCATCAAGCATGCAGAGTTTAACCTAGTTAGTTGACAGGTAGAAATTTTGTCCTATGATTTTTTAATATTAAGTTTCTAATTGTTAGTGAATGGTTTTAGTATACTTTTTGTTCTGTTGATAATGCCCAACTTCATTTGCTGAGAAGCAGAAAATTTTTTCTTAATACAATAAAAGGGAAATACTTAGGGAAATCCTAATTTGCTGCTCTGAGGTGAGAGTAATGTTTTCGGAAGAGCCCTCATGCCAGCCTGTCTTCAGAGACTACCCTATGGTTTTATTTTCCATACAGTGACCTAAATTGAGATTAGAAATAGTTCTATTAAATTTGAAGTTTGCCAAAAGAAGTATTTAGAAGCACTGTATATTCTGTAGATATATAGATATAAATAATATCTTTAGCTGGTAGTTTTAACTTTTCCAGTTCTTTCAGTAATTGGAATGCTAATCTGTATGTAGTTTTTATTTTCTGAAGTCAATTTAAGGCTTTACTCTGTTAACGTGACATCATATGTTAAAATGGCATTCTGTATACTCACCTATCATTTCTGTCAGTATTTTAGAAGATTTACAGTGAAAATGAAGTTTGTTTGTTTGTTTTCCAGTGTTAGGAACTGAACTCAGGGGTGCTCTACCCCTGAGGTACATCTCTAGCCCTTTTTATTATTAATTTTGAGACAGGGTCTCCCTAAGTTGCTGATACTGGCTTCAAACTTACCATCCTCCCACCTCAGCCTCCCTGGTTGGGATTACAGGCATGAGCCACCACACCCAGCTTGAAGGCTATTATTATAAAGCTTTAATTGTTGAAAGATAGCAATAATGTATAGCTTAAGGTATCAAGGCATGATGTATTAGAGCTTAGTAGTAATCAAAGATGATTGATGATTCATATTTAAGTTGTTTCAATTAAACTTGTAATTAAAGTCAAGTTAATTTATTATTTTCTGAAATAAATAAATGACATTTTAAAGTGTTATTTTAAAGATTAAAGAAGTAAATATTGGTTAAAAAGTGGGGTTTTTTTTTACAGATTTAGCACGGTATATTTAGAACTAGATATTCTCATGTATTCTTGATTTTTCACGTGAACATAAGACAATTGCTATGTATTTTTTCAATTAATGAACTGTATATATTAAAATAGTTTTAGACTTACAGAGCATATTTTACCATGAAATATTGGAAAACTTATAAGTAGTAAAATTTAGCAAAAGTTAATAATTTAATTGTAGAATAGGGTTGTTTTATTGTTTCACAGAGGTCCTGATTTAGAGCACAGTGAAGAAAGTGTTGGTTTAAATTCTTCGAGTAGTTTGTTTTTAAATTTCTGGGCCGATTCATATTTTGCCCAACTCTTTTAACCTGTGAAATGAGTGAGTCATGACATAGCACGACCAAAATAAAACAGTAAAAATGTAACTTTTTACTGTTTTGTGTGTTTTTCACTTGGTGAATGAAATTACTTTAAAATATTTTTTCTGTTGTGTTTAGACAGTGTAATGTTAGGACTAATTAGAATGTCCTTCCATACTGACTGAGCTTGTCTGGTTCTGTACAAGCTGGCTCTAGATTTTCTGTGGAACAGATTTATTTACAAGTGCTGATTTATTCAGCAACATGCTGACCAGTTACTGTCACCATCGTCTTTCTCTTGGTCATTCTCTGCCCATCTTCTTTCTTAGATCCCAGTTATTCCACCTCTTGAAAGTTGATGCTCCGTGGTGTCGAATCCTCAGCATTGCCCTCCGCTTCTCTGTGGATGCCATTGTCCCACATGTGCTGACGGTTCTCACATTGTTGAATCTTGCGCACTTGCTGTGCATGGTACAAGGAATGTCAGTGGTAGAGTGGAGGAAAAGTAAGGAACCCGCACTTCACAGTGCATGTCCACTGCAGTGTAAGGGGTTCCTAAGGTGTTCCCCCACACACTCCTCTTGCTGGGGTGTCTGCCTGCCTGACACCTCCCCGCACCCCGGAGGTCATCCAGCCCAGGACCTCTGAGAGGGATGAATCTTACAGGGTCTTTTCAGTGTCTGAGATTATAGGCCCTTCCATCCTTCTGTGAGTCTGTTTGGTAAATCACATCTTGTAGAGCAGGGACTGGGACAGGACAGTCTCTGGGCCAACTGTGGCCGCTGGCTAGTTCCGTATGTGGAATTTGATTGGAATGCAGTCTCATCTGTTTGCTTACCTGTGGTTTATTGCTGCTTTTGTGCTAAGATGGATGAATGGAGTAGTTGTGGCAGAGACTGTGTGGCCCACAAAGCCTAGAATGTTTGTTCACCGTCTTGTTCTTTACAGAAAGAGTTTAGCTGGGTTTTCTGTTTTATTTTGTTTACTTCTGTTTTATTTATATATTATTATGTATAAAATTGTACACAGTATTTTCTTGTCTTTTTATAATGTCTAGATTTGAAATTATGCCTTCCTTTTTCATTCCTCATACTATTATCTCTTTTTGTTCCCACTGCTTGGGATTACCAAGATTTCATTTGACGTATTGGTAAAAGTGTTACCTTGATATCCATGTTTTATCGTGCTCTGCAACAATTTAAACATGTAAAGATACATGGGTTTTAAAAGTACTTTAGTAAAAAGTAAATTTAAAAGTTATTATATTGACAGATGAAATTTTCTGGTCCTGATGAAAGCTTTTATAAATTTGTTTTCTATGCTAATTAATCAATTTAGATTTCCTGCCTCTTCAGGAAAAAAGTCATTGTCTACTATGTAGCTTTTCAGACTTACAGCCGGTTATGAGTTGAAAGTAAAGAAATATCTAATTTTAGAAACCATTTTTTTTTCCATTTTCATTTTAAAATGTTAACTATTTTCCATATAACCATGCCTCAAGCTTACAGGTTCACCTTTAAAGCAACTGATTTCTGTTTTTATCTTTACTGATTCCTTCTTTCTGCTTCCTTAACTTCATTTTCTTGCCTTCTCGAGTTGGATGCTTTATATCCTTTTTTGTTTGTTGGAAATAATTAGGCTATGAATTTTTCTTTGAGCATTGATTTAGCTGTGTTTAAAAATGTGTTTAGTGTTTTACTGTTATTTTTTTTAATAACCCTACAGTTTGGGTATTTATTTCCTTTTCAACTCACATTAATTTAAGGCAGCTTTAGTGCAAGTTTTGTCATATCTGGTGACATTGTATTGCAGTACAGAAATTCTACCGGTATTTTTATTCTCTTGCAATATATCGATACTTGCATTAGTGTTGTATGGTGTGTGTGTATTAATTTTTTGACTTTCATGGGTGCTTGTCAAAAAGATATTGTACTAACTGCTGTCAAAGTTTTGCTTTTTTGTGTCTTTTTCTGTCTCCATTTGATTTACATGTTTTGATACTATAAGGTTTGGCATATAAAAGTTCTTAATTGCTCATTTTTTTCCCTTGTGTGTTTTGTTAATATAAATGTCTTTTATAATGCTTCTCCTTGGAATTTCCTCTTGTCTGATGTTAATTCTGTTTTCATTTAGTTTTTCTTAGCAGTTCTTGGTGGCACATATTTCTCTGTGCTCCCCCTTTCCTGCATTGTTTTAAGAGTAATTTTTGCAAAGTATTTGCTTTAAGTATGTTTTTCTTTTCTTAACCCCCATAAGGAAGTTTTGTCTTTTAACAAATGAATTTAACTCCTTTATGTTTATTGTAATTACAGGTATTTTGAAGCTTATTCTTAACATTTTTTGTGTTTTGTATTAACCACAATTTTGAATTTTTCAAACTCCATTTCCTTTGTCTTTTAAGTGAAAAAGTTTCTAATTTTCATTTTTTTCTCTTACTAATGGTTTAGATGCTTACTGATATAATTAACTTAATTTTTCTAATTATGTATAACATAATAGCTAGAATTGTTCAGTATTTATATGTTGCCCAGCAACTCTTTATCCCCTATCTTTACCCACTTTTAACTTCTCCCTTTATTCATTTTGTATCTGGGATTCTACTTCAGAATGTTCAGTTAAAATTTAGGATCAATAGTTACATTGTCTTAATTGCTTTGCTGGTTTTAGTGAGTTTTTCTGGACCCAGAAGTGAGTTGCTTTCTCAGCCTGGTTTTTCATATGGTACTTTACTGCTGAAAAGTGCAGCATTGATTTGAGTTTGAGGTAGGGTGGGGTGGCTGAGTAACATATAGATATTGGTCCGAGTTCCTGGTCACGTTTGGTTTAGTGTTAGGGTTCTTGTACATGTCTTCATGCAGGTCATTCACAGTGCTAGCAGATAGGCTATCTCCTCATTCCTTGAATATTTAAAGATCATTTTCTTGTTACTTTTTCCAATGAAAACCACATTGTTTTGGGTATAAATGTATTGTCACAGTGATTTTTTTGTGTGTTTGTTTGTTTTTCTTTTAAAGAATCCTTCATTCTTTAAATGTCCAACAAGGCTGTATCGCAATAGCTGCTACCTACACCACCTTCAACTTATATTTGATTGCCAGTTAACAGGCCAAGTGCGCTACTAAGCACATAAAAGCTGAGTTATAGTTTTTATGTTCCCCGTGATTCCGTAGTTGCATGCACTTTATCTTCCTTTCGAGATTCTTTAGAATATTCTAGTGCATTATTCTTATTGAATGTGTTTTGGATAACTAGTATTTGCTTATTAACACGTGTGGGACACAAAGGAGAATATGCATCATGGCTGTATATTGGGAACATATAATTGTCTGGGTGACAATTTCCATACATAAAGTAATTAGAACCAGAAGTGCTTGACAGACTGTAAGAGGCTTGTCAGTAAGCATCAGGAAGAGTGAAAAGGATGCCAAGCTATTGGTAGAATGTTAGTAATTTTCCACCATAAAAAAAACTGGACTACAGTTTGCTTGTATTCCTTTAAAAATGAAAGTCACATTGAAGCAATTAAGAGGCCAAGATCATATATTAAAAAATAGTTGGCTGGGCTGGGGCTGTGGCTCAGTGGTAGAGCACTTGCCTCACACATGTGAGGCAGTCACTGGGTTTGATCCTCAAGCACCACATTAAAAAAATAATAAGTAAACAAAATAGAGTTACTGTGGTCATCTACAACTAAAAATATTTTTTTAAAAAGAGTAAGCTGGATGTGGTGGCTCAGACCTGTAATCTCACCTACTTGGGAACATGAGACAGGGGGATCGTGGTTTTAAGGCCAGTCTGGGCAACTTAGCAAGACCCCATCTCAAAAGTATGTTAATAGACTGAATCCACCAGATGTTCTGAGAAGGAAGACCCTAAGGAGGTTAGGTTGTTCCATGAAGAAGGCGAAGGCTCCAGAGCTGAGAGTGGGCCAGAGGAAGCTGTGACTATTATAAACACAGGTGACCAGGCTCTCATCGCAGCGTCATGAATCTTATAGGCATTTGTAACTACTTTACCTACGCCACAGTAGTAGTCATCATTAACTGAGTGGTTACAATATACTGTCTCTTGGACCAAGACTCTCCCTACTTTTCGGAGGAGAAAAACGCAGAGGTTATCCTGGGAGTGGAGATAGAGCTAGTTCTAGGACTAGATCCCTTGAGCTTTGAACAGAGTTTTCTTCAGGTGTGTTCACAGTAGCATGGAGGTGTCTCACTGCATTTACCTGTCAGTGGTGTCTATGAAGATAGGTCAAAATTTCACAGAATTATTAAACTACTACAAATGTACAAGTTCGTATTGTGCCAGTCCTTAAAGAACAGCCAGTATTTGTATAGTCTTATGTTCTTGCTTCGTAAGCATCAAGCCTTTAGCCTTTGGAGAGCTCAGTAAGACATGGTGTCCTCCCCAATGCACAGTGGAGATAGCAGGTTCAATCAGGTTTGTACAACGTGACCTGAGCCCAAGGCTAATAAAGCAGAGGTGAGACTGAAACCTGGGTCCGTATGGCACCAAAGCTCATATACCATGCTGTCTGTAGACAAGTGTTTCTCAGATTTGCTTAAAGCAGAGTATCCAAACTATTTCTCCAATTTTGATTAGTCTCACAGATTTCATTGTTTTCTTTGTACTTATGTCCATATTGTGAGTTTGTCTTTAGTATAGACTTTATAGTTTGTCAATGAAAGACTTTGCTAAATTTTCCATTTTTTGATGAAACCAGCAGCTTTTCTTATACATTTGTTTTTCTCTTGTCTTCCACAGATTTATAATAGGGATAAACTTTTAAAATGAAGCAGGATAAGAATAGTTACCAGAGAACTGATTTTTTTTTCCCCCGGACACATTTAGCACATTTATTCTTTGTTTTTGTTTTTTTGTGTGTGTTTTGTTTTTCCAGTACTAGGGATTGAATCCAGGGGTGCTCTACCACTGAGCAACATCCCCAGTCCTTTTTATTTTGTATTTTGTATTTTGAGACAGGATCTCACTCAGTTTCCAAGGTTGGCCTCAAACTTGCGATCCTCCTGCCTCAGCCTCCCAAGTGAGTAGCTGGGCTTACAGGCATGCGCCTCTGGGCCCAGCAGTACATTGATTCTTTTAGTCAAGAATTCCATGATTATGTAATGAGTACTTGCTTGCTAATCACACAGTAATATGGGAAGGAGATGGTGAGCGTGAGTTGTTGTCTGGTCGGGAAGGCCAACAGTGTCCATGCCCTTATTTCGGTAGTCAGTGGAAGTAGAATTTGACTCCCAGCAGTGATGTCCTCTCAGAAAACTCAAGCGTGAGGGTGAGGCTGCTCCTGCACACCTGTCAGGACTGTTGTTGTAGAGCCTTTGAGTTTAGATGGCTTCCTGTGAAGGTATACTTTGCTGGCTAATCTTCTCCACCCCTTCTCTTTTGTTGGGATTAGTGCCAGAACAGATAAAGCCCAGTGTAAGCCAGCCTCAGCCTGCCAACTCTAATAACGGCACTTCCACAGCAACCAGCACTAATAATAATGCCAAGCGAGCTACAGCCAACAATCAGCAGCAGCAGCAGCAGCAACAGCAGCAGCAGCAGCAGCAGCAGCAGCAGCCGCCCCAGCAGCCGCCGCCACCACCACTGCAACAGCAGCAGCAGCAGCAGCAGCAGCCACAGGCCTTGCCTCGGTATCCTCGAGAAGTACCTCCACGATTTCGCCACCAGGAACATAAGCAGCTTCTAAAGAGGGGTCAGCATTTTCCTGTCATAGCAGCAAACCTGGGATCTGCTGCTAAGGTGTTAAACAGCCAGTCAGAAAGCAGTGCTGTAACAAATCAGCAGCCACAAAATAACGGAGAGGTGCAGAACAGCAAAGACGAGTCAGGTGAGAGAAGGCATTTCTTACAAGACTCAGACCTTAGCGTCATCAGCAGCGTAGCAAGTTTACAGATTCATGGCTTTTTGGTGATGCATTTGTGTTTCTCAGATCTGGGCTTTAATTTAAAAATTCCTGTACAGGGAGTTAAAAGTAGAGAATCTTAAAATGTTTCCTACAGGTTACCTGCCATCCTACTTTGAAAATGAATATTTTAATATCCTACTCTCCCTTTAAGTTCTACCCATTTTAACAAGAAGCTTTTAGCCAAAATTGGCTGTAGGACTCTAGCTAACCCTGAGCCCTCTCCCCACTCAGTCATGTGCTGTGCAGTTATGCATGTTACTGCATTTAATCCTTAACAGCCCTGTGAGATGTCATTTTCTTACCACGCTGTCTCCAGATTACTCCAGGTGGAGTTACTCACTTCTGCCTCCATGCTTCCTTGTGTATACACCAAGTGTCATGCTGTACATTACACAGTATTATGCTGTTTCACAGCTAATAAACAGCAGATTCTGGGCTCATCAATGTCTGTCTGACTCCACCATACTGTGCTTTGGACACACTGGATGTGATAGGTAAAGAGGAAGAGGACACAGATGTGAATTTTCTAGCATAGGTACTTAGAGCAACACATTGTCATTGGGAATGATACAAATTTATCATCCTGAGTTCATATCTAGCCCTCATTCCCTTAGTCATGTCGTACCTGCGTGAGACTGGCCAAATAACTATTGTGACCCTCTTTCTTAATCTGTGGCGAAGACTGTAGTGCCCAACCCTATGGTTGCTCTGAGGTCCAAATTTAATGCCATGTTAAAGCAACTAACTTAGTGCCTAATATTTAGATGCTGAATAAATTTATCTTCCCCATAACGTTTATAGAAAGACTTGCACTCTTCAAGAAAAGTTTGGTTTATATATTACATCTCATGCCAAGTAGTAGGCAGTTGGCAGTTTGAATTTCATTTGGAAAGTCAGGTTTAATGTATTGGTTAGCAGCATAATAAAAAATGTAGTTAAAAACCTTGGGAGAGATGATTTATACAATAAATGCTTGAGTATGCTTAACTGTGGGCTAAGCAAGATGGTATAATTAAGAAAACAAACAGCAAGGTGGTATAGTATATTTGGAAAATTGTCAAGTATGCTTTTTCAGTTTTGGAAATGAAAGAGCAAAGCTGTTTCTGAAATGGAAACAACAGAAATATAACGATCTTGTTTCTCAAAAATGAGGCTGGATCTGAAAAAAACAAAAGCATTGTAGGCTTACATTCAGATGAGAAGAAGACCTAAGGTGTCGGCATAGGAAGAAGTCTTCAAAAGAGCCTTAGAGGGAAAAACATCCTGCCCAATTCTAAAGAACTTTACAAGGTGGACAGCATTAATGTGGAGGTTAAGGTGGAAGTCGGGAGGATGTCGTGATCAGTTTGAAATTAAATGCCAAAGCAGTTAGAGAATGTAGATGGTGAAGCAGAAGCTTCCCAAAGAATCAGATTTGCAGTTTTGTCTTTTAAAAAATATTTGTGAATCTCCTCCTATCAGCATATTTCACATGTTTACGTTAAAATACCTTTACATGTGCTTTTAGCAATGGTAGTAGAAACTGGCCGTTAGGAGTCGGTGAGTCTTGGAGCGGCCAGTCTGCCCCAACTCCTAAGGAGTTATTAATACTAATAATGATGACCCAGTGACTAATTTTTATGGGGCGCTTACTCTAACCCAAATGCCCTATTAGCTCATTTAATTCTTGTGTTACAGATTAGGTCTTGTCATCTTCACTTTATAGACCAAAAGTAGCCTAGTAGTTGGTGAAGAACAGTGTACTAGACAGTATAAAGAGCACAAGCCCCGATACATGAAAATTGTGTGTTGACAATAACTACAGGTAGTTCAGGATTGTGGGAGCATGATCGTAACTGTTTTTGTCTATTTGTATTTGGCTTTCTTTGAAAAGAGAGGGTTAATGGAGTGGATTTAGCACTTAATGTGTGATATGTAGAAATCCACTTAATTCGGGTTTTCATGCTAAAAAGGAGCAGTGTTAGATACACCTCCTTTTCCCCTTTTAATACATTTTTCATTCATTCAGTGTGGTCCGAGCAAGGTTAGTACCTCAACACGATTAGATAGTTCATGAATCAGAAGTCATCAGCTAAAAGCCTTCATGGGCTTGCAGGTAAGTGAAGTTAATGATGGAAAGGGGTGATGGGAACTGTGGTCAGTGTCTTATTGATTTTGTACCTTTCCTCAATACTACTTCTTTTTTTGTTTTTATTTTTGTTAGGTCCCCTTTGATGGTCAGACAACTCTGCAGTCTGAGCCCTGGTCTGCCATTTTGTGACTGTGCTTCAAACACTTAGTGGCTTTAATTTAGATGTAAGACCTCTTTTTTGCAGTTGACTTCTTGGTTCCCTGACAAGCCCAGATAACTATGAATTCAGGGGCCAATGTAATAAAACATTTCAGGAGGACTGATGCTCAGCAGACTGGCCACCAACATTGTTCTTTTGGGCCAAAATGTTCTATTTCACTTTTTGTCATTCAACATAATCCATAGAAAAATAAATTAGACTAGAATAGTGAATACTAAAATGAGCATTACCTCCCACCCAGACCCCATGGTTGTTAGCATAGTCCCATCTGGGCTCACAGTGCACTCATTGTCTGTTTTTTCTTTCATATGTGTGTGCATAAACACACACGTATGTGCTTGGTGCAGTGGCCCATGCCTGTAGTTAATCCCAGTGACTCATGAGGCTGAGGCAGGAAGGTCACAAGGTCAAGGATGGCCTTGGTAACTTAGTGAGACCCTCTTTCAACATAAAAATAAAAATGGGCTGGGAGGTGTAGCTCAGGGATAGCCCCTGGGCCATATCTTCAAACATACACATAGATACGTGCACACGTTTGCGCGCACACAACACACACACGTTCATTATGGTTGAGTCATTTGAGAGTAAGTAGCAAACATGCCCTGGTAGCTACCCTAAGAGTAGGGATGGTTTCCTATACAAGCTTGATACAATCACCCCTAGGCAAAAGGATATCAGGGGCCTGGGGTTGTACCTCAGTGGCAGAGCACTTGCCTGGCATGTGTGAGGCACTGGGCTCTATCCTTAGCACCACATGAAAATAAACAAATAAAGGCATGCTGTCCATTTACAACTAAAAAAGTCATAAAAAAGAATATCAGCAGTTCAACAATGTCTCCTAATAGTTCATGTTCACCTTCCTGCCAGTTTTTCCAAGAATGTATTTTTGTTCGCTTGTTCACAGTGTGATCTATTTGTATAACAAAGCCTATTAAACAGTATATTACATATCATTTAGGGATATGAAAATTTACATGAGTGACTACCACTGGGTTATCTACAGGGAAGGAAAGAGATGTAAACCAGAGGAGGGATGCAGGGGATCCTTTTCCTGTATGCTAGCAACGTGTTCAGGTAGGGATGCATGAGCATTTCATACATTACTGTTTTTTCCTTTAACCAGTGAAATATATATGAGTAATTATGAGAGCGGATCTACTGGAGTGGCATAGAGTTTCTGGAACATCTTGAAGACTACAGTCCTGTCCATGCACCTTGCATTTGTGGGGGTGTTTTCAGGGTAGTGTAGTTTCTCTGCTGTCTTGTAACTTGTGTGTCTGGCTCTCCATTTGCACTTTCCATGTGGTCAATAAACATGCTCAAGTCTCTGTTCCCTTTGACAGAACAGTCCTTTGAATTCCCATATCCTCGAGCTCTTGCAGAATCCCCTCTCTCAGAGTTCTTGAGGGAATCGTCCACCTGCAGTCTCCCGTGCATTTGCATTGATCCTCTGGAATCCAACTCCTGCTCACTTGACTAAAATAGCTCTTATAAAGTCACCGATCTTCTGGATTTCTTTATAAATTCTGGAGATTAGTGCTCTATCTGATGTGTGTGGCAAAGATTTTCTCCCACTTTCTCCTAGGCTCTCTTCCTTTGCTGTTTCCTTTGCTGAGAAAAAGCTTTTTAATTTGAATCTATTCCAGTTGTTGATTCCTGCTTTTATTTCTTATGCTTTGGGAGTCATGTTAAGGAAGTCTGGTCCCAAGCTGATATGATGAAGTTTTGGTCTCTGGTCTAATTCCATAGGCCCTTGATCCACTTTGAGTTGAGTTTTGTGCAGGGAGAGAAATAGGGGTTAAGTTTCATTTTGCTGCATATGGATTTTCAGTTTTCCCAGCACCATTTGTTGAAGAGGCTGTCTTTTCTCCATTGTCTATTTTTGGCTCCTTTGTCAAGTATGAGATACCTGTATTTCTGTGGGTTTGTCTCTGTGTCCTCTATTCTGTACCATTGGTCTACCTGCCTATTTTGGTGCCAGTACCACGCCGTTTTTGTTACTCTTGCTCTGTAGTATAGTTGAAGGTCTGGTATTGTGACACCACCTGCTTCGCTCTTCCTGCTTAGGATTGCTTTAGCTATTCTGGGTCTCTTATTCTTCCAAATGGATTTCATAATTGCTTTCTCTAGTTATATGAGGAATATCATTGGGATTTTATTTGGAATCGCATTGAATTCGTATAGTGCTTTTGGTAGTATGGTCATTTTGACAATATTAATTCTGGATTTCTAATCAAGATTTAAAAAAAATTAAAATCCTAGTTGGAAAACAGTCTGTTCTATCTTAATAGGTCCCCACCCCTGCCATTAGCCCCTCTTTCTTAAAGGTCTTTGGCCTCTGTCACCATATAGCTTTTGTTTTCCTCAGACCTTGTGTTCCTCTTCTGTATTTTACAGTATTTGACTAGCTCTTGGATCTTATTACTTGCCATATCATTGTTTCACATCTCCCCAAGTTTTAGCCATCTTTCCTCTGGGTGCCATCTTTCCAGCTAATGTTTTGACCCTCAAACTCGGTGTGTTCATACTTAAACTCATCATCTTGCCCCATACCACTTTGTCTGTCTGTATTCCCTTGCTCAAAAAAGTCAGCATTGGGCTGGGATATAGCTCAGTTAGTAGAGTGCCTGCCTCACAAGCACAAGACACTGGGTTCAAATCCCCAGCACCGCAGAAAAAACAAAAACAAAAACAAAAAAAAACATCAGATCCGTTCATCCAGCAACCCTTCTAAAATCCTGAAATCATGTTCAAACTCTTACTTTCTTAAAGTGTCTCATAAGCCAGCGGTTCACCAGGCTGTATGATTTTTAACCTCAAATACTGGGTTTTGGTTTTTGTTTGAACTCCTGTGTCTCCTGCCAGTTGCCATGGCTGAGGTACTCACCATTTGTCTAAAGTAAAATCCCCAAGAATATCTTTACCACCTTCATCCCATTTGTGAAGCTAGACACCAGTCATGATCCATGTGTTGCGTTTGGTTATTATTTTTGTCATCTTTAATCTAGAACCAAGGTTGGCTTACGACCTCTGTTAGTCCAGTTTCATGGAAAGGCTGCCATGCCTGTTGTTTACATATTGTTTGTGGCTGCTTTCAAATTACAGTGCCAGACTTGAATACTCGCCAAAACCATCTAGCCCACAAAAATGTTTATTAACTGATCCTTTACATAAAATGTGTGGTGACCCTGCATCAATGGCTAAAATAACCAAAGGAAACATCCTGCACTTCGTCACTTTTAAGAAGTACTTGGAATTGTGCGTGTAAGGTTCTCTCGTATTCTCAGTGGTATATCTCATACTCAGCAGAAGCACTGTGAAACCTAAACATTATTTACTTCTGAAGCTCTTCTTTCTGTAGAAATTTAAAGTCTAAGGGTAGGAAAGCAAATAATTTGACTATTTTGTTACATGCTGTGTATTTTGTAAGAAAAAACACACGAACTTATATCAGTCTAAATTCTTCTCAAACATGCTGTTCATTAGTCACTTGAATTATCATGGTCTTTGCTCCCCACTTAAATCTCTTTGAATAGATGTCCTGTAATGCACTACTTACTCTGTGTGTGCGTGCGTGCGCACGTGCACGCACGCGCATGTGCACGCACATGCACACACCTGGCTATATTCTTTTTTCTTTTTTCCCTAATTTTTTTAGTGGTGGATGGTCACAATACCTTTATTTTATTTATTTATTTCTATGTGGTGCTGAGGATTTCTATGTTGTTTACAATATGTAAACAACAGTGCCTCACACATGCTGAGCAAGCACTCTACTACTGAGTCACAACCCCAGCCCCTGGCTGTACTCTTTTTGAGTTGTGGTACTTAGAGCTGCCCCATTCTCTTTTGATGATTTTGTGTGAGAGTAGGATGCTGATGACATTCTGGATTTCAGATGTTTCTAAGTAACATGCAATCTTCTAAATCTTATTACAGCATTACAGTTCGTAAAAATTTGTATTTTGCATTAAACTAAAAAGAACTGCTCTTTTTCTTTGGGTTAGCACAGAGATTTACAGTCTTAATGTTTCTATGTCCTGGAATAAAATAGTGATAATCTACTTTGTGGTATTCCTATATGTTTATCCTCAGATAATTTTGAACACTGGGTTTTGGCTTTCTTGTCTGAAAGGGGAAGTACATTATTTCACTTCTTAACTCTGAAATAGCCTCTGCCCTGCGAAATGTTTAGTTGTGATTTCTGAGGACGTGTGTTCTTTTCCCTCCTTTAGTTGGAATTGTGTCTGTTTCCCCTCCATACATTTAATTTTTCTTTCTAAACTATAACTCTTTTCATAACCAAAAGTGCCCTGCGACTTATCCTTGATATACAGTTTTTAGAATGGTCTTTTTTTGGTACTGAGGATTGAACCCAGGGGCACTCCACCACTGAGCCACATCCCCAGCCCTATTTTGTATTTTATTTAGAGACAGGGTCTCACTGAGTTGCTTAGGGCCTCGCTAAGTTGCTGAGGCTGGCTTTGAACTCACGATCCTCCTGCCTCACCTCCCAAGTGCTGGGGTTACAGGCATGCGCCACCGCGCCCGGCTAGAATGGTCTTTAATGTAGGTTTTGTTGAAACTCAAGTAGGATCCAGATTAAATGGAATTTTAGCTAATAATTACCAATGGTACCTCTCCTTACTTTCCTAAAAGAAAATACAACAAAAGAGAGGCTTAGATCACTACCACTCGCTCCAAATCCAGGACTAGACTAGAATTTGGGAACATTTTTTACTAGTATTAAAGGCAACAGAACTCTTTTGCAGAACATATTCTAGTGTTTGCTTTTCTGCTTTTCTTTGTTCTGATATTAAAGTTTTCATTTTTAAAAAATAAGTAGTATAACCTATGGTTACTTTTGTGGTTTCTTTGCTTTTGTGTATAAAAAATGCTGTTCATTTAGAACTTCTTGGTTTCATCTGTTGCCATTACTGGTTTCTCCCTCCCCCCCCACTCCCATTGGTCATGATCGAACCCAGGGTTTTGGACATGACTTTTACTTCTGATGTTTAATCATTTGGTATTATTTTGGATATATTGTCTCCTTTGAAAATATTTTTCGAGTACTACCTCCCCCACATTTAAAACACTAACCTTGACACATGCTCGAGGCTGTTCCTGGTTTTTCTGTTCAATATAAATGTTTGTGTATTCTCTCAGTGCAATGCCATCGAACTATTGCCTGATAGTGCCTCATCAATTCTGTTTGAGATTGATTGCAGGGAGGCAGTGGAGTTAGACTTCCATTTTTTAACATGAATTTTAAAATCACTTCTAATCATATTACATGGTTAATGTGTTTAACAGTTTCTTATAATTATATTAAACTTGGAGAATTGTTACATTTTCTGTCTAGAAACAAATTTCTATACATAATCAAGTTGTCTTCTATGACCTGCAATAAAACTAACCATGTAGAGTTTAAGTATTTTTATTAGTATATTCCAAGTGATTTTATTAGTCTTACTGATTAGGATCTTTTTTCCATCATATTATCTCTTATGTTTTACAAAATGTTGGCCTTTTTGATCTTCGTTAATTTATCTCTTGTTTTGGGTTCCATATCCTGGGTTCGTATTTCCGGTGCAGGGTTAAAAGTGTGGATGAAGGCATCCTTGTCTTTCTCCTAGTATGGGGGATGCTGCTGATATTTTATTGTTAAATTCTTAGTCTGTTCTTTTTGTTGTTACTTGAGTAGTTTTGTTTTAGATGCCCGATCTCCTTTTCTTACTCTTCCTGTATAAAAGTGACAACACCCATGGCAAATAATGGCAGCAGAAGTAGTTTGGCAGTAATCCAGGAGAGGACACTGGTGATGACCCAGGGAAGTGTTCCAGCTTTGAAGAAAGGTGGACGGACTCGGGACTTGGTTATGTTTGGGATTCTCTGTACACAGCCAGGAATAAAAGATAAATCTTGGGTTTTAGAATCTCTGAGTTGATGAAAGCGAGGAGAGTTGTGTCTCCCCTTCTTTGGAGGAGACATGTCTCGGGGCGTGAATCCAGTTATCATTCTGTGGCTGACGTCAAGGAGGAGATTTAAGTAAGCAAGTTCTATGATTTCTCATATTCTTCATGCGGGAGACCCGGTAAAGTGAAAAACATATTCTGGAGAATGAGCAGAAAAGTGATGATGATCTTTAGCTTCATTAATTAACGATAATAATGGCCTTCTTTTATTAAGTGTTGTATGAATCGGATGTGGCTTATAGTTGTTAATCATTCAATCCTCATAACACTTGCATTGGATTGGTGCTATTACTGTTCTTACTTTGCCGATGAGAAAGTGAGGAACTAAGACAGACATCCTGCCTGTGGTCATACAGGTGGTGGAAGGCAGAATGTCTCATTCTGTGCTTTTAATCGCTGCTCACCTTGCTGACGGCATGAGCGGACGCTTTGCATAAGATGGTACAGTCAGCAAAGCAACTAAGTTAGGAAGTGTCCCCGCTGCACAGATTTTGGTCAGAAGTCTTCCACAAAGAATCCAGGCTTGAGTCAAAACGTGTCTAGAGGCTTAGCCATGTTTGTAGTCACCTTGCTTCATGAAGGATTCTGACAAATCTCACTTGATTTCCACAGTTAACCAGTTAATTAATGGTGTTTTTCTCATCTGCAGAGCAAAGGCAACACCTAGGCTAAGGGGTTGTTCCAGCTGCTCAGTGACTTGAAAGTGTGTTCAGGCTCGTGACGTGCAGCTCTGAGTGCTGGACATGTGTTGATGGTGCTGGTGTGGATGTCATTGTGTCAATTCATTTTTACTCAGTGAGATTGACTTTTTCGGACCCTTTATTTCCTGAAAAATGCTTTTCATGAGCGCTGAAAGACAACAAACTTCATCTGGCAGTTTAACAAAATGACTCCTAAACAGGGAGTGGAAATTAGAGTCACCTACGAAGCTTTAAAATATATATTTGGTGAATTACATACACATTTCTAATCTCTTTAGTTCCTCTTTCTGGCACTCTTTCTGGCATATCTTTTACTTCTTAACAGTATATACTTTGAGAGAAAGTTTACAAACAGAATCTGATACTCAGTATTAGCAAAACACCCTAATTAGCAGATTTATTTCCGAGGCCTTCAACCCTTTGAGATTTGTTCATTAAGTGTGGAATATGCTGGGCATGGTGGCACATGCCTGTAATCCCAGAGGCTTGGGGAGGCCAAGACATGAGCACTGTGAGTTTGAAGCCAGCCTTAGCAACTTAGCGAGGCCCTGAGTGCCCCTAGGTTCAAACCCTAGTAAGTGCGGGATGTGATTTGAGCGTGCTGTGTGTGTGATTGTGTTTCTTACTTTAGCAGAGAACTACACCATAAGCAACCCCCTTGAGACAGACTGAATGCAAACATCCTATGTATGTTACTATCCCTGAGGAATTTCTTCCTACCAGGTCCTTAAACCAAATGAGAATAAAGAACCAAGGAATTATCAGAAACATTAGGGTTGCCCAGCCTGTAGTGAAATAAGTAGATAATAAAGCACAGCAGAGAACCTAAGATTGTAGGACTATGTGACTGGTCATTTGTGGTCCCTAGAGTCAGCCGCTGACTTTTTGATCATCATAATTTGGTGATCTTGATATATCAATCTTTGTTTTCTCTGTTGTCTCTTTTAATAAACTTGGCTATGCAGGTAAATCAAGAAACTTTTTGAGTTAAACTAAAATTCATTCTTGCTGTGTGCAGTATTTTAGTTGAATATAGACACTGATGAAATGGAAATATAATGGAAAAGACTTTGGAATTCTTAGGAACCAAAAAGAGTTGTGTGACCGGGCTATTCTAGGACCGTAACATATTGTTAATATAATTGATCAAGTGTAGTCTTAGCTGTGTTCATCCTAGCCTTTCCTTCCCATGTCCAGCCTTCCCAGTCTGGGTTGCTCCATTATCATACTACATCACTACCACCAGTTCTTCTGACATCAGAATTCTTCTTCGGGCTGGTGTGTTAACAGTTTGTTCAGTCAGCAAACATATATTGAGGAAGTATTTTGTTCTAGGGCCTTGGGATAATATTAACAGCAAAGCTGCAAAACCCTCTGCCTGTATAAACTTACTGGATATGGAAAGTTGGTGGCTTAAAGATAAGCAGTATTCTCACACCCCTCCTGCCAAGTGCCTTATCTTACTGAAGTTGAGGAACCACATGTAGTTATGATATACTTGCCACTTTTCTGAGACTGTTTTATATCATTTTGAAAATGACTAGCACTTTATAAACAGTGTCTTCTCCTTTATTCTAGATATAAACCACAATACTTCAGGATCCCATTATGAAAATTCCCAACGGGGACCTGTGTCTTCTGCGAGTGACTCCAGCACAAACTGTAAGAATGCTGTTGTGAGCGACTTGTTGGAAAAAGAAGCATGGCCTTCAGTCCCTGGCAGTGATCCAGAATTGGCTTCAGAATGTATGGATGCTGATTCTGCCTCCAGTTCTGAATCAGAGAGAAACATCACTATCATGGCTTCAGGGAGCACAGGTGGTGAAAAAGATAGCCTTCGGAATAGCACTGGACTTGGTTCCCAAAACAAGTTTGTGGTTGGTAGCAGCAGCAATAATGTGGGCCATGGAAGCAGTACTGGACCATGGGGGTTTTCCCATGGAGCCATAATAAGCACATGTCAGGTCTCTGTGGATGCTCCTGAAAGCAAATCAGAGAGTAGCAACAATAGAATGAATGCTTGGGGCACTGTAAGTTCTTCATCAAATGGAGGGTTAAATCCAAGCACTTTGAATTCAGCTAGCAACCATGGTGCCTGGCCAGTATTAGAGAACAATGGACTAGCCCTAAAAGGGCCTGTAGGGAGTGGTAATTCTGGCATCAATATTCAGTGCAGTACCATAGGCCAGATGCCTAACAATCAGAGTATTAACTCTAAAGTGAGTGGTTCTTCTACCCATGGTACCTGGGGAAGCCTTCAGGAAACTTGTGAATCTGAAGTAAGTGGTACACAGAAGGTTTCATTCAGTGGTCAGCCTCAAAATATCACCACTGATATGACTGGACCAAATAACACTACTAACTTTATGACCTCTAGTTTACCAAACTCTGGTTCAGTACAGAATAATGAACTGCCTAGTAGTAATGCGGGGGCCTGGCGTGTGAGCACAATGAATCATCCTCAAATACAGGCTCCATCAGTTATGAATGGCACTTCCCTTTCTCACCTTAGCAATGGAGAGTCAAAAAGTGGAGGCTCTTATGGTACTACATGGGGTGCCTATGGTTCTAATTACTCTGGAGACAAATGTTCAGGCCCTAACGGCCAAGCTAATGGTGACACTGTGAATGCAACTCTAATGCAGCCTGGCATAAATGGGCCTATGGGCACTAACTTTCAAGTTAACACAAATAAAGGAGGAGGTGTATGGGAGTCTGGGGCAGCAAATTCCCAGAGTACGTCATGGGGAAGTGGAAATGGTGCGAATTCTGGAGGAAGTCGAAGAGGATGGGGAGCTCCTGCACAGAACACTGGCACTAATATACCCAGCGCTGAGTGGAACAAGCTGCCTAGCACTCAGCATTCCAGTGACAGTGCAAACGGCAATGGTAAGAAGTTTACAAATGGATGGAAGTCTACTGAGGAAGAGGATCAGGGTTCTGCCGCCTCTCAGACAAATGAGCAAAACAGCGTGTGGGCCAAAACAGGAGGTGCAGTGGAGAGCGATGGTAGTACAGAAAGCACTGGACGCCCAGAGGAAAAGGCACCTGGGGAAAGTCAGAGTAGAGACAGAAGAAAGATTGATCAGCACACGTTACTCCAAAGCATTGTGAACAGGACTGACTTAGACCCACGTGTCCTATCCAATTCTGGCTGGGGACAGACTCCCATCAAGCAGAATACTGCCTGGGACACCGAAACATCACCTAGAGGGGAAAGGAAAACTGACAATGGGACAGAGGCCTGGGGAAGCTCTGCAACACAGACTTTTAACTCAGGGGCATGTACAGAGAAGACTAGCCCTAATAGTAACGATACCTCATCTGCATCGGGGTGGGGCGATCCCAAACCTGCTCTGAGGTGGGGAGACTCCAAAGGCTCAAACTGCCAGGGGGGGTGGGAAGATGATTCTGCTGCTACAGGAATGATCAAGAGCAATCAGTGGGGGAACTGCAAAGAAGAGAAGTCCACGTGGAATGATTCGCAAAAGAACAAACAGGGATGGGGTGATGGACAAAAGTCAAGCCAAGGTTGGTCCGTTTCTGCCAGTGATAACTGGGGAGAGACCTCAAGGAGTAACCATTGGGGGGAGGCTAACAAAAAATCCAGCTCAGGAGGTAGTGACAGTGATAGGTCCGTTTCTGGTTGGAATGAACTTGGTAAAACTAGTTCTTTTACTTGGGGAAATAACATAAATCCAAATAATTCATCAGGATGGGATGAATCTTCTAAACCTAATCCTTCCCAGGGATGGGGAGACCCTCCAAAGTCTAATCAGTCTCTAGGTTGGGGAGATTCGTCGAAGCCAGTCAGTTCTCCAGACTGGAACAAGCAACAAGACATTGTTGGATCCTGGGGAATCCCACCAGCTACAGGCAAACCTCCTGGCACAGGTTGGCTGGGGGGACCCATACCAGCCCCAGCAAAAGAAGAAGAACCCACTGGCTGGGAGGAACCATCCCCAGAATCCATACGACGCAAAATGGAGATTGATGATGGAACTTCTGCCTGGGGAGATCCAAGCAAATACAACTACAAAAATGTGAACATGTGGAACAAAAATGTCCCAAATGGCAGCAGCCGTTCAGACCAGCAAGCACAGGTACATCAGCTGCTGCCATCTGCAAGTGCCATCTCCAGCAAAGAGGCAAGCAGTGGCTCTGGTAAGCTTTTACTTTGTGGAGTCTGGTAGTTTACAAAGCACTTCAGAGTGTTCTGAACGCAGGCTTTGTATCAGTTTGCTGTCGCTATGAGGTTTGTTAGCAAAGTGCTGTACAATGCATGCAAGGGCCTTTTTCTCGCACCTAAAAAAGCTTGGGAAAAATTACAGAGGTGATGTTCACCCAGGTAGTTGAGCTCCACCTTGGCAATGTTGTTTGTGAACCCTCTATACTCTGTTCTCTATTGGGAGTGTATTATTGGAAAAGTGAGGTCAAATGGGAATATTATACACTTCTCCCATTGTTTTGGATGAGGCATTAATTTTTTGGTTTTATTATTTGACTAGAATACCCTGGAGGTAAAACAGTTACCTAAATACAGTGCTCTCTAATCATCTGGCACTGTATTTGGCCTTAAAAGGAAGTTTTTTTTGGTTTGTTTTACAGTACTGGTGAGTGACAGGTAAGTGCCCCTCCAGCTGGTTTTGTTTTTTATTTTCGGTAGGCATGAAATCCAAGTCTGTTTAGTTTTAGTGTGTGTGATTGAACATTTGGTAATACCTTTCTTGTGTATTCCTATTTTCATATAATGATCTAATTCTTACCTCTACAAATTATTTTTATTTTTTTAGATGCTGATAGACCTTTATTTTATTCATTCATTTATACGTGGTGCTAAGAATCGAACCCAGTGCCTCACACGTGCTAGACAAGCGCTCTACAACTGAGCCACAACCCCAGCCCCTCTACAAATTATTTTGACAACATTTTCTTTAAATGTGATTGGCATGCCTTGTCTTTGTTAATGGAGGTTTTATTAAATAGTCTCATTTTACATAAATATAGGAATGTTTTCATGAACTAGCTTGTCAGCACCTGATTTTTTAAGTCTAGTTTAATAGTATTGGGTTTAAATCTTAGAAGAAACATTTATTTAAGGGGAAGTCTCCTTGTTTGGGTTCTAATAAGTATTATCCAGCATATATAAAAGTAGGATACTTAGCCATCGTTAGTCATGTAGTTTGATGTTTTTCCAGTGTGGTGCTGTGGAAAAGTTATGCCTTTGATAAAAATTACAGTCATTTAAATAATAGTATAAATTTTTACACTGTTACCAGCTTCATCACCTTATATTCACTAGGTTTGGTTTAGAAAGACTTGACTTTACTAAGAATTAAGCTCATCCTTAAAGGAGGAGTTTTTGTTTGTTTGTTTTTCATAATTAAGGTTAGTCAAAAGAATCTACTCTAGGCCCAGAGGGCAATTTTGAAAGAAGAGGTTTTGAAAAAAATTATCACCATAAAGTTAAGTTTGTCAATGGGAAATCGTTTGTCTTCTTTTTACAAAACAAATGCTGTCTTTCCTGCCTACCACAGCATCATTATTCATATGTAAACGTGAAATTCTTCATCCTTAGTTCCCTACTATTCTTTATTGTCCCTTTTTCCACTGTATTTTCTTACCATCTATGCTGATGACTTTTTTCCCATACTTTCTAAAGGCTGGGGTGAGCCCTGGGGGGAGCCTTCTACTCCAGCCACAACTGTGGATAATGGTACTTCAGCATGGGGTAAACCCATAGACAGTGGTCCCAGCTGGGGGGAACCAATTGCTTCGGCATCCAACACATCCACGTGGGGCTCCAGCTCTGTTGGTCCACAAGCGTTAAGCAAATCTGGTAAGTTACCCTTGATTCCTGGTAGCTAGTATGTAGCACTGACTACAATTAAATAATTGGATAATGCTTCTACATTGATGATGATGTATTAGCATAATATGGCATACCAGATAATACTGAGCACTTGGCTCTTTAAGTTTGTAACATGATTTGTTCGTCTGTCTTTGTGAATTTTCTTCTGTTCTCATTTTTCTTAAGTTGTAGTTATTAATGATTTACATATTCCTTACAAAGTTTAAATTATATTTTACCAGATTAAACTATCTAGGAATAGTCTAGCAACCTGAGAGACTGAAAGAACATAACATGGGACACATCTCCAAACTGCCAGATATTTCCCAAAAAATTCACAATTCAGGAGATTCAACCTAAGATTCAGATTAACGTTGTCACTGTCCCATTCACGATGTACAGTACACCTTATAGGAATCCCAAAGGCCATGTGTAGGGAGAAAATGCTTTTTGCTTGTGACTTCTAATACTCTTTGGCCACTCTTGAAAATATTTATCAATTTGAGTTTTTCAAATTTCATTTGTGTTGTCACTATGCAGATTAAGTGGGGACACATGAAAGCCACCATTATCTGTGTTTAGGGACCCTATAATTTATAAAGGTATAGGGGAAGAGTTATTGAAATTTTTTAAATAGAAATAAATTTTTTTAATTGAACTTTTAGTTCAGTATAAAACATAGATTCCTATCATGCACATTTGGCAAGAGACGTAGTGTTTTGTTTTCTTTTGTTTTAGGATCCCTCTCTCCATTCTTTTTTTTTTTTTTATGTTTTTTAATTGTAAATGGACACAGTGCCTTTATTTTATTTATTTATTTTTATGTGGTGCTGAGGATCGAACTCAGTGCCTTACATGTGCCAGGGGAAAACTCTACAACTCAGCCCCAACCCCCTCGCTCCACTCTTTAATGTGTACTTGTCCTCCAGAAAGAATTATTGATTAAAGTCTGTTTCTCTCTATCACAAATCCACAATCAGGGCCAAAATCTATGCAAGATGGCTGGTGTGGTGATGATATGCCATTGCCTGGAAATCGCCCCACTGGCTGGGAAGAAGAAGAGGATGTAGAGATTGGAATGTGGAATAGTAACTCATCTCAAGAGCTTAACTCATCTTTAAATTGGCCACCATATACCAAGAAAATGTCATCAAAGGTAAACATGTCAAGGGCAAAGCCCTTGAAACTTTAAATTCCAAAGGTAGTTTACCCACAGAAAATTAATCTTCTGCCTGCCCTTTATGGCAATCAGTATAGTCCAGGCAGTCCCCAACTTAGGTATAGCCTCTAATATGGGCAGCCACCTAGAAAAACCTAAGCCCACAGGAACTTCCTTTCTCCCCACTGCTACAGCTTGGGATTTCTCTCCTCCTCCCCCTCCACCAGTGCTGCCTGGGGCAACCCCTCATCCCAGGGTGGTGCCTGCAGTGGTGAGGATGAAGAGAAGGCAAATCTCCATGTTGACTCTTTGCATTCCACTGCCAGATCATCTCCCATTCCTCCTCCTCACCTGGAGGCCCTGACACATCCCCCTTACCCAGTGTCACCATCCTCCTATTCATCTGCCAGCTTTGTCCCTTCCTCCTCCCAGAAGGTCCTGTGACAAAAATCCCTAGATAGGGGCTGAGTTTGATTTTGTTTTTATGTATGAACAGATTGTATTCCCAAACTTGGCTTTATATCAGAATCATGGCATTTGTTTAGTGGGCTTCCTATACCCCACGTCTACTAAAGTTTTGGAAATTGGGCCAAGGTTCCTGTCCTAAACAAGCTCCCCAGATGTCTCTGATACAGATCCAGGTTTAGAACCTCTAATTTAGAGTCCTGGTTCTCTAAGAGCTGATATTGGGCTGATGTCAGATTCTTCTGGGGACATCTTTCAAAATATGTGTCTAGACTCCCAGGTGATTCTAACATGTCCTCCCCACCCTATTTGAGAATGCTTACCTTCTGAGTGACCTTAGAAGTCAGATGTCCAGTGGGTAGCTGGGCTAGCTGACTACCAAGGCCCCCCTTTCCATCCTGGGATTCCCAGTCCAGGACCTGCCATTTCACGTCATACTTTCTCCTTTTGGCTGAATTTGCCTATTGCCTTGCCATATGGCTTATGAAATGCTTCTACATGTTTTACATAAATCATTTGATCCTCATAACCTTCTAAGATAGGGTACTGATGAGGAATGAGGCTGGAAAAGGTGGTGACTTGCCCAAATTTGCATAACTAGTGACAGAGCAAGGACTTAAGTTTAGGTCTTCCAATTCCAACCCTGTGTTCTTCCCACTGGACCATGCTGTTTTGTGACTTTGTCTTTCCTTACAGGGTCTGAGTGGCAAAAAAAGGAGAAGGGAAAGGGTGTGTAGCCTTTTTACTCTTTCTCCTTTGTTTCTACTAGTAAAACTCTTTAGAAAGCAACTGCAAACATTTATTTAGCTTCTGCTGTGTGCCAGGTACTGTGCTTGGTGCTGGGGATTGAAATTCACTTAAGATGTGAGCTGTACATTCAAAGAGCTCATAGTCTCTTATGGGGTATTAGGAGCGCTTCCTAAAAGTGTCAGCTGGAATTTGGAAGATGCCTGGGGTGGGATTTATTAAGGAAAATAGTAGCCTGACATTACTAAAATGCTGACTTTCTAGAAAGAAGTGACAAGAGGTCTGGCTCTGTAGTTAAATTAAGGAGTGACTGTTAAGGTGTTTTCAGTATCACGCCAAGGAGTTTGAACTTTATTTTATATAAAACATAGGGCCAGTGAAAAAGAATAGAAGGCAACATCAGTGGATTTGTAAAAAATTGTTTTTACAATTAACAAATTATAGTATGAAATATAAATTGGAACAGGAGAGGCCAGGTTTAGGAATCTCAGGAAGGTTTTGCATTAATTCAAGGTAGAAAAGAGGGTTTGATTTGGGAAATAAGAACAAATGTGTAGCTGAAGGGACTAATTGGAGAGACATTTCAAAATAGAAGGGATGGAGAGAACTTGGCACCTAGTTAGAGGGGTGGGAGTGAAAAAGGAAAAGGAATCAAAGCTGACTTGAGACCCTCGAGAGGGTTAGGTGCTTGCTTCAGAGACCTGCATTGAGGGGTGACTATGGAGCTGTGTTCTGTTTCACAGTCAGAAGGAACAGGTAGTAGCGTTGGGAAAGGGAAATTCAGGCCACAGACTGAGAATGGTCTGCGGTCTTCACGTGAATCGGAGACCTCGGTCTCTGGCTGCAGCCTCTGTCTGCCAGACTGCTGCTGACCACCGGCCTCTGTTGTTTCAACTCCCGTCTCAGGGTAGTTTCTGTGCCTTCCATACCCCAGCCAGCCTCAGAAAGCCTATGCTAAGCAGGAGGGATCCCAGCTTCACCTCCTGCTGGAGATGCTGTGTTCTTGGCAACACAAGTAGAAAATTTAAATATCTTTTCATGTGGAAACGCATGGTGTTTTTTTTTTTCAGTACCGTGCACGTAGAATCATTGAATTATTGGTTAGTTTCTTTGGACTAATGAGAATCGAGTCACTATTTTTGTTTTTCACTTCGGTGTGAGAATTCTAAAAGTCTAAATTATAATACATCTTACAATGCAGAATCCATTTGTAAATTGGGAACTGCCCAGTGGGCAGCTCCTCATTATTCAGAGGCCTTTTTTTTCATTTTGTGGGTCATCAAGGCCTTTGCTTCTGTCTTTTCCTTCTGACTGCTTGCCTTTAGAGATTTCTCTGTACATTACAGCTATACCAGAGGACTGGAGCAAAGGAAGTTGAAATCAAATAAGTTGATTTTATAATTGTCAACAACTCTGATAAGAGTTGGTTGGAGGAGAAATTATTGGCTAAAAATGAGAGTTGGGAATTGTCTTGAAGTTTATTAATCCATCATTATACCCAGATCAGTAGAGACGGCTGTGGCATCTTTTCTACTCTTTTATTTTACAAAGGGAATGATGAAAGGTGGAAACAAACAAGAAGAAGCATGGATAAATCCTTTTGTTAAACAGTTTTCAAATATCAGTTTTTCGGTAAGTGTGTATTCCTTTAACCCTCCCCATTCAGTAGTGGTCCATAATTTACCTCAGTTTCATTTTTTTGTTTTCTTAAAAGTCATTCCTCATCTTTGGGTCCTTAAAAATATCATTGCAGTTAGAGTAAAATTGACCTTAATTTTTATAGTGTAAACTAAAAACCCTGATGACATCTTATTGAAATTTTTTATATTAAAATATAATGAAAAATGAAGCTTTGTGATCTATTTGGATTTCATAGGTAATGAAATACATTAAAGTTCGCTTTTATTTGTTTTCACTGACAAATTAAGGTCTGCTAACGTTACTTTGTCTTACTTCAGAGAGACTCACCAGAAGAAAATGTACAGAGCAATAAGATGGACCTTTCTGGAGGTGAGAGAAAATTAAATCAGTTTGAGTTTATGTTTATCACTGATAAACAAGTGTATCCAAAATATGGTCTTACTCGAAGAGCCCTAACCCAGACCAGGAGAGGAGGAACTGCAGTGTTCCTTTGGTCTCCTATGTACCTTAAAATTCTGTGGTTAAATGAGTGCCTATCAGTATAGATCTAAGGAGTGGTGATTATTAGTCTGTTATTCGAGTCCTGTCAGGAGTGGGTTTTCCTCAATGAGGCAGTTGGTTTTCTCAGTTACGGAGCCATGCGTATAAAGGCCTAGATATGATAGAGGCATCTTAAACCATACTTCAGAAATGGCAAGTAGTTCCATGTAATGAAGCAGGAAATACAGAATTGATGGTCAGAGGAGGTGGTGCGACTGGCAGATAATGAAGGTTTCCTTGGGCGAAGGTGCCAAGAGAGCTGGGTGCTAAATCGAGGTGGGAGGGGGATTGGGGGCCAGACCTTTATTCTGACAATATGAGATTAAGGAGCTTTAAGCAGAGGAATTGAATGATTTAGTTTTGTGTTTTAGAAAAACAACACTGTGCATAGATTGAAAATACCTCAGGGCAGAACACCTTGGCAGCAGAGGGTAGATTGAGGATCCCAGAGATGGCAAAAGTAGGTAGAGGCTTGCAGCAATAGCTGGCTATCATTTTCAGAGCCCAAACTGAGAAGGTGGATAGAAAGAATCCAGTCCAGTGGTGACACAGGATTAGCATCAACAGAAGTTGATCATCAACTGTCACCACCTTGTTATGGAGGGTGAGGGGAGCTGTGATGAAAGCTAACTCGGCTTCCTCGCCTGGACACTGCAGTGGGTGGTCTGGTCAGAAGAGAGGAACTTTATGGTATTTTGAACAAAGTTTAGTATAAAGAATTATTAACTCTAGCAAGAAATTAGGACAGCAAGGAATTGGTTAGAAAAAGGTAAAGGAACTCAAAAGAAGATATGAGTAGCAGATAGAAGTCACTAAACCTGGGTGGCAACAGCATGCCCAGGGAAGAGTATCCTGCCTCCTGCTGAACTCCAGTCTCCTGGGCACGGCACGGCTTACTGCTGAGCAGAAAAGTCACTGTGATGCCATCTCAGGAATCAGAGGTCTACCCGTTAGGATAGAGAGGGTGACATCCATAGAAGTGTCTCACTAATGGCACTCCACTACCAAGCTGCCAGAGGGGTGCCTGGTGGAAGCTGCTGGCTCCTGGCAAGGTGAGCATGGTAGGGACCTGGTGCTGGAGAAGCTGCCCGTGTTGCTGGAGGGAGCACACCAGCACCAGGGAATCGGACCTTTCCTACAGTGTCTCTCTGCACCGTTATTGACACGGCTTCGTGCCAGCTAGCAAAGGAAAAAATATGGAACAGACCCAAATCCATTTTTTTCACAAAGCGGCCTAAACAGTTGAGTATGTAACTGAGAGGCAGTAAGTCCGTGATCAGTACAGTTCACCCCAACTTCTTCTGCCTGTCTTCCGGATGCATATTTCTATACACTTTCGAACTCCAGTGACAGTGGCAGAAGCTTTCTGCTTAACAGGATGCAGCTAGCTTTCTTAAACATGAGGAAGATGAGAAGCTGTGTAGTCCCAGTAGTCATGTCGTCATTAGCTCTATTAATTACCCCTTGAGTTTGGCACAGTTTTTTACCAAAAACACCAAATTATAAAATATTTCTGTTAACTTCTGAGTAAGGTGAAAATGAGAAAGGGAAGGAAGATAGTGAACCATATAAATTGTATAGACATGGAAGAAGCAGAAGAAACCGTGTAAAACCATTACGGATTTGAGTACCCCTTACTCTAACACTTAGGACCATCAATGCTTAAACTATTGGAGTATTTTGGATTTTTGAAATATTTACATAATTATTACTGGTGGAACATCCCTAAGCTAAAATGCTTCAAAATCCAGAATTTCTTGAGTATCACATACACCGAAAGTTTCAGATTTGGGGTTTTCAGATTGGAGCGCCTCATCCTGAGCCGTCCCTGTTTCAGTGTTGGTCACGGCCCATCGATGGTGTGGCGTCTTCCTTCTTCACTTGTCAGTCTTCACCTGCTCTTCTCTCAAGGTGGACCTTAGCTCTTCTAGGTCCCTCAACTAGTTGGATGACCCAAACCTTTATTCTTGAAGGCCTGGAGCCTTCATTTCCCTGTATGTTTTACCTGCTGTAGTTTCCGTGAGCTTGTGCAGTCGGGCGGGGGAGTGTCCGACGCTCCCTGAGAACCCTCTGGGCTCCATGCCGTCTTCACTGCTCTCGTTCTGTATCAGAAGACCGCTTTCCCCTCGGTATCAAAATCATTCTCCTGCCACGAGGAGCACAAGTGTCGGGCGGCCATCGCCATCTTCCACTGTGTGGACCATTTCTGTGTCTTTGGAGGAAGTGTTCTCTCTCAAGGACTAAGTTCTCTCAGAAGAGTTATCAGAACAGGAAGCAAAAATTCTGTAAGTGGCCTCCTAGGTGTAATTGTGAGAGAGACCACTCCCACTCTCATCTTTTGCTTGTGAATTCTGGCAGGGGGAGAGATGAATACTTGTACCCTACAAGACAGAAGCCCTCCTTTTAGGGTGTTGTCCCCATAACCTGCTTTATAGCTGAGTGTTTAGTAGCCTTTGTACCCATCACTTGATTAGTCACTTTGAGATGATGGCATATATAGTAAGACCAGTTAATTCCTTGGTCATGAGCCCACTGCTGTACTTCCTTTGCTATGAAAAGAACTCCTGGCCTGACGTGGCTTGACTTGACACTGCTCTGGCAAGGTATTTGTGAGACCGTAGAAGGCAGAAGCTTTACAGACAGGAAGGTGTGTGTAGCCCCTCCTGTGAGGACAGATTTCTGCTGCTTCCAAGGCTCCCAAGGAGCTCTGATGTCGTGCTGGTGGAAGTCTGCCCTCTAAGGAGCTGGGAATAGCTGTTCATGGAGAGAGAGCTCACCAGAGACACTACCACAAGACTGGAGATGCAGGAGAATGCTGGGAGAAGCTGGCACAGCGTGCCGCTGACCACCCAGGCCCTGGAGAAGCTGGGAGTTGAGCTGGAGCCTGCGAGGAGATCCCTGGAGAGAAAGCCACACTTCTCCTGTGCTCTCTGTAGTGCCCTCCACTGCCAAAACTCAGTGCCAGCTGGTAAAGGAAAAAAGTCCAAGGGGCCCATGTGTTTTCATAGAACAGGCCGAAAGAGTGAATTTGAAACTGAGAGACAACAGATCAATAACTGGTCTTTGTTTGAGATAAGAGGTAAGCATATAGTAGAAATAGCAGGTTAGTTGAGATTGAGTTTGAAGTTACTGTTGAGACCATGTGGCGATGTCTAGTAAGCTGGATGCGAAGCTCAGAATGGACAGGAATGGGGATAACACTTGTAATTAACTAGACACAGATGGTAGTAAAAGCCATAAGAATAGATTGACCAGAGAGACTTATAGAGGACCAAAGACAGAAATAATCCTGGGCAGTAACAAATGACATTTACGAAATGATCCTGAGAGAAGCAGGATAAGTTAGAGTAATTTTTCAGAAGCCAAGTGAGCATAGACTTTTGAAAAGAAAATGGCTCTCATGGAATAAGTTTTGACAGTGGGGTAGGTCATGGATTTCTAAAGAGCCTCATTAAAGGACTGATAAAACTAAGGGGAGAGCACCACATGTGGCACTGAGTTGATTTGGAAAGGGATGTCGAAGTGTTGGGGAATGGTTTGTGCGGAATCTTTTAATATGCTTTTAAAAGATTATTTGCATGGGCAAGAGTGATGTTGACGATCAAGAAGGAACAACTTGGAAACACCTAAAACAGGAAAAGTTGGTTGAATTTGGTTATAGGATTAGATATAGAGAGTTAGAAAAAGAATTCAAAATGACTGGTTTGGGTATATGAGTGAATAGTAGTGCCATTTGTGGGGGAAGGGACAGAGGAGGAGTTTATTGCAAAGGATTATTGACATCCCAGGGAGGGCTCTTAACAATGCTAAAAGGTGGGTTGAGATACCTGACCCATAGTTGGAATAATACTACAAGAAACTGAGGGTATTTTTAGCAAACTCAGGAGGCTGAGTCAGAAAGATGGAAAATTCAAGACCAGCCTCAGCAACTTAGTGAAGCCCTATGCAACTTAGTAAGACCCTGTCTCAACATAACATGCAGGGAGGGCTAGGGATATGGTTCAGTGAACCCAGTGGTACTGGATTCAATTCCCAATACCAGAAAAGAACTAATGGCATTTTTGTAAATGTACCTATTTTAAGAATTTTTTCCCTTTGTTAAAATTTTGTCTTTTCCACTTGCCAGGAACAAGGGTAAGTAAGTATTCGGATGGTGGCATCTTAAAAAATAGCAATTGCAAAGAAATAATGGATGAGATTTGAGGATTGAGAAAATGTGGAGAATGAAGTATAGGGAAGTAGAAATCTGTTAGAAGTGAGTAGAGCCCTGAAGAGACTGAGCAGGCTGCTAAAGACTGAGGAAGAGCCACAGCATGGAGTCACAACTAGACATATGTTTGGGCGTCACTTGAGTGGAGATGACTGGATCCCTCAGGAGTGAGAAAAGTCAAAAAGGAAGGTAGTGAAAAGGCAGGTAGTCAGTGTTGGTATGTTCCAGCGCTAAGAAGCTTGAGGTAGAAAGAAGAAAAAAACACCAGTCCAGCCTGGCATATGAAAGACTGGGGAAGCAGAGAGCCTTGTTCACCTTTTTTATTGATTGATTGATTGATTGATTGATTGCAGTACTGGGGATTGAACCCAGGGCCTTGTGCTTGCTAGGCAAGCTCTCTACCAACTGAGCTATATCCCCAGCTCAGCCTTGTCTACTTTTAAAAAGATTTGTTGAAATAGGATGGTAGCTTAGGCGCTGGCTATATCCAGCACAGATTTTGCAGAAGTTTTTCATTAGAAAAGATTGTGTTTATTGCAGAATAGTCATAATGAGGAGATGACAGACAGAGAAGGCTTTAGAGAGGCAAAAGGTTACCCTGGCTGGTCTCCAGCTTCCCCATCTGCCAAATAGGGGCAATAATAACAAGAGCTGCAGTCATTTGAATCAGTGTACATAAGGAATGATGCTGGACATATAGTAAGCACTTATTAAATGGTGGTTTGTCAAAGTGGGTAGTTTTTGTTTTTGTCATTTGTTAATGGACAGTATGTTTTATTATAAGATTAAGCAGATTAGAAAGTACCGAAGGTGTGCTGGAATTGTGGCTCAGTGGTTAGAGCACTTGTCTAGCACGTGTGAGGCACTAGGTTTGATCCTCAGTATCACATAAATAAATAAAGGTATTGTGTCCATCTACAACAAAAAATATTTTTAAAAAAAAAGAAAAAGAAAAATAACTGAAGGTATCTTAAAGCATGTTTCCTAAGAATTCTTTTTTAAAATGAGGTTGTCAGCTACTTTCTGTTGACTAATTTATTTTCAAGTTAATTGGTTCATAAAAATAGTAGTATTTGCTAAAACTCAACCTGCGAGAAATGCAATACGTATGAAATGCATAAATACTGCATTTCTCACTTCCTTGTCAAGGTACAAGTCATTTCAGTTTGGAAAGTGTTTTTTTTTTTTCTGTTGCACATTTATCTGAAATCAGTTGGGTTATTTTCCTGTTGATAACATAGTGTCCCGCATTCGTTAGGAATGTTACAAGACAAACGAATGGAGATAGATAAACATAGCCTCAACATTGGTGATTACAATCGAACGGTCGGGAAAGGTCCTGGTTCTCGGCCTCAGATTTCCAAAGAGTCTTCCATGGAGCGCAATCCTTATTTTGATAAGGTAAGATTGTTTTTTGTTTTATCTCTGTGACTAATGACCAATATACTTACTAGCATAATATTCATGTTAATATTTTAGAGCATTCAATGTGATAAAGTTATAATCCAGTGCCAATTCCTATTAATGAATTTATAGATCATTGCCCCATTTATGCCTCAATTTAGCATAGGGGTTGTGTTTATATTTTCTTCTTAATCCCATAAAATTGTTTGGCTCTTTTTATGTGCTCTAGAATTAACACTAATCTGATCTCTTCTGTTTTCTACCTGTTTCCTGTTGATGCTGGAATGTCATGTGACTTCTCTTCTGTTCCTGCAATGATTTCTCCCTTCCACTTGTTTGCTTGGCTGGTGTGCACATCTTTCTGTCTGTCCAATCAGGATGGCATTGTAGCAGATGAATCCCAAAACATGCAGTTTATGTCCAGTCAAAGCATGAAGCTTCCCCCTTCAAATAGTGCACTACCTAACCAGGCCCTTGGCTCCATAGCAGGGCTGGGTATGCAAAACTTGAATTCTGTTAGACAGGTAAGTCCAGATGTGTATTTTAGGCTCTCTGTTGTATGATTTGAATTAGTAATAAGATCTCTCTTACATGTAGTTACTGTTTAAATCAGTAGTTCAATATGGTAATGTGATGCCTGTCCCTAAAGAATCCCATTGTTGCATTGCTGTTTGTTTTCATAGAATGGCAATCCCAGTATGTTTGGTGTTGGAAACACAGCAGCACAACCCCGGGGCCTGCAGCAGCCTCCAGCACAACCTCTTAATTCATCTCAGCCTAATCTCCGTGCTCAAGTGCCTCCTCCATTACTCTCCCCTCAGGTAAATAAGCTTCTATTACAGTCTCCTCCAGTTACCCGGGGAAGAAACTTGAAAAAGTTTATATCTGAGATGACTAGTCAAGCATCATAATATTTATTGGCATCCTGTGATACTGCAAATTCTGATTAGCTAGTACTACAAGAATGAAGAAAATGAGGCGAGGATTATTTGGATCAAATCCAAAACACCATTTTTCTATAAAACACCTGGGGAGGAGGATAACAGCACAGTAAAACCGACCTATTAAAAATTTATCTCTCATCTTTACTTACCCCAAGAGAAGTATGTCAGAAATACTGACATGTCACAAGAAATCAGACACATGCTCAGAAGCTCCTGGGCAAAGCAACTTGACTTCTGCAGCAGGGCGTGTTGCCAAAGGAAGCAGGCAAGCATGCACAGTGGGTAAAGCCTGCCCAGGGTTTGTCCCTGAGGTAGCACTGCCCCTCACTCTGACCAGAGGCGTTCAGGACTGATTAATTAAAATCGGGAAGGGGAAGAGCCATGGTTGTGATTGGATCACCTACTGCACTGGAAGCATTGTGATAGAAGACTGAGGATGGGGAGTTGAGGGGCTCAAAATGGCTGCATTTCAACTGCATGGTTTGTGACTTAGAAACAGCTCCTCCTGTGTGCACACTATGAAATGTAAGTTCAAGATTACAGCAAACACATTTCTCCTACCTATGAGGAAACTCAGACTACAGGTTTAATTTTAACAGAAAGGAGAACGTTAATTTTACATATATGTGAATGATAAATTAGAAAGACATAGCCCCCCAATGAATAATTCACTAATTGCTCTGTTATAATTAAAACACATGTACATTTATCTAGTCTGATGATTTTATCAACATTAACTTACCATTATGATCCTAAGGTTCCAGTTTCATTGCTGAAGTATGCACCAAACAACGGTGGCCTGAATCCGCTCTTTGGCCCTCAACAGGTAGCCATGCTGAACCAGCTATCCCAACTAAACCAGCTTTCTCAGATCTCCCAGTTACAGGTGAGTGGAATAATAGTCACACATTCGTTGAGTATCTGCTGTCCTGCAAACACTAGCCTCCTTGTGGAGAGTCCTGCACTAAATAGGATGGGCAGGGCCATGGGCCTGCATGGAGGTGGCTGGTGAACTCTGGAGAGGAGTGTTTTGAAAAGTGCAGGATGTGCTTTGAGAGCAGGCCTAGCCTAGTCTGGGACAGCAGGGGTAGGATCAGTCAGTTCCTTTGGAGTTGAAAGCTTAGATTGGACAGAATGGCTGGAAACCAGAGTCCAAGGACGAGGTTGTACTGGATGAGGGGTTGGGGCACGTCAGCATTGGGCATATCAGAAGCCATGGTCCTGTGGGTCCATGGCCGCAGTCATTCTGAAGCTTGAATACTGTACAATGGTGTGATAGTGACCACCTTCTTTGCGATTTTCTCCCAGCGATTATTAGCGCAGCAGCAAAGGGCGCAGAGTCAGAGAAGCGTGCCTTCTGGTAACCGGCAGCAGCAAGACCAGCAGGTAGGTCAGATTTTCCATGTGCTCTACTGTTCTTTGTTTCAGCGAACTCTCATCATTTCCATTATAACCAGAGATTTGAAATTCCTTTATTAAAATGTAATGAAGTATATTGTTTATTAAGTGGGCAATTTGCCCAGGAGTCATATTAACTATTATGCTATGATGCTTCACTTTCCTGCTGAGAAGGAAGTGAATTAAAACTGAAAGGAATATGGCTCCCCCCCCACACACACAATTTTTCCCAATCATTTTGCTGTTTTAAGGGTCGACCTCTCAGCGTACAGCAGCAAATGATGCAACAGACTCGTCAACTTGATCCAAACGTGTTGGTGAAGCAGCAGACTCCACCATCTCAGCAGCAGTCACTCCATCAGCCAGCCATGAAGTCTTTCCTTGACAATGTCATGCCCCACACTACACCGGAGCTGCAAAAAGGGCCATCACCAATAAATGCTTTCAGCAACTTTCCTATAGGTGGGTTTCTCCTAGACCAGTGTGCACTGGGGCCTGGATATCACAAGCATGCGTCCTTCTCCTTTCCCTATGGTTCCTCCTCCCCAGAAGCTGGGCTGGCCTTTCGGTTATCCCCTCTGAGTGTCGCTGTGCCCTCTTCAAGGGTCAGCCCATCTGTGTGCTTCAGGGAACGTTGCTCTCCAAGAAAATCACTCTGTTTCAAAGTTTGAACTCATTTAAAGTGAGTTAAAATACAGGAAATATTTTCTTTTAGGACTTGAGCTTCCTTAACTTGGGATATGAGGAGATGGGGAGCTGGCAACAATTGTTACTAGAAACAGCATAGTAGAGAATTTCTGAGCACTTGCCACTTTGGAGAAACAACTGAGAATTGTCACCTTGTTTGCTAGTTTTCAGAACCAGGTATTTGTCAGTGCTTGCTGGTATAAATCAGAAGCTGGGAGTAAGAGAAGGCCTTCATCACAAAGGCAGCAGCAGCCCCTTCCTTTTCTTCCCTGTATCCCCAGGGTTTTTTTCCTTATTCCCTTGATTGTATTTTTAAGTGCGATTGTTCATACCCTGTTTATTTTGCTTTTCCTCTCTTTACCTGAACAATAGTTGATTGTAAACCAGCTTTGTTGGTTGCCAGCCCGGCCCTATTGGAAGCCTAATTATTAGTTAGTGCGGTCTGGCCATGGACAAAGGTTGGGGCATGCTGTTCATTGCCCTGCTTCACTTGGGCTGGAGTGATAGGATTGGCTCCCTCTGGTGTTGCCACGGACTCTCAGGGCATAAATCGCACTGGTCCTCAAGATTGTCAGCAATCTTAATTTCTAAAAACCATTCCTGTGCCAGTTATCACTGTGGTTAGGTACTGTAGACACCTCGTGATGGTGACTAGGTGAGCCCAGAGACAGCAGTATAGTGGAAAAGAACCCAGGTACAGCAAGAGGTTTGATCTCTCAAGTGAAGGAAGTGGCTCTTAAAATCTGACTATACAGTTGACATATTTAGGGACCAATGGAGAGGTAAGTTCTAAATATGGAGTTTCCTGTCTTGGTTGGCTTTTCAGTGCAGGATACATTTTCTTGATCAAGAAACTTTGCTTAATCCACACAAACACCAACAATAGTCGTCTAGCTCCGGCGCACTATGAGAACACCTGTGGCACCTTTCAGGCCACAATTAGCAGAGTTACATAGAAGCACAGGTACCATGTGGCCCACAAAGCTATGAACTTTGTGAACCTTTATTCCCCCCAGATTGCCAGTTCCTGATCTAATCACCAACTCTAAGAGCATAAATTTGGTTCCTGCAAAAATGGGGATGATTTGAAAGAATTCAGATTATTAAAGGTTTTAAGTTTGATAGACCTAATATCCCAAGGATACTTATCAAATCAACAAATTAAAAACCATTTAATTTGAAACTTGAGAATAAGAACCACTTGGGGGAGTGTATTAAAGAAAGATTTTAGCTCCCACTGGAAAGTCTTCAGTTTGTTTGTTTGTTTAATGCAGTGTTGGGGATTGAACCCAGGGCCTTGTGCTTACGAGGCAAACACTCTACCAGCTGAGCTATATCCCCAGCCCAGTCTTCAGTTTTTAACAAGCATTTTAGATGATTCTGATGTTAATGGTCCCTGGGTCACATCTGTAAAACTTGAACTTGTGACCTCAGCGGGACTGGCCTCATCAGCAAGGTTCAAGTAAACTGTGTCTCAGCGTAAGAGTCTCCCCCTTAGATGTTAGAGCAGGACATTTTACTTTTAAATGCCAGCACCCTTTGACGGGTCAACCAGTTGAAAACTGATGTTCAGTTTGCAAGTAAAAGGCAGTGATGACATGTTCTTCCTGTGTGATTCTCCTGGGAAAGCGTCACATAGCCACACCCTTCAGTGGTAAACTTATAAACCTCATAATTCAGTTCCCCTAAAGTTCTTTTCCTCTTACTTTGCCAAGATTTAAACATGACCAAAATTAGGTGGAGAAGTAGTTTTCTGTTGGTGACACACGAGCATCTTCCTGGGCTGAAGCACTGTTCTGTGCCGTGTGGAGGGCCGCTCAGCGTTTCCTCGAGTGCATGGCTCTCTGGCCGCCCGGCTGACCCTCTGCATTACCTTGGCCAGGAGTCCTGAGGGCCTGTTCTGCCTGTGGGGCTTTTGTTATTATCTGACTGCCACATTTGTAGAATGGAATTTATTGAGGAGAATACGTGGGATTGAAAATATTAGATTAGTTATGTGTTTTCCTAGAAAACCAGTGTCTTACCAGAAGGAAAATACACTGTATTTTATAAGATTTTCTTTAAATTTTTAAGGCTTGAACTCGAACTTGAATGTAAATATGGATATGAACAGTATTAAAGAGCCACAGTCAAGACTGCGGAAGTGGACTACAGTGGACAGCATCTCTGTAAACACATCTTTGGATCAAAATTCCAGCAAACATGGTATATATTACATTCTTGTACTTCTATTTAAAAGAAAAAAAAAAGATAGACTTATAGAATGAATACTGAATTTAGACCTTTATTTTATTTTACTATACATTTCAAAGCCAAATTGTCTTAGAACCTTTTCCTAATGTTAAAAATCTGTCCTATATGAGCCAAAGTAAAACTTTCTAAAACTTAAAAAAAGAACAAAACAAAACTGTGCTTTATTAACTCTTAGTAAAAATAAGAGACTTTAAAATGGAAAGTAGAATTCACTTTCGTGCTGTTTTATAAAGAAGAGATCATAGGGTGTGTTTTTTTAAAAACACTTCCCCACCCAGTGATCATTCAGGTCTTTCTAAGTCATTTTATTGTTCTACATTGTGGTTTTTGCTTGTTTGTTTTAACATTTACTAGATTTAACCTGATACGTTCGTAGGAGGGTATTAAGAACTAGTCATTTTCTATTGACACATTTTCTTTATGTATTTTGCTATGGGTATTTAGTAGTTTGGTCTTTTCAGTAATTAATTGAATTTCTTTACAAAGACCATTTTTATCTTATTTAACATTATCTATTCACCAGCAAATGTTAATGGAGTATCTTCTGCTTTCCTGAAACACATGGAAAGTGGACCAGTGTATACACAGTTGAGGATATATGTGTGTGTATCCAAAAGCATACTGCCTGGAGGAGCTCACTTTTAGTAAAAGCAAACATGTAAACACCCGTAGTGTCATGTCATGAGTACTATAAAACTGGCACATGCAGTAGTACTAAGAGTACATGACAAAATTCCATGGGAACATTGAGTGGGAATAGCTGGGTATGGTGGATCTCAAAAGGCTACGGATAGAGACTGGTCTTGAAAAAGACAGCCTGGCCAGGTACTGTGGCCCACGCCTAGTGACTCGGGAGACTGAGGCAGGAGGATTGCAAGTTCAGGACCAGAGTAGGCAACTTAGCAAGACCCTGTCTCAAATAAAAAATAAAGGGCTGCAGGAGTAGCTTCACGGTAGAGTGCACTGTGTTCAGTCCTCAGCACACACACACAGACAGCCTGGTGAATTCTGTTATCTGGGCACATCTGGAGGTAAAGATGAGAAGGAAAGAAAGGAGGCAGATGAAGGTGAAGTAATAAATATGGAGAAACTAATGAAAAACTTGTATGCCATAAATATTTTAAGAAAGTAAATAAAAGTCTCATAGGAGAAAAATCTGGACTAGAATAAGATTCTGGTATCAAAATGTAGATGTCATGGACGCAGGTGAGGTTGCTCAGGAGGGAGAATAGAAGAAAGAATAGGAGCAGAGCTCTTGAGCCACTAGTGTTCACTACACCTGGGAAACAAGGCCCAGAGGGTTATGATGTGGAGACCCAGAAAAGTGTTTCCACCGTACAGTTTCCTGTCTTCTCAGATCCAAGTGAATTTTCCATGTCTGTTTTGCATATCTGAGCCTGAGTTTCTTTGTAAAAATGAATCATTGCCCTTCTTTCACTGCTGTGGTAGGTGCATTATATGTCACAGAGGCTTAAGTACTCAGTATGGTTGCGTAGGGTGCTCGGTGTGTAGTGTGGCGAGGTAGGTGTTAAAGTCTTCAAGCCTCAGTGCTTACATCTGTGAAATGGAAGCATGTTGTACAATTGATGAGGCTGCTATTGTTACCCTTTTACCTTCTTCCTTTTTCACTTAATAACTATTTCTGTCTTTTCACTATGCCTTTTACTGTGTAGACTGTACTGTGTAGATATGAACTGTGAACAGTGTATTTTTAAGAGTTTTATGATTAAGCAAATGTTTTTATTCATGTCTGCATAGCAATCTAATATTCTTCAAATAGGGAGGGTGTGATTGGCACTTTAACTTAGATTCCCACTATTCTTTATTTACTTAAAGACTTTTTTAAATTTTTATTTATTTGTGGTTGGCCTCATGCCTCCCAGGCAAGCGCTATGTCACTGAGCTTGCGCCTTCAGCTCCATTAATTTGTCACCTGAAACTTCCTCTGATCATTCTACCTCTTTGGGTTTTTTAAATTGTTTTCCTCTTAGGTTATGCAGGTTAATTATATTTATGTGCTTCTCTGCTCCCAAAATGTCCTCACTTTCATAACTTTACCATTCTGCATAACTAACCCAAGCCTGGTGATCCTCCTTCGTGGGTATTGTTTTGATATCTTCAGATATTTGTCCTCTTAAAAATAAAAACTGTCCAGTAGGATTTCACCTGTTTAGTTGGTTGTATTCTTTTTCATTATTATTGGTTTTTCCCTCCTTGTAGAAATGGCTTCAAAAACTTGCAAAGAGAGGTTAGTTAGTTTTATATCCATTTACAAGAGCCCTCTACATTTTAAGACTTGAAATGTTGGTTTTTGTTTTTGTTTTTAATTTTTGTATCTGTTTGAAGGAAAGTGTGTATTCTCATCCCTCTTGTTTTGTCATTTTCTCTCAGAACTAGTCCTTTTTAGGGGTTTTTTGGGGGTTTGTTTTTTGTTTTTTGTTTTTTTGGTCTCTTGTGTCTTTCTCAGTGGAAACAGAATTTTCTACTCAGGCATACTCTTATTTGTTTGCTTAGAGGGATGTGTGTGTGTGTGTGTGTATACACACATATTGAAAAGCATACACACACATATGGAAAAGCATGGATATAGGTGTAGATTTTGAAAACGGACTGGAACTGCTCAGTGAAGCAGCACACGTGCAGCAGGTACAGGCCCCTGGGTTTCGTCCCTAGCATCTCCTAAAGGAAAGGAAAAAACGAGAAGAGAAGAAAAAGAACATTTTCATCATCCTATGATCCCCTTTTCTTTATTTTTTGGTATTGGGGATTAAACCCAGGGCACTTAACCACTGAGCCACATCCTCAGCCCTTTTTATTTTTCATTCTGAGAGGGGGTCTCCCTAAGTTGCGTAGGGCCTTGCCGAGTTGCGAGGGCACGCTTTGAACTTGCAGTCCTGCCTCAGCCTTCCAAGCTGCTGGGATCACAGGTGTGTGCCGCAGGGCCTGGCTGGTCTCCCCTCTTTTACAACGCAGTGATTTTTGTTTGCCCTGGTGCTTAGTAGACATTCGTGCATGGTGCAGCATGAATCTGGGAAATTCCTTTAGTGAGGCTGAGGCCCCGCTGACAGGAGCAATTTCACCCTGGGAGCAGCTGGGAGCGCAGCACAACCAGTGAGCAGGAAGATGGCAGCCTTCTTCCACAATGGCTAATTTTACTTACATTTGAACAAAACTATTATTTTTTTAGTGCTCGGATTTTTTTTTTTTTCCTTCTCCAATGAAAGAAGCAAACATGAACTAAATTCCCATGGAGCAGGGTTTGAAAGAGTTCTATGGGCTCATTTATTTATTAATTTTTTTCATGTTTTTTATTTTGCGTAAATACTAAGGAGTGGAATACCAAGTCCATGGAGTAGTTGAATGTTTAATTCTTTTTTTAATTGACAGTGGAAGTTGTGTATATTTATAGTGTTCAACATTTATACACACACACACACACACAATTATGGAATGGCCTTAACCATTTTGTTAAAAAAAAAAATTAGCATGTTACTATATATTAAGAGAGCTCCCTAAACTACCAACCCAGATGTTATATCTATTATATTGAAAATAATTTTTGAACCAACATCTATTTAAACATTCAGGAAATGCCATGTAGGGATTGAGCTTTCTTTTTTTAAAATTTTTTTAAATTGTAGATGGACACAATACCTTTATTTATTTACTTTTATGTGGTGCTGACAATTGAACCCAGTGCCTCACACATGCTAGGCAAGTATTCCACCACTGAGCCCCAGCCCCAGCCCCAGAAACTGAGCTGCCAGCACTTTAGAAATGTGCAGGCCTAGGCACCATACTCCGGCTGAGATGCTTCAGGTCCCTGTGCCTGCTTCCTCACCACCACTGCCTGTCTCCTGTGCTCTGTGCCATAGTCCTTTGCCATTTTGCTTTGCTTTGCTTGGGCATGTTCTTTTCTTTCTATGCCCCTTACCTCTTTTTCCCCTCCCTTGTTGGAGAAATATTTCTTTATAATTCTTGTTTCTGTCTGAAGGATCATATAATTTTTTCCTGCAGCCATCCTGCTGATAAACTTCATTGGCAATTCTGTGTTCCCCTGGAGTAGAGTAGTGTGGGTAGTTGAAAGGAGTGACCTGGTAACATTGTGGAGGCTCACGTCCGAGAATGGCCAACTGAAGGCAGCAGTCCTTACATAGTGGTGTCAGACTGCAACAACATCTTAAATGGGTTTACTTTTTGCCCCCATTTGTTTGAAGCTTAGGCAGCTAATATATTCACTGTTGATCAGACAAGAAAGGGCAAATCCAAGAGACCTCCTGTGTCAGAAGTTCTTGAGACCCATGTTAGGTTGAGTGATTTGTTAGAAATCAGAACTCAGAAAAGCTTTTATCCTCACAGTTCTAGTTTATTACACAAAAGAAGACAGGTTAAAATCAGCAAAGGAAAAGGGCACATAGAATAGAAGAAAGCAGGAGCAGGCTTCCCATTGTCCTCTCTCCAAGGAGTTGCAGGAGAGCACTTCATTCTCCCAGCAAGGACGTGTAACACAGGCACAAAGTACTGCTGAGAAGAGATGCCCTACCCCTAGGCCGTGGTGTCCAGGGTTTTCATCAGGGTTAGTGATACAGACCTGCGTACTCTTGGCTCTTACCCCTAGACCCTCAGAGACTAGGCAAATACTGCATGGCCCAGAGCCCCAGCCATAAAATCATGGTATTGTCTGGATCTGTCAGGTCTGGGATGACCCAGACCTAAGGTATACAAAGCTACTTTTAATTGGCCAGGTGCTCTGTGGGCTTAGAGGAGTCCAAAAGCCAAATAAAGGTGCGTCCTAAAGCACATAGAAATGTGCAGTCTGGGCCTGGTGTGCTGACCTTTACATCACAGTGAGAAAGGCCAGATTTGTTAAGGGATGTAGAATAAAATTGAAGCAAGGACAATTGAGGAGGAAATTCCTCCTTGAGGAAAAGTTGGACAAGGATGTCTGAGATGCTTGATAATTCTAAGAGATAGGACTGCAGGGAGTCTATAAAATCCCCTTTCTCTTCATTTTAATCTTGGGTTTGGGGGGAAGTTAAGGAAAGATTTTCTGGAGGCCCATGATTTCTGGAGTCAAAATAGGAAAGATAAGCAGGAGTTGGCCAGGCCCTGGGCAGGGACCCAGGTGGAGGGGATGAAAGGAAGGGAAACCATAGGAGAGGCTAGAATTTTTTAAGTACTTTAACTGTAAGCTATTGAACAGTTCGAGTGTTATCTCCTGTGTAATGGGAAACTGTTGAGTTTTAAGCTAGGAGGTGACATGCTCAGATTTGTGTTTTTGAAAGATTGGTCTGGCTGCAGTGTGGAGACCAGTTGGAGAAGTTCTCTGGCGTAATCCAGAGCTGAGCCAAGTGAGAGGAGCCTGACCTGGTGTAGGCGTCATTCAGGAGCTGTGTGAGCACAGAACTGATAGGACTTGGTGACAGTAAGATGCAGAAGCAGCAGCCAGGAGGGGCGCCTCGTGTTCCCGCTCAGCAGCCTCAGTCTGTGTATTCCTGTGCTTACTGTCAGAGCACAATTTTTTGTGACATTCCTTCTCTTTCGTTGGATTTTGTCTTAAAACTTTGGCTAAATTTGGCTTAGAGGTAAGTTTCCTAAGATTGTAGATTTTCATTTAATAGAAGAAATATTCTATTACAAACAGACCCAGATTCTAGGTTGATTTGCCACTATGGAATATCACGTTGAAATTTTTCTTTTTAAATTTTTTCATGTCTATTTTTAGTTGTTGAAGGACCTTTATTTGTTTATTTTGTGTAGTGCTGAGAATTGAACCCAGTGCCTCATACCTGCTAGGCAAGTGCTCTACCACTGAGCCACAACCCCAGCCCAACATTGGAATTTTTCTTAAGGATGAGAATGGGGAGTTGAGACTATGGATAAAGGCAAAATAAACACAAACCCTGGGTTTCAGACCTAGATCTGCTGCTGATTAACTGTTGGCAGGTAACCTTTGTAAACTCCAGGTCTCTCATCTGCAAAATGTTGACCATAAGAGCTCCTGTTAAGATGTTTTGAGGGTGAGTCTCCAGCACTTGAGCACTAAAGCAGGGTCAGACACATGAATGATTGCCACTGGGTCTCAGCCATCATTATTGCTGCCTTCATTGTCACATCGCAAGGTGCCCTACTCAAAGACAGAAATTTCTCCAGGGAAATTCATCTCCAGTGCTAAAACTCAATCTACCTCATAAATTTTTCTGATGTTTTTCCTTCACATTAATAGAGCATGTAACCTTTCCATGTCCAGCATTCAGCCCAGCTGCTGGCACTGTTCCAGTGAGAAATGGTGTGTTTTACTCTTGCGGTAAAGTTTTAGTCATTGTAAGTTGTGTTCGTGTTAAGATAGGTATGAGAGTAAATCGCTGAGAAAACCGTCATTTCTTCATGAGGTCGAGTTCTGCTTTCGTGGAACTTCACTTCATTGTGGCCGCGTGTTAGAAGCTGGAGGCGCAGCGGGATGGGTGTAGTGGGATCGTGGCTGTCCTGATGGCAGAGGCTGTGGCTTTGTTCCCCTGCATGCATGTTGTCTGGCAGGCACACCTGTTGCCCCTCCGTGTTCTTGACCTCCATTCTTCTTTGTTAGGACTCTTTCTCCACTTTCTGTATTCCTCACCTCCAAAAGCATGAGTCTCCCTAACAAAGAGTTCACCGTACTAGTTCTCAGACCAAAATGCAAGTGTTTTAATGATTTGGAAATAATGATTTTGTGCTCACATTCTGCTCACGTGTTGATGGTTGTGGTCTTCATATCCTTGAAATGAAATCCACTATGGTCCTTTCAGAGCTCTCTTTACTTTTGCATCTTCACCTAGTCTCTAAGACACAGTTTGGAACCCTGCTTGATCTCCAATCAAAAGTTTTCTTTCCATATTTGAGAAACTCTGAGATAAATTTTATAGTCTGTTTTGCTCACAGTGTACTATCATTTTTCTCTTCTTAGGTGCTATTTCAAGTGGTTTCAGGCTGGAAGAATCTCCATTTGTTCCCTATGACTTTATGAACAGCAGTTCTTCACCAGCCAGTCCTCCAGGTTCAATAGGAGATGGCTGGCCACGTGCCAAATCGCCGAACGGCTCTAGCAGTGTTAATTGGCCACCAGGTAAAGTGTGAACAGCCTGCTCCATCAGACTGTGCTCCTGTTAGAGTTCTGTTGCATCTGGGCTTCCTAAGGGTTTAGCCCTGTTCTGTGATTGGGCTGTCTCTGTGGTCTGATGAGGAGGGCAGAAGTGATGGGAGAAAAGGCGAACGTCAAGTCAGCGAATGAGTTTGTGTGTTCCCAGCCCTCTGCTTCCACTCGTGAGCATGGCATGAGCCTCTGACCAGCAGGAAGAATCTCAGAAGCAGCCTTGAGTCATTGTTCTTCAGCTGAGCCAGGGGGCTCTTGACAGTGTTCTAGATTATGCTAAGAAATTGCCAAAAATGCATCTTTTGTCTGTTTTGTCCTACTTGAGTTGTGGCTTTGAATTTTATCATGAAGTACTTTATTTTACTGCTTTAAAATATATAAATCCAGGGCTGGGGATATAGCCATTTGGTAGAGTGCCTGCCTTGCATGTACAAATACAAGGCCCTGGGTTCAGTCCCCAGTACCTCAAAAAAAAAAAAAAAAAAAATATATATATATATAAAATAATATATAATATTTTAATATTATATTATTATATATAATAATAAATAAATAATAATATATAATATTTATATATATATTTCAGTCTTTAAAAATTTAGAATAGTTTGGCCAGGTGCAGGTGTATGCCTATAATCTCAGTGGCTGTGGGCAGGGGGCGGGTAAGACAGGATCATGAATTCAAAGCCAGCCTCAGCAAAAGCAAGGTGCTAAGCAACTCAGTGAGACCCAGTGGTTGAGTGCCCCTGAGTTCAATCCCCAGTACCCACCCCCCACAAAAAAAGAATAGCTTATATCACACTAATTGTATTATCACACTTGTCTTTTAAGGTGTTGGTATAAATTGGAAAATATTTGACAATTGCATAGGATTTAGAAATAAGATCTGGATATTTAATAATGTATTATAAAGTGATGATTAAGCCTTGAACTAATCTCACATTTCTGCTTTTAGAATTTCGCCCTGGTGAACCATGGAAAGGTTATCCAAACATTGACCCCGAAACTGACCCTTACGTCACTCCTGGCAGTGTCATAAACAATCTCTCAATTAATACTGTGCGGGAAGTTGACCACCTCAGGGACAGGAACAGTGGTATGTATGGGGCTCCAGTCTGTCTGCCTGATGCTCAGAGGCTGGATCTGAGAGTGTTCCAGAGTTGGGGAGCAGTGGAAGCCCCCTGAGCTCACAGCACGTGACACCCAGTGGGATGGTGAACATGGAGCACAGTTCTCAGATTTCCCCAAGGAACAGGGGCCACTTTTGAGGATTGTGCTGAGGATTGTCAGCACTTGCTCTGCAGCAGCAGAACCAGCAGCTGGAGGGCACCTGGTCAGCAAGGGTTGATTCTCTGAGTACTGAAGGGCTGCCATGGGGAGCAGGCCACTCAGGATCACCATAACCCAGGCACACTGATCAGTGGGTTATCAGGTCAGGTCACCCAAATACCTACAGTGCCTCAGGGCTTTTGCAGGTATTCCAGAGGAAAGGTGAACAGAATGAAGTATTTTGTTTTTTTACTGGGAGTTGAGTCCAGGCCTCTTCACCACTGAGCTACGTCCCCCAATGTCGTGTGCCCACTCCCCATACTAGGGATTAAACCCAGGGCCTCACACGACCGAGGCAAGCTTTACTACTGAGCTACCTTCCCAGACCAAAACATATTTTGTTTCTATAAAATACACCCTCCCGGGCAGTCATGGAATGCATGCCTGTACGCCCAGATGCTTAGGAGGCTAAGGCAGAAGGATTGAAAGTTCTAGACTATCCTAGACAACTTAGTGAGACCCTTTCTTAAAAAATAAAATTAAAGCCAGGTGTGGTGGTACATGCCTGTAATCCCAGCAGCTGGGGAGGCTGAGACCAGGAGGATTGCGAGTTCAAAGCCAGCCTCAGCACGGGCAAGGCACTAAGCAACTCAGTGAGACCCTGTCTCTAAATAAAATACAAAATAGGGCTGGGGATGTGGCTCAGTGACGAGTGCCTGTGGGTTCAATACCCAGTTCCAAAAATAAATTAATTAACTTAATTAAATTAAAAAGGGCTAGAGAGGTAGCTCAATGGTAGAGTTTGTGACCAGCGTGTGCAAGAAAAAAATGTGTATGTGTATGCACGCATACATAACACACACCATTAGTTTACAAAGAAAATGAAACATATTCAATATATAGCATGTTAATAATAACATGTGTTTGCTGCATCATGGTGGTCAGAAAAGAATCCTCATCATGGTTGAATTTAAAAGACCCTCATAGAGGTAAAGTTGGTACTTTCACAAAAAATATCAGGAGGCACAGAACCAAGCAGAGAGGCTCACCACGTGGTGGTGAATAGAAGCCGCCCATGGCTTACAGAAAAAGGGCTTGTTATTTGTTTGTAGAAGGTTCTGAAAGTCAGGAGGGGAGATCAGATTTGATAATAGAGGAAATAGACCAGAGATGGTCTTGAGTGGGGGGTGATCTGAGTGGTGAAGAGAGGGTTGGATGTGGAGGCCATTAGGGACGGTCCTAGTGATCGTGTGCTGCTAAGGTTGAAGGAGGAAAGGAGATTTTTTTTAAAAGTGGGAGCTGAGAGATTCAGAGGCCATCCCGGAAGCAGAGGGAGTGTTGCCTCGCTCCCACATCTCATGACTGAGAGCGCATTCCCAGCTGCCAGGAAATGGGCAGTGAGAGGGACACCTGTTCTGAGGTCGCACGCTTTCTGGAAGGCAGGCAGGGAGGTGCAGTCTCGGATACACCTGCTCCTTTCCTACGGCACACTGGTACACTTGGACGTCCCTGGGTGCCTTTGCTTATGCTCACACACTGTCCCTTGCTGTAGCAGCTAACTGGACTCTCCCTCTACAGGGTCATCCTCATCCTTGAACACCACGCTGCCTTCAACTAGTGCCTGGTCATCCATTCGTGCCTCCAACTACAACGTTCCCCTCAGCAGTACAGCACAAAGCACTTCAGGTGGGCCGCACCCCTTGGGAGGAGGGGTGGTCACTGCTGGGGCCGTTGCTGTTAATGCCTTCTTCTTTTCACCTGTCTCTTATTTTCAGGGAGGTAGGAGATTAGTTTTGACCCTGGGGAAATTCCTTGGCACTGTTTGTCCCTGTTTAAATGTACTGTGCACTACGGTCACTTCCTGCAGTGCTGGCTTCCCCAGCCACTCTCCCTTGCTGGGAGCACCCTGGCCCTGTGACTGGTGTCATGTAGTCCACAGCAGTTCTTGGGCTGTCCGTGGTGAAGGACCTTTTTTTTTTTAATTTCCAGTACTTCATAGACTGATACTTCTGTAAGAGGGTAAACACAAAGTTCAGATTGTTGCAGACCTGGCACTTCACTTGAGAGTTAAGGCAGCGTCTGATGGCTGTCAGAGCACAGATGCTCAGTCTGGGTTTTTGCACTGGTTCTGCCCAGGAATGAGCTGTACCACTGTGACCAGTCTTCCTGCCACACTTTCAGATGCACTGCAGTTATGGCGTGTGCTTTGTTAAGCCAGGTAGAAGAGAGTTGGCAGAAGAAAGGAAGTGCCCCTCACCTAACTTTACCATTATTGTTGTCTTTATCATTATTATTTTTATTTGGTACCAGGGATGAACCACTGAGCCATCTCCCCAGCCCATTTTATTTTTGTTTTGAGACAGGGTCTCGCTAAGTTGCTGAACCTGGCCTTGAACTTGCTGACCTGCCTCAGCTTACCTTGTGCCTGATGCCTGCTCATTGCACTCTGCTCTGAGCATGCATCAGGAATCTTTTTTTTTTTTTTTTTTAAGTAAAAACAAAGTCTTAGATTTGAATCTTGGCTCCATGTTGGAACATAGGCAAGCACTTACCCTCTGATCCTCAGAAGATGTGCCAGGATTGGAGGTATCATCTGCAGGCACCTAGCAACCTGGGCTCAGCCTTGAGACTGGCAGCCGGTGCTTTCTGCTGGATGGCTCCCTGAGCTGGGCTCCTTTTCTAGTCGTGTCTCCCCCCCACCACCATGAGTTATTGACAGAGTTTTAAAATGTGCTTAATGGACTATATGGGCGTCTTAACTGGCTTGCTCATGGTTACTCAGGTGAGGAGTTCACAATAATACTTCAGAGCTGTTCAGAGGGTTTCATGTTTTCATTTCATTGAGTCCAGTTCTGTACAGTGGCCTAAGACTCTCATGGGTTACAATACAGATAAACGATGTGAGTGTTTGAGTGGAGGGGCAGTTTCCTTTGGGCTTTTTGTTTTTCTTCTTTAGCAGTTTATTTTAATTTGGATTTTCATTTTGTTTTGTTTTGTTTTCCTCTGGCACTGGGAATTGAACCCTGGGGTGTTCTACTGCTGAGCTGTGTATTCCCAGTGCTTTTATGTTTTACTTTGAGACAGGATCTCACTAAGTTGCTGAGGTTGTCCTTGAACTTGGGATCATCCTTCCTCAGCTGTCCAAGTCACTGGGCTCATAGCACTATGCCCCATACCTGGCTGATTTGGGGGGTGGGGGTTGATGTTTGTTTGTTTTTTAATTTGCTTTTTGTGGGACAGTGGATGTTTCATTATTTAAATCTCTTCTCAAACACTATTCCACCCCTTTCTGCTTTTTCCCTGCCCTCTTTGAAAGTAGCCAGAAATAGTGATTCCAAATTGACATGGTCTCCTGGTTCAGTTACAAACACCTCTCTGGCTCATGAGCTGTGGAAGGTCCCTTTGCCACCTAAGAACATCACTGCTCCGTCCCGCCCACCTCCGGGACTGACGGGTCAGAAGCCGCCCTTGTCTACGTGGGATAATTCTCCCCTTCGTGTCGGTGGAGGATGGGGGAATTCTGACGCCAGATACACCCCAGGTAGGACGAAATGCAGGGGGTGCTGTCATGGACACTAACCAGCCTCAGAGTCCTGTTTCACTGAGACCTAGATATCTTCAGCCTCCGTCTTTGGGAGTCTTAACATTTACCCTGAGACAGAGCGTCAGTGTGACAAGGTTCATGGAGTGGGGTCCATTTCGTTCAGTAGTCCTCATGAGTACATCTTAAAATATATGGTCACTTTCTGTTCACAGCAGGCTTACTGAAAAGGCTCTGCCACGACAACCAGCAGCCATTACTTGGCAGGTCTAGGGAGTGGGGAGGCAGCCCACAGGCCTTGAAGAATGGGGCCTGGTGGGGTGGCGGCTCGCCTTGCACTGGATGACCACAAAGTCTACTGTTCTAAGTAGACGATCTTACGTGAGCTGGGGGTGTAGCTCAGTGGCAGAGTGCTGTGCCTGGCCTGCGTCAGGCCCTGAGTTCAGTCCCAGCAGCACAGCACACAGGCGTGCGCACACACACATAATCAATCATGCTAGGCCAGCAAACATAGCCCAGACTTTCCTAGGAAACCCGGGCCAGAGGGTTCCTTCTGCAAATGATTCATGCTGGATTCGTTCAGGCCTCTTGTCCTCTGTCCTTCACCCAACTACACACACACACAGGTGTGTGTGTGTGTGTAGCTGTCTAGCAGTGTTACCAAGAAATGGAGTCTTCTCCTTCATTCCACCCTGCCCCCAAGCACTATCAAACTTTCTCATCTCTGAGCTGAAAATGAGTAATAAAACTTCATTAACATTTTCTGTTCTAATTTGTAATTTCAGATCTTAGTAATGGGCCACAATAAAACTTTCAGCTCTTGGAAGGGAAAGTTTTAGTTAAGTTAAAAAAAAAAAAAAAAAACCCAGTCATTCTTTGCTACTAAGTGCAAGTTAACATAATGGTGTGGGATGGAGGGAAATGAAAAAGTGACCCCAGAGCCTGCCCTCTGGAGGGTGTATGGAGCTGAGTAGAATCAGGAAGCCTTGACGGGAAGCTAGGAAAGCAGAGGGCGCAGCCCTGGCCGAGGCTGGAGACCTGAGAGGAGCGCTCCCTGTGGTGTTGGTAGAGAATCGGCCAAGGGCAACGTGGAGGCGGGGCGGGGTTCTGTTCAGGGGACAGCTTTCCTAAGCCACCAGGAGGCGGGGGTGGATCTGGATCATGTTGGGGAGCTCCTCTGCTGGGGAGCCTAATGGCTCAGGGGCCAAGCAGGAAGGCCAAGTGGGGCGCCTGCAGGGACCCATACTGGAACAAGGGGTATGTGTGGGTGACTGTGAGCTCTGGAGTCCCCTTAAAGCTTCACACCCTGGGCGTGGGCCGTACTTGCAGAGCCACCAAGCCGTATGTCATGGAAGGCTGAGGCCTTCCTAGGTTGTACCATTTTGAGGGAGTTTTAACTTTAGAAGTGAAAGGATCCCCAGGGGATAGGACTTGAGCAGCTCCCTGCCCTCCCACGAACACCCTGAGGTGAGAGCCACCAGCCCTGAGTCGGTGCCTCAGCCAGCCTGGAGAGCTGCTGTTCTGGGCCTGGGAGAAAGCAGTTGGCAGACAAGCAAGCTGGGTGTTCAACTCATCTCCTGAGTGACTGTAATTTGGGCCATTTGTCCTGAACAGTTTAGGCCACAGTCTTGGAAAACTGACTTGTCTTTTTTTTTTCCCTGATTAGGTTCCAGCTGGGGTGAGAGCAGCTCAGGGAGAATAACAAATTGGCTTGTTCTGAAAAACCTTACACCTCAGGTAAGGTGTCCGTGGAGGGCTGGGCAGTGTGGGCACAAGCGTGTCCAGGCTTCCCTGCGGCAGGGCTGTGCGTGGTTGTCAGGGCCTGCAGAGGAGAGAGCCAGGGCTCTTCAGGTGCCTTCGGCAGACCGTCGTGATCCCACGGCTTCAGAGCTCTTGGGTTCAGGCAGGCCAGCCAAAGATCAGGATTCCTAGCTCACCCTGGACTGACCGAGTGGGGCCGAGCCAGGATCTGGGATCTGCATCTGCACGGGGTGTCCAGGCGAACCACAGCACTTGGAGCAACTGTTCTCCCCTTTAGGTCTAGAGTTTTCTTAGCCCCTGGTCCACCCTGTCTGCCTGGAAGCAGTGCCCTGGTGAGTCTTGTCCTGCGGGACGGGGAGAAAAGAGAGGAAGCCTTAGCAGGGACAGTGACTGACTGAGGAATTGGAATTCAGGGAGCTCCAGGACTGGAGGTCTGGGACCAGTGGAGGAGCACTGTATCCCACATGAAAGAAAGACCAGAGGTGCATCAGGGACATCCTCCCGAGGCCTGTGCCCCTCTCACTGCAGTTCCCCCTGCTTCCAGATCGATGGCTCAACTCTGCGCACCCTGTGCATGCAGCATGGCCCGCTGATCACATTCCACCTGAACCTCCCCCACGGAAGCGCTTTGGTCCGCTACAGCTCCAAGGAGGAGGTGGTGAAGGCACAGAAGTCTCTGCACATGTAAGTGGGCCTCGGCTCCTGCGGGGAGCGGAGGGAGGGGGAGCACAGCCGGGCCTGGGGGCAGCTCCCGAGGGAGCGGCTTCTCACAGCCTCACAGTCTCACCGTCCCCTGGGGTCCAGGGTCAGGATTCCTAAGGGGGGGAATCAGGCATGGTCAAAATGGCCTGGAGCCGGGCACCTCCAGTCCCAGCTACTCAGGAGGCCAAGGCAGGAGGCTCAGTTGAGCCCAGGGGTTTGAGACCAGCCCAGGCAACATAGTGAGGTGCCCCTTCTCCAAAAAAAAAAAAAACTGGAAAGCCCCTTGCACTGCCCACAGGAGACAGGCCAGACCTTGATGCCCCACGGCCTGTGCTCGGCCGTTCCTCCGGGGCCCGGGCTCCTTGAAGGAAGGGCGCACCCCTCCCCACCCCTGCTCCCCTTGCTTTTCTAGTGGAGACCAGCGCCACTCTCGCCGTGGCTTAGGGGAGCGCCCGCGGGGCAGACCCTCACGCTGCTGTGCCTTCTCCTCTAGGTGTGTACTGGGGAACACTACTATTCTCGCTGAGTTTGCCAGTGAAGAGGAGATCAGTCGTTTCTTTGCACAAAGTCAGTCTCTGACCCCTTCTCCTGGCTGGCAGTCCCTCGGGTCCAGCCAGAGCCGGCTGGGCTCCCTCGACTGTTCCCACTCATTCTCCAGCCGGACCGATCTCAATCACTGGAATGGTGCTGGGCTGTCGGGAACTAACTGTGGAGACCTTCACGGCACTTCCCTCTGGGGGACCCCACATTATTCCACAAGCCTGTGGGGTCCCCCAAGCAGCAGCGACCCCCGGGGAATTAGCAGCCCATCCCCCATTAACGCTTTTCTTTCTGTTGACCACCTGGGTGGGGGTGGAGAGTCCATGTAAGGGTGTAGATGTAGACTCACAAACTGTGACCTCAAGATGCGAAAGAATGGAGCACTAAGTTGGGCTCGCCGCCTGCAGCCAGGGGCCACCTGTGGGAACAGCTGTTCTCTGCACATTTTCCACTTTGTTTTCCCCAAAACATATCAGTTTGAATACTTGAATCATGCAGGCCAATATTATAATGTGAAAGGTATCTATCTATTTACACTCCCGAGTAGCGCCATACATGCTAGACCATATAGAATGAGCTCACTTGTGTATATTCATCATGTTTAGCCTTGGATTCATTCTTTTCTTTCTTTCTTTCTGTTTTTTTCTCCTCCCCTCCTCCCCCCTTTTTTCTTTTTTTGCAAAACCATTTTTTGGGCTGATAATGTATGAGCTTTTACCTTTGCACTGAAAGGTGTTCTCTCCGTCTAATCGGCAATATGGGGGGGCAGCTGTTCTGGTGTAAATGTTTACTCAAGGATGTTCTTAAGGTGTGCGCTCTCTACTATGCCTTGATGTTGCCTACCTTGTTGTGGTATCGTGGAGTTAAAGATCAAGTTATGATGCTGACTTAGGATTATTAATGAAAGTATTGCACCAGTTTTTTCATGTTGTAAAACTAAAGAATTTCGCTCTGCAGTTTGAAAAACTGTGGCCACAGCTGTGACTTGCAGCCCACCTGCCACCCAGGACGGGCCCTGCACTTTGAATAGGCTTTCCATTTTGTTTTGAAGGTTCTCATGCTGAACCTTCTTGTTTACAGATTTTTTTGTTTGTTTTTTGAGAAAAAAAAAATGTTTACTCTTCCATCATTTAAAAAAAATTAAAAGACAAAAAAAAATGGAGGATGATTTAAAAGATGCTTTCTATCTCTGGGAAAAAAGGAGCAGCATTTGGCCATGTTCTTTCGTTTTCTATTCCTGTCCTAAATCAAAGAGCATGGTTCTCAGGAAAACCAGTTCCCCAGTTTAAAAAAAAAAAAAGAAAAAAGAAAAAAAAAATCTCCTTGTAGTTTCTTATAGGAAAAAAAAAAAGAAACCCCCCGACTTTTAGCACTGATACTACGTATTGCTCTGTTAAAGAATTTTCTCTGCCAAAAAAGAAAAAAAAAAGAAAAAAATGCTTAAAGCTGGAGTTGGACATTCTGCTTTCAGATGCTGTCTTTTTCTTAGTGATGATGGTTTGCTAATAATCAATAGGTAATCATTTTTGTAACCCCATCAAGTGGCTCTACATGTTTCTGCTCTCTCGTGACTGCGTTAATGTTTAACTGTTGTACCTTAAAGCCGAAATCAGTAACTATGCATACTGTAACCAAGGTATTGGGCTTACAGAGTTGTTTGTTGTATAAAGAAAATTTTAAATGTTGTTGCAAACTAACGAGTTACATCATTTTTAAATTTCTTTCCTCCCCCCTTTTTTGCCCACAAATGGTATTATAATGCTTGCTTAGTCAAAGAAGAGAGACTAAACAAGGGTAAAAATTTTAACAGTACAGAATTTGCCATCATTTCATTGCCTTGATCCTCACTGTTTGTGTCCTAAGATGCAAAAGAAGTCAGTGGCTTTTACCTGTTTACAAATAGAATGTGATTGTAACATGTACAGTTCGGTTGTGTTGAATTATGAACTTTCTTCAGATATAATAAACCATGACTTTTTGGCTGCTCAACATTAATTGTCTTTTTTGTGGATTTATTTGTAGGCTCTTTTTTATAATGAAAATTTCAGAGTTGCTGTGTGTGAGGGTTCTCATAGAGCAACTGATTAAAAGTCTAAGCAAATATTTGAACATTTTATCTGAACTTATCCACAATTTCACCCTGAAATAATGTGAGAACAATGGGAAACTGTCGCTCGCTCCTTCCTACCCTCTCTGAGCATCTTTGGGATCTTGTTGCTCAAAACCTCCTCTGTGACTTCATCTTCCCCACCATTTGTGCCCATCTCAAGCCTCAGCAAGAGACCGTTCGGAACATGAAGCTTAATGACTTGACGTGTCCTAGTGTTAAACTTCATACCTCTGTTACACAGTGAGAAACGCCGCAGCCTGGACTGGCCTTCTCTCCCTCTCACGGCCCTCGCTCCACCGCAGGAGCTCGGGCAGAACCTGTGTATGTATCTCAGTGTATGACCTAACCCATGCTCCGGCTTCCAGGTGAAAGCTGATGTTGTTGGACATCTTAACCTAAGCAAATGTCGTTCAGTGCATTCAGTGTATATTGACTTCCATACTGGTTTTTCCAAAAACCAAAGGTAGCTTTGAAAAACCACGTCTGGAGATGTTTGGAACTAACGTTAAGCTGATGACCTTTGGGGCTTTGAGTAGAATATAATTGACTTCATAACTGCGTTCATTGTATTGTTAAAGTGTTTGGGAGATTTTTGCGCTTGTTATGTGGAAATAAAGTGTTTGATTTAAAAAAAAAAAAACACTTTTAAGTGGTTTTGATTTTTGCCGCGTCCTTAAATAACAGCAGCTCTATTCCCCAAGCCACCGTTACCACAGAGTCTTCCTGAGTTCGTTCCACTGCCAGCACTTTGGCCTGCACCCTCATCTCCCCAGACCTGCCTCTTGATGGGCCACTGCCCTGGCCCTCAAGTCACTCACAGCTGCAGGGTCAACCTAAACCTTGTTAACACGGCCGCTCGGGCATTTCCAGTGTGCTCTGCGGCCCTGAGCTCTGGACGTCCCAAGCTGCCCCACTCCCCCAGAAGGCCAGCCTGGGCCCACCCCACCCGAGACAACAGGGCTCTCCATGCACTAACCCCCTCACCAGCAGGCCCCTCCACCATGGCTCCGCCCCGGATGTGGGATCAGGCTGCGGTCCTCGCCTGGCCATTAGGTGATGCGCAAGCTCTCGGTGGTCCTTGTCACCCACGCTGTCAGGCGTGTTGCCTGTTGACATCCTCCCCTGCCTCAGCCGTGCAGGTAGATGAGCAGGGAAAGATGCAGAGATGGAGGCAAAGTCCTTGGCAAGTCGGGTCAAGTTCAGGTTCAGTAGCAGACAGGTGGGGGTCGAGATGAAAGGCGAATTTGCATCCAAGATGGAGGGGTGACAGATGGAGGCTGTGCTGAGCAGGTGAACCTAACATTCAGCTAAACATTTCCGCACCTTGGGACCTAATCAGAGCTTTTCCTGCCGATCCTGAGACCTTGAACAGGAGAGGTGGAGTTTGGGAACAGGAGCCAGAATTGAACCCCAAATGAACCTTGGGAACCCCTTAAGAGATCAGGTCTGTGGTCCCGGGGAACTCTGAAAGGCCTGTGGGGACTGGTGGAGGAGGACAATGGTCACAGTGTGTAAGGCCGAGTGCTCACTTCACTCTGAGGGTGCACCAGCCTGGCCGCCTCAACTGTTCCACCAACATTTCCCAAGGCTGAGTGGAGAAGGAGGAAGTGGATCCCCTTGGGATCTAGGGGTGGAGTTTTAAACTTTAAGATTAGTTAGAATTCCATCTAAAAATGCTGGATTTGTTTTCCCCCCTCCTTTTGTATCAGGGATCGAACCCAGGAGTGCTTAACCACCAAGTCACATCCCCAGCCCTTTTGATTTTTTATTTAGAGATAGGGTCTTGCCGAGTTGCTTAGCTACTGAGGCTGGCCTCAAACTTGTGATCCTCCTGCCTCAGCCTCCCAAGCCACTGGGATTACAGGCTTATGTGCACCACTGCACCCAGTTCTAAAATAATGGCTTTAAGCAGGCAGTTAAATTGCTTTTCTTCAGGAAGTCTCTGATGCCTCAGAAATACAGCCACCCCCACAGCAGGATGCAATCAGGACCCACATCCTCTGCTTTAAGAAGCAGCTGAAAACCTTCATCCTGGCTGCTAATGAACAAGGGGTGGCGGGGAGTTACTGAGCTCTGGTGGAGGAGTCAGAGACCTCCCTGCTGCCTGAGTCAGGCTTGTGGGCCCTGCCCAAGTCCCCAGAGACCAGGACGCCCCTGTGCTGTGTAATGATGGCGGCACACTAGGTAGAGAAGTGTCCGACCTACTGGTGTAGCAAGGCCTATCTCAGCAGACAGGGGAGCTGTGAACACAGTCCCAACCAGATGACACCAGCACTGGAGCAGTCTGCAGACCTGCGTCTGGTTCATGGGCTGTTACCATGTGACCTTATCCCAAACCACCTTGGGTTTCTATTGGTTTTACTGTTTTTTAAATCAACTTCTTACATCTATTTCTTTACCAAGGGGAGTTGACGTCATTAACCTTTACAGAAAACCAATGCCGCTTTCCACAAATACAAGAGCTATAGAAGAAACTCACAGAACATTCTGGATAGAGACCTAGCTGTCAAAAGGGAGAATGGGAAGAGAGAGCTCAGAGGCGTGCCAGGCAGAGTGAAGGGGAGCTGTGGTTCTTTTGCGGTTCTGCTCTGTCTAATCCCCGCCCCCCACAGGGCCTGGGAGGTCACCCTGCCCCCAGGGTGTGAAGGCAATAAGCCGAGAGGTGGTCCTGGTCACCTTGATGGTCCTGAGCAATGGGAATAAAATGCACAGTCCTTCTGAGGGTGGGGACTTGGAGTGACACCTGAGAACCACCAGGGCTGGGAAAGGCCCTGGGGCTGTGAACCCAGGACAAGAAAAGGAGGCCAGCTAGAGAAGGAAAGAGGGCCGTGGGGACGTGCAGACCACCTGCGAGCCTTGAAAAGGTCCGTGTGCCCTGGCCCCACCCCAGGCCTAATTCCATTAGGCACCCACTGGTTTGAAACCTTTGTTTTTTTGTATAGCACCTGTTGCAATCTGCCACCACGTGGTTTTCCTGCTTTTTGTCTGACCTGCAACTAGAGCATCAGACCTGAGCCCAGGGAGCCTTATTCATCCTGGTGTCCCCAGCATGCCCTGGGCTCCCTGAGGGATCCTTCTGATGGAACTGTTCCATGTCTTGACTGCTGCAATGAACCTGCGTGTGCACACACACACACACACACACACGCACGCACGCGCGCACACGCACACACACGCACACACGTACCAGAGCAAGGGAAATTGTCGGAACAAGGTCAGTGGATGTCAAACCTGGTTGTGATTTTGTACGAAGGTAGTTTTGCAAGATGTTACCTCGGAGGGGAACTTAAGAGCACTGAGCTCTGTGTTCTTTTTCTTATAGCTGCATGTGGATCTGCGATGGCTCAGGAAATATTTCAATTAGCAAGTGTAAACCAGGGGGCTGGGGTTGTGGCTCAGTGGTAGAGCGCGCCCCTGGCATGGTTCAATCTTCAGCACTGCATATAAATAAAATAAAGGTACTAGCCTCAACTAAAAGATATGTTTAAAAAACAAAAAGAAAGTGTAAACCAAGCTCTTACTAAGTAACAATCATCAGAGAACATTTTTTTAAGACTTTTTTTTTTTTTTTGGAACCAGGGATTGAACTCAGGGACACTCGGCCACTGAGCCACATCCCCAGCCCTATTTTTGTATTTTATTTAGAGACAGGGTCTCACTGAGTTGCTTAGGGCCTCACTCAGTTGCTGAGGCTGGCTTTGAACTCGCAATCCTCCTGCCTCAGCCTCCCAAGTGCTGGGATTACAGGCGTGCGCCACCACGCCCGGCTTTACTTCTGAACTTTAAAGGGTGGGGTTTCGGAAGGAAGCTGGATCTGAGCCTCTTGCCCACACAGGAGGCCAGCGGGCTAGGCTAAGTGTCCACAGAGGTGGGGAAAGAGGGTGAGCCAGAAATTGTGCAGTAGGTGCCCCTGAGGGCCCAGAGAGAAGCAGCAACCCCAGTTGCTGAACCAGCACCACCAAGAAGAGGAGCTTGAGCTCACCACAAGAGCCAGGCATGGCAGAGGCTGCAGGCAGGTTTCTGAAAGCCAGAAGCCAAAGGCAAGGGGAGGAAGCAGGAAGCTTTCAGTCCAGAATGGTACAGAGTCAGCCCTGGTGAGAGCTCAGTCTTGTTTTGCTGGGGTTTGCTTTCCCAGTGGAGTTCAGCGCTGCAAGGTCTTTGGGCCCTGGATCCTCTTGCCTGTAAATAGAGGAAGCAGCCACTGGGGGGCGCACTGAGATTTTTTTTCTGGAAAAGGCTTCAGGAAAGAAGGGATTCTCAGGCTTGCTTTCCCCCACACCATGATCCTACTTAAATCTTCAAAATCTAAAATTCAGGTTAGGTGTGGTGATGTGCGAGTCTGTAATCTCAGCAACTCAGGAGGCGGAGGCAGAAGGATCGCAATTTCAAGACCTCAGGAGGCTGAGGCAGAAGGATCACAATTTCAAGGCCAGCCTCAGCAACTAAATATCCTGTCTCAAAATAAAAAGGGCTGGGGACATGGTGGTAGAGTGTCCCGAGTTTGGTCCCCAGTACAAAAAAAAAAAAACCAGACCAGTCACCCTGAGAGACGATTCCAGGAAAGCACATTGACCATGACATTCACTGTGACCTTGCTCATTGTAGTAGGAAGTCCCACACACAAATGCCCTCCACTCAATGTCAAACTTCCTCGTGCAAGGGCTGTCCTGGGGGTTCTGTTAAAATGCAGAGCCTGGCTTGCAAGTTCTGGGGTGTGGCAACTGACAGTTCCCCCAGGGGTGGCCAGGGGATCCCCTCTCTGCCTTCTCAACTTCATTCCAGTCTGGACTGGGGCTGTGAGGACAGGAAAGGGCCTGGAACAGGAAACCAGCTGGTTGGGTTTTGTTTGTTTTGCTTTTGTTTTTGATTTTTATTTTTTATTTTTTTATTTTTTGGTCCTGGGGATTGAGCTCAGGGGCACTCCACCACCAAGCCACACCCCCAGCCCTTTTTTTGTATTTTATTTAGAGACAGGGTCTGGCTGAGTTGCTTAGGCCCTTGCTAAGTTGCTGAGGCTGGCTTTGAACTCATGATCCTCCTGCCTCAGCCTCCTGAGCCTCTAGGATGACAGGCGTGTGCCACTGCCCCCCGGCAACCAGATGTTCTTAATTGTCAGGAGATTTCCCCCACTTCTTGCCCAGGGAACAAGAACCAGAAAAAGCCCAGCAGGTGGAAATTTACAAGGCGGTACCAACTAGAAGCATTGCAATGGTCATTAAAACAGTGGCACACACTTATTTAGCACTTACGGAATACAGCTCAAGAGTTTGCATGGATTCTCTCACCAGAGCCTCACCACTACCCTGTGAGAGAGGGAGTGCTTGTATTTCCTCCTGGGTTATCAGACAGGAGTTTCCAGCAGTTTGGGGAGGGAGAGAAGCTTTCTCGGGTCTCGCACCAGCTGGGTCATGGAGGCTACAAGCAAAGTCAAGTGGGTTGTGTTATCTCCCTAGGCTGAGGGACTGGCGTAGCTGTGTTCTTCCAGAACAAAACAGCAGGGCCCGAACTGCAAATTTCACCCAGGGCGTTTGCAGGCAGATGCTCTTGCAAATGCTTTGCAGGAAGACTTTAGGGCGAAAGAGCCTGTGAATTGTAACAAGTGTCCAGCAACAACGTGACTTAAGGACAGAAGTTCATTGGCTCTCAGGTCACAGCCGTGGGAAGACTTCTCTGCTCCTTCAGGATCCCAGGCTTCTGGAAACCTCACTGTCCTCCCAAGGCCATTTTGGTGGTGGAAAGAGAGGGTGGGGGTCAGCAGCTCCCTCCTAAGCAAAGGAGGCAGGAATTTCACAGATCACGCCCCCTCTCCTTCCATGGACAAGAGCTGGTCAGTGAGGAACCCTGGTATCCAGGAAGAGAGAGAGAGGTAGATTTTGGGTGGCCAGTCCCCACCTTTAATCCTCACAACAATCCTAATTATTTGACAAACAGAGGCTGAAGCACAGAGAGGCGAAGTAACTTGCCGTAAATCACAAAGCCAGAAGAGACAGGATTTAACCTAACACTGAACGCTCGACCCAGGTGCCTACACATGGCCCCATGCTGGAACTCATCACCTGTGCCAGTGACAATGTGTTGTCAGTAAGCCCCTTGTGCAGGTATAAATCAGACTTGTGCTGGCCCAAGTTTGGGTTCACAGGTGTATTATATATACCATTATCTGTTGCTATAACTGAATAACACAGACCGGGTGATTTATAAAGCATGAAGGTTTACTCAGCTCATGGTTCTGGAGTCTGGGAAGTCCAAGGTCAAAGGGTGGCATCTGGCAAGGCCTTCTTGCTGGTGGAGACTCTCTGCTGAATCCCAAGGAGCTACAGAGCCCCACAGGGTGAAATGAATACATACATGAGAACTCGCCATTCTGTGGTTGACTGGAAGTCGCATTGCATGACCATTGCTCACTTCCTTATTCTCTACAGTCCTTCCCCGGGGCAAGAGTCTCCTTTGAGACTCTGATTCCACTGGTGTTCAGTCCAGCATCTTTTTTTTTTTTTTTGGTACTGGGAATTGAACCCAGGGGCACTTCACCACTGAGTGGCATCCCCAGCCCTATTTTGTATTTTATTTAGACAGGGTCTCACTGAATTGCTTAGGGCCTCACTAAGTTGCTGAGGCTGGCTTTGAACTCACGATCCTCCTGCCTCAGCCTCCCAAGTGCTGAGATTACAGGCGTGCGCCACCGCGCCCAGCCAGTCCAGCATCTTTGTGCCACCTTGGAAGATGGAGGTGGGGAAGAAGTTTCCTGGTGCTGAATTCTTAGCTCGTTCATTCATCAACGCCCCAGTGTCAATCACCCAGGACCGCACAGCCTCTGCCCCAGTGCTCACGGGGCTCCGTGGACCACAGTCATTTTCTTGCACTGGCCATGCATGGATAGTCCTTTTCATTTCCACTTTCTCAACTGTAACTCTTGTTTCTAGATCATCACTATAGCGAGAAAAAAGAACCCTTTTGCTAAAGAGCAAACTAGCCAAACTGGCTTTGATAACAGAACCACTCTGGACGTAGCCCGCGAATCCATTAATCCACAAATGGATTAGCCCACTCCCTTGTCACCCAATCACCTCGCAGAGGTTACACTTCCAAATACCATTAACCCGTGAGTTTGAGGATTATGTTTCCAACACATTGAGACCCAGCATCTGGCTTCTGCGGGATGCTGTCTGCTCTCAAAACCTCCAGTGTCTTCAGGTCCCACTCCAAACTCCAGCCTCTCTGCCTCGGGTGACCTGCTGCTAAAATGTTTAGTGATCCGTTTGAAGAGTCCTTGACTCACAAACGACCTGCTATGGGAGGATTAATGAGAAACCAACAGCTGTCTAAAGACAGATCCTGTTGCTATAAAGGATCCCCCAGGGAAGGGACACTTCCATCAGAAGATACCTCTTGCCGGGCGCGGTGGTGCACACCTGTAATCCCAGCACTTGGGAGGCTGAGGCAGAAGGATCGCGAGTTCAAAGCCAGCCTCAGCAACTGAGTGAGGCCCTAAGCAACTCAGTGAGACCTTGTCTCTAAATAAAATACAAAATAGGGCTGGGGATGTGGCTCAGTGGTGGAGTGCCCCTGGGTTCAATCCCCAGTTCCCCCCTCCCCACCCAAAAAAAAGATACCTCTTAACACACGTTATGTGACTTTGGGTTTACGCAGAACATTACAAGACATTATTTTATTTTTGGTACTAGGATTGAACCACTGAGCTACATCCCCAGACCTTTTAATTTTTTAATTTGAAATGGGGTCTCACAAAGTCACTGAAGTTGCCATCCTCCTGCCCCAGCCTCCCGAATCCCTGGGATCACAGGCGTGCACCTGATTTATAAGTTTTGGCAGATGCACAGGCTCATGCCTATTTGCACAGAACAGCATTTCTCAAATATTTTTTGCCTAAGGCCCCCTAACACTGAAAGACCCCCATGAACTTTTGTTAGGTGGAATATACCTTCAGACATTCCCATATTAGAAATTTGAATTAAGAAACCATTTAAAATATTTACTGATTTTAAAATATCAATACAGACCCACCACTCATCAAATAAATAACATTTCCCCCAAAGACTTTGTAAGAAGAGTGGATCCTTCCACATGTTCACAAACTTATTTCACATTTGGTTTAGAAGGAGACAGCAGGATTCTCACAACTGCTCCTGTGGCCACTGGAAAATTCCAATGGGACAGTTGTGAACTAACAAGAGCAGAAAGAAAAATAGCCTCTTAGGTATCGTGAAAAAAATGTTGTGCATATTATCTCATTGAATCTTCCTGACAAAAGAGCTAGGCACTACTGTTTTACAGATGAGACTCCAGGCTCAGAGCACTTAAGCCAGTTACCCAAAGACACACAGCTGGGGGCAGAAAAGCAGAAGAGGACCAGGGTCTACCTGACTCTCATCTCCAGGTTCTTATCCTCCTCACCCTCCTGCAGCTGCTGAAGAAGAAAGAGAGAGAGAGAGAGAGAGAGAGAGAGAGAGAGAGAGAGAGAGATGGAGGAGAAAACATTCAAACTGCAGCCACTGGCTTCCACCGCTCTGCGTTGGGGGTGGAGAGAACATCTTTGCCCGAAATTCTCAGGTGCAACCAAATGCAAAGCAGGCAGCTCATGGTTAGCTTGAGGGAGCACTTCCCTTAGGGAGAGAGAGAGGGCGCCAGTGTTTACCAGGCGCCTAACACAGGCCAAGTCCTTCCCCTGTGGTTTCTTTTAATCTTTATTTCATGTCCTGCAAAAGGGCATTCTGAATACCTGTTTGCAAAGGGGGCCTATAGGAGCGCCCCTTGCACAGTGAGGATCCAAGCATCTGTTTGTACAGGAGGAAACAACGAGCCGGGCGTGGTGGCGCACGCCTGTAATCCAAGCGACTTGGGAGGCTGAGTCAGGAGGATCGCGAGTTCAAAGCCAGCCTCAGCAACTTAGCGAGGCCCTAAGCAACTCAGTGAGACCCTGTCTCTAAATAAAATACAAAATAGGGCTGGGGATGTGGCTCAGTGGCCGAGTGTCCCTGAGTTCAATCCCTGGTTCCAAAAAAAAAAAAAAAGAAAAAAGAAAAGAAAAGAAAAAGGAGGAAACAACGTTCAGAGAAGTTAAGAGACTTGCACCAGGGTTGCGTTTGTCAAGGAATGTATCATCTTGTGCCAAAGCTGAGCTCTGCCTCCGGCTTGCCTGCTATCTCGGAAAGTTGACCTGTTTAGAGTTTACTCTTTTCAGTTGTTTGTTACAATAAACAGAACCGGATGTGCTGGATGTGCCTGGGTAAGAAAGCTGTGTTCGTATTTTATTTCACTCTATTTGTTGTAGTACTGGGGATGGAATACAGGGCCTCGTGCATGATGGTAAGAATCTCTACTGCTGAGCTACCCGCCTCCAGTCCTGAAGGTATGTCTTTAAAAAGGCTTGATGCCGGGCGTGGTGGCAGATGCCTGTAATCCCAGCACTTGGGAGGCTGAGGCAGGAGGATCAGGAGTTCAAAGCCAGCCTCAGCAACTTAGCGAGGCCCTAAACAACTCAGTGAGACCCTGTCTCTAAATCAAAAATAAGAAGGGCTGGGGATGTGTCTCAGTGGTTAGGCACTCCTGGGTTCAATTCCTGGTACCAAAAAGTGGGGTTGGGGTGGTAAGGGATAATTCAGGAAGGAATCACAGCAGGTCCTAGGGTTCAGCCTTGAACTTACAGACTAGTCAAATAGTGACTCAGAGATACAGGTCACAAACAGAGCCCCATTGTCCCTTGACAAAATGTGGCATTTTAACTATTTTTGTTAATTTTGAATTCTTGCCAAATCTAATAAATCAGGAGAGTTCACACACACACACACACACACAGACTTTGGGGTTTCTTTTTTTTAAAAAAAAATCAGGATCTTTGATGCCATGAGATCCGCATTCTTGGGTGCTAACAATAGGCTGGAGCTAAATCCCGGAGGTCGGAGGAGGACCTCGGCCTTCACCCTCTGAGTAGCAATGGCTGCACTGGTGAACTCCTTGGTCATGGGTCACTCCCACTTAAAGGAATCATTTAAACACAACAGGACACATAGGCATTATTCAGTTCAATAGGTTTTAGAATAACATACACCCAGGCCATCACTGCCGGTGACGGGGAATAGGAATTCCCATCACTCCAGAAAGTGCATTGGATTCTCCTTCGGGTCCATTCACACCCCCACCCTGGCTCCTCCCAGGGTCCCCTCGCGGATGGGATGGACGCTGGGCGTTGGAGCGCTTCCTCGGCTCTGCACGTTTCTGAAAGTCACCCCTGGTGTCACGTGAGTCTGGGGTTTTCTCCTTTCCTGGGTGGATTTCCCTAGCCCATGAATGACCAATGGCTTCTCCCTCCTTGTCCACGGTCATTTGGGCGGTTTCCACTTGGGGACTGTGACGAGTCAGGCCACGATGAACACCGTGCAAGGGTTTGTGGGAAGGTGTGTTTTCATTCCCCTGGATAAATGCCTGAGCGGGTTGCTGGTCCCAGCGGGAGGGGTGTGTGAGCTTCATGATAGATCCCCAGAGTCCTCCAGGGTGCTCACGACACCCATCGACTCTTTATAGCACTTAAGGTAAAAACTGAAAAGCAGAGAATCCGAGAAATTGTCGGAGGTGGCAAGCCAGTAGGCATGCAAACCGTATCTGGCCCTCAGATGTTAATAAGAATGAGCTTTTGTGGAGTGTTTCTAGAATGTTCTGAAGTTCTGACCTTGTTGGGCCTGTCTTCCGCAGCTGGAGCTGAGCTGTGGCTGTGCCTTTGGCGAGGACACGGGTCCTCCGATTGGCCACAGCTCCTCCAGCTCACTCACACACTTCCTCTGGAGGCCCCTGGAATGTGCCCAGGGTCCCCCAAATGTGCCTGAGAAGTCAGGACTGGGTATCAGGCTGGGGAAGCAACATACCCACCACAGTACCCACCGCCTTCCCTGGTGTCGAGGCCTCTGGCTGCAGATCCTGACTTCTGCTGCATCTCCCTAACCCCTCTCTGCTGTTCCTTCCAGAACTTTCCCCAGAGCAAGCCTCTGCCCTGCAGGACCACCCATGGTGTCATCTCAATAGGCAGGTATTCAACCCCAGGCTGCAAAGGCCCCAAGCATGCTGTTTTCTTTCTTTTTGGGGGACAGGGGTGTAGGCACCAGGGATTGAACTCAGGGACACTCGATCACTGACACATCCCCAGCCCTAGTTCATATTTTATTTAGAGACAGGGTCTCACTGAATTGCTTAGCGTCTTGCCATTGCTGAGGCTGGTTTTGAACTTGAAATCCTCCTGCCTCAGCCTCCCGAGAGGCTGGGATTATAGGTGTGCCCCACCGAACCCAGCAAGCATGCTGTTTTCTAATCCCCCCAAAAAGACTTTGTGCTGGGCACAGTGGTGCCTGCCTGCAATCCCAGCAGCTCAGCTGGCTGAGGCAGGAGGATCGCGAGTTCAAAGCCAACCTCAGCAGCTTAGTGGGGCCCTAAGCAACTCAGTGAGACTCTGTCTCAAAATTAAAAATAGGGCTGGGGATGTGGCTCAGTGGTAGAGCAGTTGCCTGGCTTGTGTGAGGTCCTGGGTTCGATCCTCAGCACATATAAATAAAAAAATAAAAATAAAAAATAAAAAGGGCTGAGGGTGTGGCTCAGTGGTTAGGCACCCCTGCGTTCAATCCCTGGTACCAAAAAAAGAAGAACAACAACAACAACAACTTGGGAGACTCAGGGTCAAGGGCAGAGCTGAGAGCAGGCAAGACAGCTCTGGTGTGCTGCAGTGACATCCTCATGGGCTGTCCCCAGCATGCCATGGCTGCCCACATAGACTCTGACCTGCGATGTAGACAGGTGACAGTCGCTTCCTCCAGGGCTTCTCCTGCCCGCTCATCTTGGCCAGTTGCACATCAGCTGGTGTTTCTCTGGTGCTGGGCTCCGCGGCAGGAAGAGCAGGGTGAGTGGCCCATGGTTGTCTTCACAACAAGCTAAAACACTCCCCTTCTCCCCTTCTCCTTCCCGTCCATTCACACCCCCACTCTGGCTCCTCCCACAGGGTCCCCTTGTCCCTCCTCCTCCTCCTCTTCTCCCTCTCCTTCTCTCCCCTCTTTCTCTCTCTCTCCTCTCCTCTTCTCTCTTTCTCTCCTCTCCTTTCTCTCTCTCCTCTTTTCTTTCTGTCTCCCCTCCTTTCTGTCTCTCTCCTCTTTTTCTCCTCTCTCTCCCTCCTCCCTCTCCCTCTCTCTCTCCTCTCTTCTCTTCTCTCTCTCTCCTCTCCTCTCTCCTCTCCTCTTCTCTTTCTCTCCTCTCTTTCTCTTCTCTCTCTCCTC
>JAJEJO010001856.1:267301-289192 GCA_020662805.1 Glaucomys volans
ATGCATCTCTAAGCCCCGCCCCACCACACCTACTAGTGGGCTGAGCTTGGCCCAGTTACTTGCTTTTCTCCACCTGTTTCCTCATCAGGAAAAATGCAGCCCTGTGTTAACGGGTGGTGGAAAGACGAGTAAAGTCACATCCAGCACTTGGAACACGACTCCGCACAGATGCACGCAGGCCATCTTTTCCTATTGTTTCTGGGCTACTGTGTGCCAGGACAGGGGTGGCACTGAGGACCCCTCCCCCTAGGGTCCAGGCAGGACAGGTGATGGAATAAGAGGTGGCATCAGCAGCTGGCCTGTGGTGATGTGTGTCTGGTATGGCCAGATTTTCAGATTGTTCAAGAAATGTGGGAAATGCAGAGTTGAGTTTTAAGTCTCTGGGTCTGCCAAATGTTAGTAACTAATTTAAAATGTTTGGGAGGCCCTGGGCATACAGTGAAGATGATGGCGATACTTTGCCTGGGTCTTTGGCAGTCAGTACACGGGTTGCTGGACGTGGCTTGGATAGTTTCCCTCCGGGTGCTTCATCTCTGCCCTGCCTTGGTGCAAAAAGGGCTGAACAATCCCGTGTCATTCCTGTTGCTGCTGAGGCCCCTGCTGTCCATGGATGCAAAGGTCCCTCCTGGGCACTTTCCCTTTATCCCCTGCACCCCCCACCCCGCCCCCACCAGCGTCTCTCCTCCTCCCTCCTCCAGCTGTCCCAAGCCTGCCCTCTCCCAGCATGGAGGCGGGGCAGTGGAAGAGTGGGTGAGTGAGGCAGGACTGTGTCCCCAGCTCCAGTCTCCCCCACCCCTCCCGTCCATGGGCCCCCTGCCAGGTGAGGTGGAGGCTGAGAACAGGACAGGCCACCTTCCCACAGGTTCAAGGGTTCCAGGGAGATCATTCACGCTTCCTTTAACCCTGACTGCAGCTGAGGTTGGAGTTTGGAGTTTGACCTCTGTGGAGATTCTCTGAGCAGCAAGAGCCCAGGAACGGGGGTCACCGCTGTCCTCTGACACTCTCTGCTGGAGAGGGAGAGGAGACCAGGAGCCTCTCTTCTTACAAGCACCTCTACCTCCTTCTGCCTCCGAAGTCCCCAGCAGCTGAGCCTGCATCTAGAACAAGGTAAGATGCCCTGCTCCCAGCAGCAGACACCCACCCTTCCAGCTCAGGACCTCACTCGATCTGGGGGGCAGAAGGGTTCCAGCTGTGAACCCCGTGGGCCACAGCCCCTCTCTACAGAGAAAACTTGTCAAGCACAGGCAGACAGCCTGGCTTGAGGACTTGGAGTTGGCAGGTGGGTTTTGGCAGCTGGAGGCACCTAGTGTGAGTCTTAGCTCAGTTCATTCAGGGACTTCGGGCCACATGGAGCCCCAGGTTCCTTACCTGTGGAATGCGAATGTGAGCTTCAGCCAGGCCCCGCCTACAGGTGTGGTGGTGAAGGACCCAGAGAGAGAATGAAAAAGAATATATCACATAACCCACAAGAAAGCTGCAGGGGCACATGCTCCGCCCAAAGCTGCTGGTAGATACAAGCAAACATGATTGGCAGCAGATATGCCAAACTGAGCAACCAGCTCTGCCTCCTGGATCTCCTCTGTCTGGCACAGTCACCCAGCAAGGCAGGCCCGGCCACCTGGATTACAAGTGCCAAGAAGCCACTTGCCCAGGGAAACACAGGTAATGAGAGGCAAAGCTGAGGTTCAACTCCCGAGGCCATGAGCGCGTGCACAGGCCCAGGGCTTTTGGAATGGGATTCAGCTGGGTAGTGGTGCAGCTGTAGATGGTAGAAGATTCCTTGCCCCAAAGGGAATCCTGGGGATAGGACTTTGAAAAATGCCATCCCTTCCCTGGGAAAGAGAGGCAGACCCAGTCCCTGCCTTCATGGAACTTAGAGCATGGTGGAGTCGAGTGGGAATGACAGGATCCTGCAGATGAGCTGTTAGGCGTGATCAAACTGCCAGGAGAAGTCCTGTTTGCTACACAAGCAAATAAATGAAGGATCCAATATAGACTGGGGCCAAGAGAAGGCTGTGTGTGGGATGTGTCCATCCCCCAAGGTGATGGCTGATGTCTCAGGGATGAGGAGGAGCTGGTCAAGCAAAGAGAAAAGGGAAGGGCATCCCAGGCAGAGGGAACAGAAGGACGAGAACCCTGAGGCCAGAAATTGCCTTCAAGGAATAGAAGGAAGGACAGCGTGTCATGAGGCTGGGGACACAGCAGACACCCCAGTGGGTGCAGAGATGTTTTGAGCAAGCAAGTAATTTGATCTGGTTTATGTTTAAAGATCTCTCTGGCTTCCACAGGGGGTGTGGATGAACAGGAAGCAAAGGTGGCCTGGGGTAGGAAGAGTGTTCTTGCTCTAGGCTGGACAGAAGTGCTGGGAGCTTGGATGAGGGCCAGAGGAGTCAAGGTGAGGGAGAATGAACAGACTCGGGCTATGATTCAGGAGTGGAAGAGGGTGGAACTGGGGAAGCCTAGTCAAGGAATCAAGAACGAGATGTTATAAACCTTGATATGTTTGCACGCCACGGCCTCTCTGGAGCTGATATGCAGCACCTAACATGGAGAACTGCTCCCAGAGCCCTTGAATGAGTGAACGAGTGAATGACATAAGGATGACTCGGTGCTGATGTGAGCAACAGAAAGGATGATGCTACCCGTTAGTGGGATGGGAAGAGCGTGAGAAGCGCCTGCTCGCAGCTAAGAGCACGGTTTTTCCTGCATATGTCAACTCTGAGATGTCTTTGGGGCATCCGTGTTGGCCCTTGGACAGACAGGTCTGGGCTCAGAAGGAGCTCTTATGACTTCTGTTCGTTCCAGGAATCAGGAGTCAGGTCATCCCTGAAGGGGCGAGGTGAGTGAGGAGGATGCTCACCTGGTCCTCTGCACTCAAGGGCACATCTCTTCCCCTCTGTGGACCCTAGCAGGGACGCCGGTTTGTCCTACTGCACCAAGAATTAATTTCTGGGGATGAGGCTGTCCTCTCTTGGCCTTGCTCTGGAGACCAGTTCCTGATGGACCCCATGCATCGCCTGCTCAGGAAGCCAGAGGGGCCGTGCTGGGGCCTTTCCTCTGAACCTGGAGGCCCTGGGAGCCCTCGCTGTCTTAACAGAATTGACCCTCTCCCTCTGGTTGGGCTGCCTCTACTCGAAGCCTCTAGCTCAGACCAAAGGCCTAGCTTGTGACTGTGGAGTGGGCAGGGGCTTCCGCTGCAGCCCACCACGAAGGAGTGGGAGGAAAGGACCCAAGAGGCGCTGGCCCAAACCAGGCCTTGTTATCACATCTGGAATTTTCCCTGCCAGGTTTCATGTGTCTCTGTGGTTAGGAGCTCTGAGTTCAACCTGGGTTGGAGCCCAGTTCAGCCACTTACCTGTTCTTTGATTCACCTGTTCAATGAGGTTCATCAGAGAGCTGTGTTATAAATGAGATTCATGCATGTAAGTGGCCAGGGTCTGCCTGACCACAAAGGCCATGGATGGGGACAGATCGAGTATTCTGTACCTAAGTATACAATATAATGGTCTTGCTCCCTGCTTTTAACAAACCTGTGACTTATGTCTGGTTTTTACCCCCATTTTATAGATGGGGAAACTGAGCCTCAGAGAGGTTATTGGCTCAAGATCACAGAGCTCAGAGGAAGTCGAGCTGGGATGAGCTGGGGCTAAAGCTTTTACACTTCATCACATCTATTTCCCAGGCAGTCTTTTACCCATAATTAAATTTATAGTGAGATAGTGAGTGTCATCTTTGGACAGTGCAGAGAACTTCCAGTTTCTCTCTCTCTCTCTCTCTCTCTCTCTCTCCCTCCCTCCCTGGCCACCTCCTGCCAGTCCCTCTAATGTGATTGATGCTCACTGGCACACACACCAGCCTCCTGGCAAAATGGTGACATTTTGTGACTCTGAGTGTCTCCCGCGTACACAGATGGCTTGAGCTGTAAGCATTGCTCTGCGTGTTTCCTTCCTTTTTCATTCGGTAGGAGATGTTTCAGTGGCACAAGTCATTAAAGGTTCGGGTGCCCCTCTCCCGTGGGCATGCACCCGGAGACCCCGAGACAGGAACGCAGCAACTACATCGCAGCCCCCAGCCCCCTGTGGCCGTGGCCTGAACCAGTTTCCTGATTTCTTTTCCCCTTGCACCGTGATGTGGAAAATTTTCACATCGACCACAGCAAATCACACAAAAGGTCAAAAGGAAGGATGGCCAGCTGTCCCTGCGTGACTGAGCTTCCTTTTGTGCTCTGGCCAGCAGGCAACCTCAAGGGCAGGGCGGTGCACTGCACACAAAGCCTTTGTCACAACCCAGGCTGCCCTTAACCCTCCCTCCGGGGCCCCTTGCAAGAGGAGCATGGCCCTCCTGAGGATCATGGGACAAGGTGGGGAAGGTGCTTGGGGTCCTTTCACCCCATGGTCCTGGGTATACACCGTGCTGCACGGACTTGGGGTGAAAACCCGTGAGGATGGGGGCAGAGCTGTCTCCCTGCTTTATCCTCCATGCCAAGCATAGAATATGGCATGCAGCTGGTGCCTAATAAATGCTTGTTCCACTAACAGCTTGCAACACAGCTGGGGCCTAATCATTGTTTGCCCTACTCAGTCTCCAGGGCCTCACAGTCTGGTGCACAACTGGTGCCCAATAAATGTTTGTTTGACCAAGTCTCCAGGGCTTAGCACTGGGCCTGGCAAACAGCTAGTGCTTAATAAATGTTCCAGTGAGTCTTGCACAGAACCTGGCATACATTTGTGTGCCTATAACAAATGTTTGTGGAGAAGAAACAGAGACAGAGGGAAGGAGAATGGAGGAGAGAGGCAGCCAGACCAGGTATGGAAGCCACAATAAGCTGCCACAGGGGACCTGGGTTCAAATCCCACCTTGGGACTTCAGTGTGACTTGGAAACAAGGACACAGCCGGCTCCTGAGGCCAGGTCGCTGTAGCTGCAGCAGACTAGGGTGTGATGGAGGGCACGGAGGGAGCTCCTAAGTTCGCTGCGGTCCTTGCTCTACCTCTTGCGGCGAGGGGCGTGAGCGATCGGCCTGGAGCCCGGGGCAGAGGCAGCAGAACTGCGCTCCGCAGCGTCTCCGGTCCACGGACGCTCCTGTCCCCGCCGTGAAGATGCAGCCTAGTCGCTCCACACCCTGGCAGGGCCCTGCTTCCCTGGACTCAGGAAGGCCTGGATGCGGTGCCAGCCTCCCCCGGCTGCTGGGCCGAAGCGGTGATGAATAACTTGTTTATCTGCAGCGAGCCGCTCCCACCGCGCTCGGTGCCTGGCGGGCCGCGGGCTGCAAGGGGCGTGGGGGTGGGGGTGGGGACAGGGAGGGCTGGCTCCCGGCAGCCGCTGCCTCTCCTTCCTTTTCCTTCTTTCCTTCCAGACCTGTGGTGTTCCGGAACCCTCCGCCCCCTCCGCATTTGCAGCCCTGAGCTGCTCCCTGTCCCTTGTTCCTCAAAGTCCCCTGCTTTGGCCACCGCAGGTTGAGGTGTGAAGCATGCAGGTTCTGAAATCAGAGAGATCTGGATTTGAGACTCACTTCCCGGCTCATCAGCTGTGTGACTTTGGATGGATCTATTAACCTCTCTGAGTCACAACTTCCTCACTTATAAATTCAGCAAGAACATTACCTACCTAAGGAGGGCTTCCCCTTTGAGAGACCCTCAAGGGATTGAGCCCCCTCTGCCCCTCCAAGCCTCCAGAACCTGCCTTTCAGTAAGGGCACCTCCTTTAGGAAATTCCACTCCACTGCTAGAGGGGGTCTCCAGCCCTCCCTCCCTTCTCCCACAAAGACCTGTGTCACATGGGGGGTCTGGGGTCATTATTAGGGTTAGCCTAGACCTGGCTGAGACACTGGTCAGGAGGGAGCTGGGTTGGGTCTTTGGTTTCTGCATCGTAGGAGAGAAGAGATCATGGGGGAGCAAGGGTCCAGTCCTAGTGAATCTATCTTCCCTTCTTTCTCCTTTCTTGCTCCCTTTCCTCCATCTTTCCTCTCATTACAAGCTCCATGGGTCTTCTCGTCCTTGGAGAGGGCCACCACATCCCAGGTCAAGGGGCTGTGAGCATTCTCTCAGGAGAGGAGCAAGGCCCAGAAGCTGTCCAGAAGTTCAAGGCCACAGTGTGCTTGAGAAAGGAGGTTACAGATCACTAAGGGCCCCCCAGGGAATCGTCACTAAGTGAACTTTCAGCCTCCTCCCGTAAGCCTCTACCAGGGTGGTTCCCCACAGAGGCCCATTCTGCACCCCAGGAACATTTTGGCTATCCCCACTTGGGGGAGGGTGGCATCTAGGGGGTCCTGCTCAACACGCTGCAATGCACAGGGGACCACCCCACAGCGAAGAATTATCCAGGCCCAATTGCCAAGACATTGCAGACGAGAAGCCCCCACAGCTCTAAGGACCTGTGACGTCCTGTTCTGGCAGTGATGCCATTCTGCTACAAAAAGCAGGAAATTGTTCCCCAGTTCTCCTCCTCCCTCACTTACCCTGTCAATTACCAAGTCCTATTGATTCTAATTCCCAAGTGTTTCTCCCATTCACTCACTCTGCTGTGGTCTGCATGTGTGTGTTCCCCAAAAAAACTCATATATTGAAACCTAAATCCCAATATGGGGTGAGACCTTGGCTGGTGATTCGTTCATAGGTGTGGGGCCCTGGTGAATGGGATTAGCGCCCTTGCAAAGGAGGCTCAAGGGAGCCTGACTGCCCCTTCTGCCATGTGGGGACACATAAAAGGTATCATTTCGCCCGCTGGATCTGTTAGCACCTTGATCTTGGACTTCCAGGCCTCCAGTGCTGGGGATTGAACCCAGGGCTTGTGCTTGTGAGGCAAGCACTCTACCAACTGAGTTATGTCCCCAACCCCACCTCTGTTTTTTGTTGGTTTGTTTGTACCAGGGATTGAACCCAGGGACACTCAACCTCTGAGCCACATCCCCAGCCCTTTTTATATTTTATTTAGAGACAGGGTCTTGCTGAGTTGCTTAGGGCCTCGCTAAGTTGCTGAGGCTGGCTTTGAGTTCCCCATCTTCTTGGCTCAGCCTCCAGAATTGCTGGAATTACAGGCATGTGCCACTGCATCTGACCCATTTCTGTTGTTTATAAGTTAGCAAAGGTATTTTGCTAATAGCAGCAAGAAAGGACTAAGACAGCCTCTGACCCCTCCCTGCTCATCATCTTCAAAATAGCCTTCCTGCACACTCTGCAGCCAACCAAGCCTGTCCTGTCAACTCTGCCCCCAGCTGATCACGCCACTTCCTTATTTTCTTATTTATTTTTTGCAGTGCTGGGGGTGGAACCCAGAGCCCAGGCATGTGTTCTCCCACTGAGCTGCACCCCAGCCCCCACTTCTTCCTTATTAAAACTTCTTCAATGGTGTTCTTCAGCCTAGGGTGGAAGTGTGCGGTGGGGGTGTTGCTAGCCTTCGGGACATGTTTTGAAATTCGTGGGAACCTTCTGTCATAAGGATTTGGGAATACCGTCTGCATTCAGCTGGTGGAGATCTGCGATGTGAGACACCTTGAAGTGCACAGGACTTCACTGGGAACAAAGTCTCCCAGGCATCTGTGCACCAGCAGCCATTCATGTGCGCCACGCAAGCTTGTGACTATCTGAATCTAGAACCTTCCTCCAAGGTTACATAAAACACAGAGTGGGGGCTGGGATATAGCTCAGTTGGTAGAGTGCATGCCTCGCAAGCAGAAGGCCCTGGGTCTTGTCCCCATCACCTCAAAAAAAAAAAAAAAAAAAAAAAAAAAAAAGACAGAGTGTCAGGGTTCATACCCTTAAAAAGTGAACTTGTTCACATCACCTGGAGTATTTTCCAGAAGGCTCTCTTGCTAGCATGCTCCATCATGACAGTCACTTCATCTTCATAGTATTTAAAATCCCAAAGCGCTTCTTGCAAATTTAAATATTTAGTACATAAACTAGTTTCTGTTCTGATGTTCTCCTATAGGGTGCTAATTATAAAGAGTCTTAATAATTATTTTTAACTATTTGTGCAATTGCTGCTGTGGTAAGTTATCACAGGCTTTGTGGCTAAACAACATGAGTTTCGTATCCTACAGTTTGAAAATTCTAAAGTACTAAATGGGTCTCATGGGCTCATATCAAGGCTGGATTCCTTCTAGATGTTCCAGGGGAACATCTGCTTTATCCAGATCCTGGAACTGATTGTGTTTGTCGCCAGGGCCCCCTTCTCCTTTTGACAAAGCCAGAAAGATCCAACCAAATTACTCATGAAAGAGCAATCTACTGGGAAACAGGTTTAAAGCCTGGATTCTGGAGCAGGATTATTTGCATTCAAATCCCAGCTCCACCACTTGAGCTGTATTACTTTGGGCAAGTGACTTAACTTCTCTGTGCCTTAACTGCCACATCTATATAAAATGAGGATAATAATACATCCCCTTTGCAGGTTAGTAAACACTAAGAGTGATACCTAGGATACAGTAGGTGCTACATAGATGTGTGTTATATATATGCAATTTAATGGAGATATCCAGGCTTAGAAGAAGATGATGATATCTAACTGAGCCTCAGACAAAATTGGTGGCTCAACTCTCAACCAGCTGTGAGGTGCCTTGGACAAGGGAAGTGACTCATGTCTCATTTTCTTCTCATTTGGGATATGTGCTTACTAAGTGCAAGAGGATGCTGAAATCAACTTCACTGCTTAAATTGTTTATTCTTTTTTTTTTTTTGTGGTGCTGGGGATTGAGCCCAGGGCCTTGTGCACATGAGGCAAGCACTATTCCCCAGCCCCTATTTATTCTTTATATTTTGCAAACTGTATGGTTGAATGGATAAAAAATCAACTGAGGATGTGATGTGACTTCATCAAAATATATAATGAGCAAATGAATAGATAATGGATGGATGGATGAAGGATGGATGGATGAATGGATGGATGAAGGATGGATGGATGGATGAATGAATGGATGGATGAATGGATGGATGAAGGATGGATGGATGGATGAATTAATGGATGATGGATGGGTGATGGATGATGGATGGGTGATGGATGAGGGATGGGTGATGGATGGATGAATGTAGGGATTATCTTCACCACATCCCTCTGTGTGGATCCTCTTTCTCAGATGCCCCGGGAGGCAGCCACAGAAAGGGAATCTGTGGTCTGACCTGCATTTTCACTTCCCCAGGGTTGAGAGGGTTCGTTCAGGACCATGGAGAGCAGCACCAGGAGCCCTCAGCCTCCGCAGTCGGATCCCCTGGAGGCGTTTCCCCAGAAGGGCCTAGAGCCTGGTGACATCGCTGTGCTGGTGTTTTACTTCCTTTTTGTCCTGGCCGTTGGACTATGGGTAAGCCAGGCCATAGGATGGGAGTGGGGGAGGGTGCGAGAAGGGAATACCTGGCCAGAAGCCCAGCGATAACCCCATTATTTTGGAGATAACATACTGAGAGAGGAAGAAACCAGCTCAAGGTCTTAATCAGACGTCTAAAATTTAAAAAGCACATTGGAAGCTGGGTGTGTGTGGAGTGCTGGTTAAGCATTTCCCCTGATGTGACCTCATGCAATTTGTATAGGAACCTTTAAGGAGGACACTGCACCCATTCTGCAGATAAAGAAACTGAGTCTCAATTTAAATTCTTTTTTTTTTTTTTTTTTGTTGGTACTGGGGATTTAACCCAGGGGCACTCCACCACTGAGCCACATCCCCAGCCCTATTTTGTATTTTATTTAGAGACAGGGTCTCACTGAGTTTCTTAGGGCCTCGATAAGTTGCTGAGGCTGGCTTTGAACTCGCGATCCTCCTGCCTCAGCCTCCCAAGTGCTGGGATTACAGGTGTGCGCCACTGCGCCCGGCTCAATTTAAGTTCTTTATCTTGTTAATAAGTTAGAAGAGCTGGAGTTAGATTTCCTATCTCCCTTATTTTGAAGCCTATGTTCTTTTTATTTTAATCTAAAGGTTTTTATTAGTTTGTTTGTTTTTTAAGTCCTAGGGATATAACCCAGGGGTATGAACTACATCCTTTGCTTTTTTTTCTTTCTTTGTTTGAGACAGAGTCTCACTAAATTGCTGAGGCTGACCTTGAATTTGTGATCCTCCTGCCTCAACCTCCTGTGTTGCTGGGATTACAGGCACGCGCCAGCACACCCAGCAATCCAGAGGAAATTTTTTTTTAAAAGGCAAGAGTGGCTCAAAAATAAAAATAGCTCAATAGCTCAGGACATAAAATGTAAAATCTCACTGTGACTTTTCCCTCCATAGGTAACTGCTTTATTAACTTGTTATCACTATGCATTAGTGAATTCTTCCAGTTTATTTATGCAAATCAAAGTCAATATTAATATGTTTGTTGCCCTCTTTCTTAAACACAAAGTAGCTTTTTGTACATATTTCACTTCTCAGTGTCTCTTAGGTATATTTTCATATCAGTACCTCCAAGCTTCTCATCTTCTTTTTTTCTTTTTTCTTTTTTTCTTTTTTTCTTTTTTTTTTTTGTACCAGGGAATGAACCCAGGGATGCTTGACCACTGCGCCACATCCCCAGTCCTTTTTTATATTTTATTTAGAGATAGGGTCTTGCTAAGTTGCTTAGGGTCTCACTAAGTTGCTGAGGCTGGCTTTGAGCTCGAGATCCTCCTGCCTCAGCCTCCCGAGCCACCCATCTTCCTCATATCCTGCCCAGCTTCCTCATCTTCTTAAACATTAGATGACTCTACTGCCACTTATTTAACCAATTTCCTGCTGAAGGACAGTGGGTTTTTTCTCATCTCTTACTGTCCAGGTTATAATAAAGAAACCTTGTACACTTATTATTTTGGAGTGTAGATAGGATGTAGAATAAATTTCTTATAGGAGAATTCTCAGACTGACAGAAGCATTTACAGTTATGCTAATTTGTGTCCAATTAGCATAAATTACCAATCTGCATAGATGCACAACAAAGCCTGTTTTATCACATTCTCACCAACAACGTATTGTCAAGCAGACAGGGGAAAATAATATCTCAATGCACTGTTAATATGCATTTATCTCATAACGAATGAGTCTGGACACCCTTAAATATGAGGTGTGTAAGAACCACTTGCCTATCTCCAAAATTCCTATGTTGAAACCTAATTGCCAATGTGGCAGTATTAAAGGGTGCAATCTTTAAGAGGTGATTAAGTCAAGAGGGTGGAGGCTTCATAAGAGGCCTTATACGAGTGTCAGGGAAACTAGTTCCTCCTCCCACTCGCATGCCATGTGAGGACACAGTAATATGAGTTACTGGTCCTCACCAGACACCAAACCTGTGGGCACCATGATCTTAAACTTCCTGACCTCCAGAACTACAAGAAACAAATTTTTGGTCTTTATAAATCACCCAGTCTCTAGTATTTTGTTATAGCAGCATGAATGGATAGGACCTGAGCCTCAGTCTTTTCATCTGTCAGACTGGCCTAGGGGCCCCAACCTCATAGGAGATGGCAAGGATGAGAAAGAGCTGATGCCTGTCAGATGCTCAGCATGGTGTCTGGAACATGGAAGCACTCAGTGAATGCTACCCATGTGAGCCACCATAGCCAGCCAGGAGTCTAAAGTTCAGGTCTGGGAGACCAAGTAGGTTACCACAAACGTCTGAAGCAGGGACAGAAGAGTCTGTCTCCTTTAAAGACATTCATGTTAGTTTTTCTTTTGTGTGTGTGTGCTGCTGGGGATTGAACCCAGGGCCTTGTGCTTGCGAGGCAGGCACTCTACCAACTGAGCTATATCCCTACCCTTTGTTAGTGTTTTCTTAAAGTCCGAGAGTCAGTCCAAACACATTGGCCACCCCAATCTGGCCCACTGGACGCCATATTTGCAGTCCTGTCGGGGCCCTTTGGTGGATGCTGGGTTTGCTAACAGTCTCCTCCCCTGCTCCTCTTCTTCCTTTCAGTCCACGGTGAAGACCAAAAGGGACACAGTGAAAGGCTACTTCCTGGCTGGAGGGGACATGGTGTGGTGGCCAGTAAGTGCTCTCTGGTCCAACTAAAGTCACTTCTCAAAGAACCTTCGAGTACTGGTATTCCATCTCAAGGCTCTTGGGTTCCATGTGGTCACTTTCAAGTCACAGTCCAAACTAAAGAAGGCTTAGCTCCAACTCACGTTTGTTTAAGCAAAATCAGAATTTGTCGGCTCATCTATGGGGAAAGTCTACCTGTGGATTGGTTTCGGATATGACTGAATGCAGAGGTTCAGGTGATTCCACTGGGACCCAATGACCTGACTTCTCTGACTATTCTGTCTCTGTCTGTCTGTCTCTCATCTATGTTTCTATCTATCACATAACATACATATAGAAAATAGTCCATCCAACCAAATATGCCTTCTTCTTATGTACACAGGGAACATTCTCCAGGGTAAATGGAAGATGATCAGCTGCAAATAAGTCTTGATAAATTTAAAATGATTGAAATGAACACAAAGTATGTTGTCCCTCCATGGTGAAATAAAATTAGAAATCACTCACAGAAGGCAATTTGGGAAATTCACAAATATGTGGAAATTGAACAACACATCTTGAAATAATCAATGGATCTGAGAAGAAATCACAACAGAAATGAGTAAATATTTTGAGAGGGTTGAAAAGCATAGCATAGCATACCAAAAGTTACAGGATACAGCTAAAGGATTTCTCAGAGGGAAATTCATATTTGCAATGCCCGGATTGAAACAGAAAAAAGATGCCAAACCAATTACTTAGCCTTTCACCTTAACTAGAAACAGAAAAGCAAACTAAAGTCAAAGGAAGCAGAAGGAAGGAAGCAATAAAGACTAGGGTAGACAGACATGAAATTGAGGATAGAAAATCATCAGAGAAATCAACAATATCAGAAGTTGGGCCAGGCACAGTGTTGCATGCCTGTAATCCCAGCGGTTCAGGGAGGCAGAGGCAAGAGGTTCACAAGTTCAAAGCCAGCCTCAGCAACTTAGTGAGACTCTGTCTCTAAATCATATACATAAAAGGGCTGGGGATGTGATTCATGGTTAAGCATTCCTTAGTTCAATCCCTGGTACAAAAAAATAGTTGGATCTTGCCAAGGTCTACAAAATTGACTACCTTCTAGCTAGGCTGACCACAAAGAAAAGAGAGAAGATGCAGGCTATTAAAATCAGGGATGAAAGAGGTGGAGCTACAACCAATACTTCAGAAATTTTTAAAAACATAGTCATGAGGGAACTCGGTGAACAATTGTAGGCCTCCCCCCCCAAATTAGAAAATCCAGGTGATATGGAAAAATTCCTAGAAAGACACTAAGTCCCCAAAGTGACTCAAGGAGCAATGAAAAGCCTGCAAAGTAAAGACATTGTATGATCAACCACAAAACATCCCACAAAGAGAAGCCCAAACCAGGGGACTTCAGAGTGAACTCTTGCAAAAGTTAGAAGCGGAATTAGCACCGATCCTTCACGAATCCTTCCAAAATATAGGAGGATGCTCCTTACTCGTTCTGCAAGGTCAGTATTACCATGAGCTCAAAACCAGGAAAAAGAAGCAATAGATAAATATTTCTACTGAATATAGACTCAAAAGCTCTCAGCAAACCAAATCTAGCAACACATAATAATGAATGTACACCATATGTAAGCAAAAATAGCCAACATGGTTTTGGCACTCTTATGAAAACACAAATAACTGGGATGGAAGCAGACCTCAAACGGATCAGCAAACTTTCCTTTATTCCGCAGCGGAGGCATGAATCAGGCACTGGAGGGGCTCATTTTCTGGGTAGGAAAATGGCCTCTGGTTACAGAAGGCATTTGAGTTTCATAGTTTGCAATGACAGTGGTTTCATTATTGGAGACTGAAGCAGGACATACTGGTTTGGACAGTCAGAAAAGAAGTTGTAAGAAGTCCAAAACTCATTGTCCCTGGGAAAAGCTCACAACTCAGTGTTCACTGCTTGTCTTCTTCCTCTGGGACCCATTGTTACCTGGAGCTTCACTATTTGCTTTTCTCCTTCCAGGATTCATCTGCAATGAGGAAGGTCAAAGTCCAGGGCCCAGCATTTCAGTATCTGCCTCCTTCCTATAGGACCCACTGTGGTTGGGAAGGGGTAAATATTTGCTTTTGCTGGAGATGCTGGGGATGAACCCAGGAAGGGATAAAAGTTTGCTTTTTCCTTCGGGGCCCATTGTTACTGGGAAAGGATGTAACAGGAGAGGATTAATGATTGACTTCCTCCTCCCTCTTACTCCAGGTCAGCCAGTTTTGGTTATTTTTTTTTATCCATGTCCTTCACCATGGGTGACCTGGGTTCAACCCCAGTACAAGAAAAGAAAATCCATTGTATTTTTACACACTAGTAATGAACAATCTGAAAATGAAATTGAGAATAATTCCATTAACAGTAGTAAAAAAAAGTGAAATACATCCTGAGCACAAAAAAAAGTAAAATACATTTGTTAAAGGTAATACACTTGATAAAAGCTGGATAATACACACTGACAACATCATTAGAAAAGTCTTAAGGAGCTAATGGATTGGAAAGACTCCCAGTGTTCTCGGGTTTGAAGACTTCATACTGCCAAGAGAGAGAACTCCCCAAGTTGATCTATAGACACTTTGCAATTGCCATCAAAATCTCAGGCTCCCCCCACCCCCAGATATTGACAAACTGATCCTAAAATTCATACAGAAACGCAAAGGACCCAGAAGAGTCAGAAGACTTGTGATAAAGAAAAACAAAGTTGGGAGACCCGGGTTTCCCAATTTAAAATCGAATCACAGAACTACAGGAGCCACGAGGGTGTGATCCTGGCAGACGACGGAAGAGATCTGGCAGTCACGAGGGGTACCATAGCCCTGGAGCTCTGTCTTCCTCTCTCCTCCTCCAGCTCCATTTCCTCACGCTTTTTCCCTCCTCCCCCACCCCTCCCCCTCTCCCAAACACCTTCATCCTCCTCTGCCTGAGCCGACCAGCAGGGATGAGCCCATACACAATCCTGTACACCTCCCAGTCCTTGCATCCCCAGTCCAAGCAACAGGAGACTGTCTTCCAGTCCCAGATTCCCAGAAGGAGCAACATAATCAGCCCAGTTGGGGCCAGGAGCCCAGGGCTGTCCCGTCCAATCAACTGACACCAGGGTCTGGACTCCTCGGGAGTACCATCTTGGCCACTGGGCTTTCTTGCAGAAGGAGGGCTGGTGAAGTGAGCAGCAGAGTTGGGGAGTCATATAGCTTCCTGGTTCTCATCAGGAAGCATTTAACACAGTGCCTGTCCTTCTTCCCTCCCGCCCAGGGATGCTGCCCAGTTGTTCAAGCTGTGCACTGTACACCCCTAGGGGGTGCAATTCAGATTGTGGGTGTGCATATGCATTGTAATGATTTCTGATAGGAGTATGGGGAAGGAAGGTCTTTTTCTAGCTTGAAGCAAGATGCCTTCTCTGCTTTACTTGCCTGGGTCCCTTTGGAACCTAGACAGAACTGGGGGATGGGACAGTTACTCCAGATTTCGGCTCCACCATCTGATCCATCTGTCCCCCCGCAGGTGGGTGCATCTCTGTTTGCCAGCAACGTTGGAAGTGGACATTTCCTTGGGCTGGCGGGGTCCGGGGCTGCTGTGGGTATTTCTGTAACTGCTTATGAGCTTAATGTAAGTATTTCCCCCAGGACATAGGCAGCCCACCTCTACCTGATAGGTGCACCTGGGGAAAAGTCACCTGAATGCCCTTATTGCTTATTTATTTGGTAGTAGGGATTGAACCCAGGGATGCAGTGCTTAACCACTGAGCCACATCCCCAGCCCTTTTTTTTGTATTTTTGAGACAGAGTCTCATTGAGTTGCTTAGGGCCTCGCTAAGTTGCTGAGGCTGGCCTTGAACTTGCAATCCTCCAGCCTCAGCCTCCCAAACCACTGGGGACTGACTACAAGTGTGTGCGCTGATACACTTTAAAAAGTGGAACAATACTTTTTGGAAAAGAAATAGGAGGTTTCAAGGGCGCCCTGATCAGCAAACCTCAGTTTGCTTGGAGACTTCCACAAATAGAGATTGGGAGAAGAGGATTCAGAATCCCTCCCTCCCAGATGCAGAAAAATATCATGAGGCAGCAATTGGCCATCACAGAAATGATACAGTCAGTGGTATTTAGTCTTTTTTGTCACCCCAGTGATACTCACAAGATAGGACGCATTCCTACATAAGCAGAATTCCCACTGGATGATTTTTTTTCCTGGGAAGGAGTATTTTATCTATTAATGGCAACCTTCATCTTCATCACGACTACATTAAAGTACTTATTCTACATTCATCTCAGACTAAAGTATGCTGCATATGCTACCACATTATGAAATTTAATTGCAGACTAGAACCAGGTTACCTGGGTTTACACCCTGGCTTCAATGCTTATAAGCTCTGTGACCCTGGGCAAGGTACTTAACCTCTCTGAGCCTCGTACAGCCACTGAGCTACATCTCCAACCTGGATGGTCTATTAAAAAAACAGTTTCAGAGGTCACTTAGTAGCCTCTACCTGCCAGATAGAGACAGTCTGAGAATGAAATGAAGTAATAAATGAATTAACGCTTATCAAGGGTGCAGCTGAGTTCCTGGCTCATAGTAACTGCTTGGTCAATATCATCTTGCTGATTTCCTTGCAGCAAAATAGTGAGGCGCTGTTATTCTCATTTCACAAGTGAGCAGAATGAGACTCAGGACCTCTCCCAGCATCCCTGGCCATGCATGAGCATGTCCATTCTTTGACCCTAGGTCTGCCTTAAGCACTGCCAAGGAGGAGAGAATGGACAGCTGGTTAAAAGGGTGAAGGGACATCCAGGCCACACAAAACTAGAGGTCGTCACAAAGGCTTCTAGTCCACTCTTCTCTTCCCTCCGTAGTCCTCTTCTCCCCATAAAAAAAAAAAAAAAGAAAAAAGAAAAAAGAAAAAAGGAAATCTGAGGGGCAGGGAAGGTGAACTATTCAGCAAATAAGAGACAAAATCAGGTGGAGTTCAGGTCAGGTTACCTCAGGCTGCAGAGGGAATTCCAAATCAGCACCTCCATGGGAGCTGGGAGTCAAGTTCTGACTGTGCTTTCTTGGGCAGGGCTTATTTTCTGTGTTGATGTTGGCCTGGATTTTCCTTCCCATCTACATCGCTGGCCAGGTGAGTCTGAGGGGTGTCAGGGTGGTATGGGATGGGGAGACACTCTGGGGGAAATGCAGGGCTGGCCTTCCCTGTCCTCAGGCCCATGGACATCCATAAGAGGTCCCAGGCCTGGGGAGGAATGACACACAGATGAGACTGCTAGGAATCCTGCCTCATAACCAACACCCAAGGCACACATGGGACCCTCATACCTGGAAAGATATAGGCTCAAAATTGTTTTAATGCCAAAATACAAATAATAAAACAATCTCAGCCAGGTGTAGTGATGCAGGCCTGTAATCCCAGTAACTCTGGAGGCTGAGGCAGGAGGATCGCAAATTTGAAGCTATCCTCAGCAAATTATGGAGGCTGTAAGCAACTTAGTGAAAACTTGTGTCTAAATAAAAAGAGCTGGGGATGCAGCTCAGTGGCAAAGCACCCTTGGGTTCCCCTGGGTTCAATCCCCAGTACCATCCCCAGCAAAAGAAGTAGAAGTCATCATCTGCTGAGTGAGGGAGGAGCCTATGTGGCGGAAGGATGAATACAGCCTCCTGCCTCAGCCTCCCAAGTCACTGGGATTACAAGCATGTGCCACCACACACAGCTTCACAAATCCTTGGCAAATTAGTGAGACCTTGTTTCAAAAAGGGATGGGAGCCGCTGAGGATGCAGCTCCATGTGTGCCAGGCCCCGTGCTCCGTCCCCAGCTCTGCAAAGTGATGAACTAATTGAAGTCCCTTGGCTCAAGACATCCTTTGGACAATAGCTTGCAAACAGCCAAAGAGACTAAGCCCACGCTGGTAATAAATGCCAGAGTGTCAAGAAAAGATAAAAAGCAATCCCATTTGCTTTTTATGGCGGAAATAAACACACAGAGAAGCAATAAAACACCAGCGCGTAGCTTAGTGGGCTGTTGTAAAATGAACGCCCCGGCAGAACCCAGAACATAATGGCCCCTGGGAGCCTCAGGAGGACCATGGGCCTCCCTGCCTCCTTTCATCCTCAAGTACTCACTGCCTGACTTTTCTTGCAGTTTTAATTACCCATGCCCGAGCAATATCTTTTGAGTTTTTATTTATAATCATATATAAACTGGGTCTTTTTTTTTTTTAGTAGTGCATTATACTTATACATAATAGTTGAGTTCATTTCGACAAGAGCATACGTGCATGGGACTTGATCTGCTCCATTTCAGTCCCTGGTGCCCCTTCTTTTCCCCACCTCCTCCCTCTCCCTAGTCTTCCTCTTCTACTCAACTGGCACTTTACCACTGAGCCACAGCCCTTTTTAAATTTATTTTTTTATTTTGAGACAGGGTTTTGCTAAGTTGCTTAGGGCCTCGCTAAGTTGCAGAGGCTGGCCTCAAACTTGTGATCCTCCTTCCTCAGCCTCCTGAGTCACTGGAATTATAAGTGTGCTCTACCACGCCTGGCTATTTGTTTATTTATTTATTTATTTATTTATTTATTTTGGTTTTTAAGTAGATACACATGAAAGTGGAATTCACTGTGGTGTGCTTATGTATGCATGATTTTGATAAGTTAACTCAGCATTTCCTCTCCTTTCCTGTCCCTCCTTCTTCCTTCTCCAGCTCCTACTCGGCTGGTCTTCCCCAGAGGGTAATGGATTCTTCTGGTGCATGGGTTTTCATTGCTCTGTGCTATGACTACACCCGGATGCATTTAACCATTCTGCAGTTCATGGACATTCAGGAGGCCCTGCGTTCAGCTGTGATGGACAGGGCTGCCACGGGCATTTGCACCCCTGTGCCTTCATTTCACACATGCACGGATGGGGAGACCCTCCCTGTTCTCCCTGAGTGGAATTGCCAGGCCACTCAATGTCTATCTTAGGTTTTACAAGACGCTGCCAAACTTTCTCCCAGAGAGGTTCCACATCCGTGCTGAGATGTGGCCGTTCCGACTTCAGAATTCTTGCTCATCTAGCCCATACACTTGGTTTCTCACTGTGCTTTTAACCGACAGATCTATCCATGTGTGTTTTGGCCATTGGAATTTCCTCTTTGGAAATCGCTGTAACCTGTTGCTACCATTCAGATCTGGAATGTTCCCCAAAGGTCCAGATGATAAAGGCATGGTGCCCAACCAGGTGCTATTGGGAAGTGATGGGCACTTTAAGAGGCGGGGCCTAGTGGGAGGTTGAAGGTCTTGGGGGAGTGCTCTCAAGGGCACTGTGGGACCCCAGGTTCTTTCTCTTCTCTTTTGCCATGCAGTGAGCACTTTGGCTCTGACACTCCCTCCCACCATGATGTGCTGCCACGAGCAATGGAGCCAACCCATGCTGGGCAAAACCATGATCCCGAACTAAAATAGGAGCCCAAACAAACCTTTTCATTTAATAAACTGACTGTCTTGGGTATTTGTCATAGTAACAGAAAGTCTAGGACTATTGCCCATTTTTCTGTTAGGTTGCACGTCTTGCTTTATTGATCTGTAGACCTTCTTCACATATTCCAGAAACAAGTCCTCAGGAAGGCTGTGTTCACAAGCATCTTTTTTTTTTTTTCCTACTCAATTCACTTTCTTCTGGTACCTTTCAATGAACGGGTCTCAATCTTACTCTAGTCACATTTATCCTCTCTTCCACATCTTGCTTTTAAAAAAATCTTTTCCTGGGCTGGGGTTGTGGCTCAGTGGTGGAGCGCTTGCCTAGCATGTGTGAGGCACTGGGTTCGATTCTCAGCACCATGTAGAAATAAATAAAATAAAGGTCCATTGACAACTAAAAATAATGTTTAAAAAAATCTTTTCCTATTACAAAGGCATGCAGGTATTCTCCCATGTATATTTTTTTCCTAGAACTTTCCATATCTGCCTCGAATTCATTTTTGCCTACCATATTTGGAGAAAAGGATCATGCGAATATGACCCACTAAGGCAATTAGAGACTAATTTTGTTTAGGAATGTGGAAAGCAAGCTGCACCTCTCAGGGGCCACCAACTCCCATCCAGTGAGAACACACTGGTCGCATGCCAGGCACCCTTCTCCCAGGTAGTTCCTCGCACTCACCAGGTGCTCTACTTCCCCAGCCTATTGCAAGGCTCTCCCTCCTGCTGAAAAGTTTCCCTTTTTCCTTCTTCTTCTTTTTTTTTTTTTTTTTGGCACCAGGGATTGAACCCAGGGGCACTCCACCACTGAGCCACATCCCCACCTCATTTTTGTATTTTATTTAGAGACAGGGTCTCACTGAGTTAGTTAGGCCTCACTAATTTGCAGAGGCTGACTTTGAACTCGCGGTCCTCCTGCCTCAGCCTCCCGAGCTGCTGGGATTACAGGCGTGCGCCACCCCGCCCGGCCCCCTTTTTCCTTCTTGATTTGGTCATCAACTCCTATTCGTCCTTCAGATTTTAGATCAAGCAGCGATTCTCCCAGGAAAGTCTTTTTCAGCTCCCTGTTGGGTTCAGTCTCCTCCTCTGTTGGATTTGCTCAGGTTGCCATTCTGCATTTGCTGGTATGATTATTAAATTAGCATGCCTCTTCCACTAGAGCGATATCTGGGGCTGGTCATTCTCTGTCATGTGGGCGTTGTGTTTGTGGCAGGGGTTCTGTGCATTGCAGGAGGCTGAGCAGCGTCTCTGGTCTCTATACTTAGCTGCCAGGAGCACCTCCCCAAATTGTCAGCCAGGATATCTCCAGACACTGGGGAACGCAGGTGAAAAATCTTGCCTGGTTGAGAATCATTGCACTGGACTGTGTGTCCCTCCCAGGAGGGGGGCCATCTGTTCTCCTGGTGTCTAGAATAGAGCCTGACCCAGTGCTGACGCTCAGTCTGCATTTGTTGAAATGAATGGATAGCAGGTCTCACCTGAATCCAGAAGGAGGTGCAATGAGGAATGATCCTGCACCCCAAGGAGGCACCAGGTAGGGACAGAAGTCTTGGTCAAGTCCCAAAGCCGAGTCATCAGAGTCAGTAAGGGAGAGAGCTGGGCTGATGGACATTTGGGTGTCCGAGGTGACCGGGGTCTTGGAGATGCTGAGGCTGGAGGGAGCAGTCCAGCTGATCACGCTGACATCTCCATGAGGTGTCTGTGGGGGGTTCCCGGGTCATTGTTGAAGCTCTTTCCAGATCTGTCTGCAGAGACAGGAAGAGGAGCAGGAAGGGGAAGCCACTGTCACCAGGCGGCAGAGATTTCAGGGGAAGTGGGCTGTACGGAGCTTGGGTGGGTGGCAGGGTGGATGTGCTTGGGGCAGCACGCGTCGTGGTCCCTCGCTGGCCTCTGCCTCCAGACAGCAGGAGTGTGTGAGAGGGAGGCTGCAGGCTGCCCAGGGTCCCAGAGCAGACAGCACTGGCGGCCTCCATGTCCTCCTGAACTTGGAGGCTCCAAGCAGAGGCCGTCCCTGTGGCGACAGGCCATGGCGGGGCAGCTGGAGCTAGGATGGCTCTGGAGCCTGGTGGTCAGATCCTTGGATCACTGGTCGTCTCCTCTCCCCCTCCCCCCACCCCGTCCTCCTCTCTCCCTCCTCCTCCTCTTCTCCCTCTCCTTCTCTCCCCTCTTTTCTCTTTCTCTCCTCTCCTTTCTCTCTCCTCTTTTCTTTTTCTCCTCTCCCTCTGTCTCTCCTCTCTTCTCCTCTCCTCTCTCCTCTCCTCTCCTCTTTCTCTCCTCTCTTTCTTTTCTCTCTCTCCTCCCTTTCCCTCTTCCTCCTCCTCCCTCTCTCCTCTCTCTCCCTCCTCCCTCTCCCTTCTCCCTCACCCTTTCTCTCTCTTCTCTCCTCTCTCTTCTCCTCTCTCCTCCCCTCTCCCTCTCCCTCCTCCCTCTCCTCCTCCCTCTCTATCCTCCCTCTCCCTCTTCCTCCTCTTCCGCCTCCTTCTCTCCTCCCTCT
>JAJEJO010001856.1:289292-314016 GCA_020662805.1 Glaucomys volans
TTTCTCTCTCTCCTCTCCTCCTCCCTCTGCCTTCTTCCCTCTCCCTCCTCCCTCTCCCTCCTCCCTCCTCTCCCTCCTCCCTCTCCTCTCCCTCTGCTCCTCCTCTCCTCCTCCCTCCTCCCTCTCCCTCCTCCCTCTCCCTCTCCCTCCTCCCTCTCCTCTCTCTCCACCTGGCCTGCTGGCCAGCTGTCTTTTCGCTGTTCTACACAGCAGCCTGGCTCTGCCTCCGCTGCAGTGGCCTCTCCTCTTTCCTTCCAGTCTCTCTAGACCAGGCTAAAGGGCCACAGTAGAGCAATGTCCCCCAGATTTGGAGCGCGGGGATTCTCAGGGTGGCTTTGGGTACTGCTCCTGGCCTGCTACTCTGGATCGCATACTGATGTCATTTCCTGTTCCATTGCTTTTCAGTCTTTTAAAAAAATTTTTTAATATTTTATTTTGAATTGACACATAATGATGGCTCGTGTTCACAGGGCACAGTGTGACGTGTGACGAGTGGTATGTGAGCTCACTGTAAAACGATCTCATCGGGGAACTCAGGGCCAAGTCTCATGTGGCAGGCAGCGTGCCTTGTCTCTCGACAGCTCTGTCTCTCCTCCTTCTCCGTCAGGAACGAATGAATAGGTGGGGCGCCCTGGACATGCCTGTGATCCCGACTTGGGAGGATGGCAAGTTCAAGGACAGCCTCCACAAACAACTTAGCGAGACTCTGTTTCAAAATAAAAAGCAAAAGGGCTGGAGTGTAGCTCAGTGGTAAACCACCCTCAGGGTCAATCCCCAGTACCAAAAGAAGAGGAGAAGAAGAAAATAAGAAAGTCTTTGATGTACAACAACAAGTTACCAGCAGAGAATATCATTCCTGTATTTATTTTTTAGGGTTCCCTTAAATTTAGGACTGGATTTTATGTTGTTGTTTTGTTTTGGGGTACAGGGGATTGAACCCAAGGAGGCTTAATAACCACTGAGCAACATCCCCAGCCCTTTTTTGTAAAAAATTTATTTAAAGACAGGGTCTCACTGAGTTGCTTAGGGCCTCACTAAGTTGCTGAGGCTGGCTTTGAACTTGCGATCCTCCTGCCTCAGCCTCCCATGCCTCTGGGATTACAGGCGTGCGCCCTAGCTCTTGACTGGTTTTCTATTACAGTAGTGATTTCAAGTTTCTTTTAAAGACAAGTTTATGTAAATAAGAAAGTGCATGTGTTCTTTTTATTTTTAAAGCACCTATTAAATAAAAAATAATAATAGTGGCCGGGCACAGTGGCACATGCCTGCAATCCCAGCTACTTGGGAGACTAAGAAGGACCACATATTCCAGGCCAGCCTGGGCCAATGAGCAAGAGCCTGTCTCAAACTAAAAAAATTAAAGAAGGGCTGGGGACGAAGCTCGGTGCCTCTGGGTTCAGTCCCCAGCAGCCTTGGGGGGGGCATGCACATACACATGATGGGATATGAGGGTGGGTGCTCTCCCCGGCTAGAACCCCAGCTCCTCTACTCCTTGGACCCAGTACCAATCCAAGAAGGCCCTCTGTGAGTCTGACTTTGGGGAAGGGTGGGCATGACAAGGACCGGTGGCTGGGGGCCACATGCCCAGAGTCAGCTGGAGGCGAAAGCTGGGCTCTCACACCTCCCCCCCCCCAGGTCACCACGATGCCAGAATACCTAAGGAAGCGCTTTGGTGGCAGTAGGATCTCCATCACCCTGGCCGTGATCTACCTGTTCATGTACATCTTCACCAAGATATCGGTACGCTGGGGACACCTGGCCCGGCTCCCATCTGCTTTCCCCTCCTCTCAGGCAGTCTCAGGGAGGTTAGAGGAGGTTGGGAGGCAGGGAGGCAGAGGGGAGGGAGGATGCCTTCTCTATCCCGCAGGAGTTTCTTTGTCAACAAACTCAGGGAAGCGAGAGTCATTGCCTGGAAAGCCCAGCGCCCCGCCAGCCCTTGAGTGGGACTCCGACCTTCCTCTGGGTCAGGCAATGATTAGCTCTTCAGCAGCTGTACTGGGGCAATTGGACCTGCCTCACCCTGACCTTTGGAAGGGCAGATCTCCTGGAAAGCAGCAAAACACACACCTGCAACCTCAGGCCGGCATGCTCAGCAGGCCTGGCTCAGGCTGCAGCTGGGGCTGGGGAGGAGGCGCCCAGTGTGCGGGGAGCTGGGGAGGCAGAAGGAACTCCATTTGATCCAAACAACAACAACCAACTCTGCCAACTCCAGGCTCAAAGGACAGACTCAGAATCCCTTCTGGAATGTTCCCTCGCAAGCCTATAAGAACATACATGTGCCGTGAAACCTTCAGGGAAGTCATGATTCAGAAGGAGTTAGCCAGTTAGAGAAAGAGGGATGGGCATTTCAGATGGGGGGTCAACACCAGCAAAAGCTGGAGGACCTGGGTGTGCATGGCGTGTGGAAAGAACAGAATGTTCTGAGACCCTGAAAATGAAGGCAAGGGGCGGGCACATCACAGAGGGCCTAGCACACAACTCTAACTTATTTAGCCTTATCTAGGGGACAACAGGGGGCTGCTCAAAAGTTGTTTTTTTTAAAAAAAATTTTTTTAGTGTAGATGGGCACAACCTCTTTATTATACTTATTTAATTATATGTGGTGCTGAGAATCGAACCCAGTGCCTCACACATGCTAGGCAAGTGCTCTGCCACTGAGCCACAACCTCAGCCCTGCTCTGAAGTTTTAATGGAGAGGAGAACAACGTGACCATGACAGAGTCACAAAGGCTGCTGGGTGGAGGGTGGAGGGGGAGCAGAAGGAGCAGAAGTGGGAGCCCATCCAGGTGGCCCAGGCCAGGTCTCAAGGTGCCCACTGGCTCCAGTTTGCAACTCCTGGCCTGGGATGAGATGGCTGAAAAGGCCCCTGTGTGGTTCTTTTGTGTCTGTCAGACCCTGGGCTGGGGCTTGACCCTGGAGAAACCAGGCCACAAACCTCCATCCGTTCAATCCCACGCTCATTGCTCCCCTGTCCCGCTCCTGTCTCCACAGGTGGACATGTACGCGGGCGCCATCTTCATTCAGCAGTCTCTGCACCTGGATCTCTACCTGTCCGTGGTTGGCCTCCTGGTCGTCACAGCTCTGTACACCGTTGCAGGTACGACCAGCGAGAGGGGCTGCTGGGAGAGGTGGGCAGGGGCTTCCGGTGTTCCAGAGCGTCAGGATCATTTAGGCCTTGAACCTCACTCCATGACCCCAGGCTTAAGATTCATCTTGGCCATTACCTAAAGAAAGAGGGCTGCCCACTAAGAAAAAGAATTTTTTTTTTTTTTTTTGAACCGGGGATTGAGGACACTCGGCCACTGAGCCACATCCCCAGCCCTATTTTGTATTTTACTTAGAGACAGGGTCTCACTGAGTTGCTTAGGGCCTCGCTAAGGCTGAGGCTGGCTTTGAACTCTTGATCCTCCTGACTCAGCTTCCCAAGTCTCTTGGATTACAGGTGTGCCCCACCAAGAAAAAGAATTTTTAAAATACACTACAACATACTGGGTTTTCCCCATTCCTGGACCCCCAAACTTGATGAGGACCTACTAAGTGCTGACTATGTGTATTCACATACAGAATCCGAGGTTGGACAATTAAGGCTCTTGCAATTCTGGAGCCTGAGATTGGGCAGCTTTATCTTTCTCCCTCAGACTTGTGTCTAGAAAAGTTGCCTAGCACATAGTAGGGCCTTGGCTGGTTTTGTTTTGTTTTGTTTTGTTTTGTTTTGTTTTGTTTTGTTGGGAGGAGGGTAGATACCAGGGATTGAACTCAGGGGCACTCAACCACTGAGCCACATCCCCAGCCCTATTTTGTATTTTATTTAGAGACAGGGTCTCACTGAGTAGCTGAGCACCTCACTTTTGCTGAGGCTGCCTTTGAACTTATGATCCTCCTGCCTCAGCCTCCTGAGTCGCTTCCTCAAGGGTATGCACGCCACTGCACCTGGCGACCCTGACAGTTTTTGAATGCTCACCTTCTCATCTGCTCCAGCTTCACCCTCCTGTGCTTCCTCTTGGTGCTTTGTAGTTCACTCCACAAATGTACATTCATGGACACACACGGGCATCAGAGAGCTGGGGCCAGCACCTAAGCCAGGCCAGCACCTAAGCCAGTCCTCCTCCCATTTGTGAGTGGGTTGTTCCCGATGATAAGGAAGGAGGAATCAGGGACAAAACCACACCCACATGCTGGGTTTGTTTGTTTGTTAATCACACAGTGAACGTCCCTTTCAGTAAACATGCTCACATCAGAGAGTGTCCCTTCCCTTAGGGAAGGAGGGAGGCAGGAACAGAGAAGGGCCTGGAAAGACCGCTCTGTCCAGGTGCTGATGGGCTTGCTACCATGATGTCATTGCAAAGATTTTTCTAGGTGGCACACCCAATCAGAATCCTCTTAGGCAGACCACCATGACCCTGCTCAGAAAGCCTAGGGGTCTCTGAATGCCTGGTACCCACATCCCTTTTCCAACCTTAGAAATGAAGTTGTTCAGAACTTGAGGATGGTGGAGTGAGACAGTCCTCATGGTGAGACAGTCCTCAGGGGTGAGACAGTCCTCAGGGGTGAGACAGTCCTCAGGGGTGAAAGGTCCTCAGGGGTGAGAGGTCCTCAGGGGTGAGAGAGTCCTCAGTGAAACAATCCTCATGGTGAGACAGTCCTCAGTGAAACAGTCCTCATGGTGAGACAGTCCTCAGTGAAACAGTCCTCAGGGTGAGACAGTCCTCAGTGAGACAGTCCTCATGGTGAGACAGTCCTCAGTGAGACAGTCCTCATGGGTGAGAGGTCCTCAGTGAGACAGTCCTCAGGGTGAGACAGTCCTCAGGGTGAGACAGTCCTCATGGTGAGACAGTCCTCAGTGAGAGAGTCCTCAGGGTGAGACAGTCCTCAGTGAGACAGTCCTCATGGTGAGACAGTCCTCATGGTGAGACAGTCCTCAGTGAGACAGTCCTCATGGTGAGACAGTCCTCATGGGTGAGACAGTCCTCATGGTGAGACAGTCCTCAGTGAGACAGTCCTCATGGTGAGACAGTCCTCATGGGTGAGACAATCCTCAGGGGTGAGACTGTCCTCATGGTGAGACAGTCCTCATGGTGAGACAGTCCTCAGTGAGAGAGTCCTCAGGGTGAGACAGTCCTCATGGTGAGACAGTCCTCATGGGTGAGATAGTCCTCAGTGAGACAGTCCTCAGTGAGAGAGTCCTCATGGGTGAGACAGTCCTCAGTGAGACAGTCCTCATGGTGAGACAGTCCTCATGGGTGAGACAGTCCTCATGGTGAGACAGTCCTCAGTGAGACAGTCCTCATGGTGAGACAGTCCTCATGGGTGAGACAATCCTCAGGGGTGAGACTGTCCTCATGGTGAGACAGTCCTCATGGTGAGACAGTCCTCAGTGAGAGAGTCCTCAGGGGTGAGACAGTCCTCATGGTGAGACAGTCCTCAGTGAGACAGTCCTCATGGTGAGACAGTCCTCATGGGTGAGACAATCCTCAGGGGTGAGACTGTCCTCATGGTGAGACAGTCCTCATGGTGAGACAGTCCTCAGTGAGAGAGTCCTCAGGGTGAGACAGTCCTCATGGTGAGACAGTCCTCATGGGTGAGATAGTCCTCAGTGAGACAGTCCTCAGTGAGAGAGTCCTCATGGGTGAGACAGTCCTCAGTGAGACAGTCCTCATGGTGAGACAGTCCTCATGGTGAGACAGTCCTCATGGATGAGACAGTCCTCAGTGAGACAGTCCTCATGGTGAGACAGTCCTCAGTGAGACAGTCCTCAGTGAGACAGTCCTCATGGGTGATACAGTCCTCATGGGTGAGACAGTCCTCAGTGAGACAGTCCTCATGGGTGAGACAGTCCTCAGGGTGAGGCTCTTGTGCTGACGCTCCCCCACTCCCCTGCAGGGGCTTCCACAATCTGCCTTATGAATCCCCACTGTTTCATGGCTTGCCTGGTGGTTGCCCCTCTGGCCTCACTTGTCTTCACTGAGTGGGAGTTAGACGGCACCCTGAATGCCTGGCAGGACCAAGACGGCCTCCCTCCCATGGCGGGTGGGCAGCGTGGGCTGCTGGCCAGCGGCCCCTCTGGACAGCCACTGTCCTCCATCAGGTGTGACGGGGCTGCTGAGAGCATCAGGGCAGCAGGAGGGTAAGAACCAAAGCTGCAGGGCTCCTGTGGGTCCTCCGTGGAACCACACCATGACCCTCCCAGGGCGAGGGTCTCCTCAGCTTAAGAAGAGCAGCCACGCACCCTGCAGAACGCCCACACATGCAGGGAGGGTGACTGCTCCCATCTCTGCCATCATCAGCCTCAGGAAATCTGGGTGGGGGGTTCTTGACCTTCGGGTTCCCTCTGTGACCTGGCGTGGCTCCTCCCCAGAGCACCCCCTCCTGACCTTGTGTTCCTCCCCCAGGTGGCCTGGCTGCTGTGATCTACACGGACGCTCTGCAGACGGCGATCATGCTCCTGGGAGCCTTGATCTTGATGGGCTACAGTAAGTGGGTCCCGCGGTCACTCGGGTGGACCACAGCATCACTCGGTTGTCAAAAAGCACCCAAGAGACTCCTGTCACAGGGGCTTTGCTTGAGACACGGTTATTTTGGCTAAAAGAGAATTGTGTTATCATGGAAATTTCTGGGTATGTTTTAAAAAATATTTTTAGTTGTAGATGGACACAATACCTTTATTTTATTTATTTTTAAATTTTTATTTATAATTTTTTATTTGTTCTAATTAGTTGTACATGACAGTAGAATCCATTTATACATTTTGATAGATAATTTATTGATTTTTATGTGATGCTAAGGATCAAACCCAGAGCCTCACACATGCCAGGCAAGGGCTCCACCACTGAGCCCCAATCCCAACCCTTTTCTGCTTTTTGAGTTTGTTTTTTTTTCTTTTTTCTTTTTTTTTGTTACTAGGGGTTCAGGGGCACTCAGCCACTGAGCCACATCCCCAGCCCTTTTTTGTATTTTATTTAGAGACAGGGTCTCACTGAGTTGCTAAGCTCCTCACTGTTGCTGAGGCTGCCTTCGAACTTGAGATCCTCCTGCCTTAGCCTCCCGAACCACTGAGATTACAGGCGTGCGCCACTGTGCCCAGCTTCCATGTTTTCTTTTTTTAATAAAAATTAATATCTCTTCTTATGTGGATGTGGATAAATGATTGAATGAATTTATAAAAGGACGTAAAGGGGCAACTCTTTCTAACAGAAGAATTCTGATAAATCAACATAAGATGAAGGAAATAGAAATTCACCATTGGAGCACCAGAGTAATAATTGTTGCTGGTATGATCTGATGCTCAGTGCTCCAGTTTGCAGGTGAAAGCTTGTGAAGACATAGATATTCACAGAATATTAAAGTACAGCACCTGAGCTGGGCACAGGGGCACATGCCTGTAATTCCAGCAACTTGGGAAGCTAAGGCAGGAGGATCGTGAGTTCAAAGCTAGCCTAAGCAACTTAGAAAACAAAAAGAAAGAAAGAAAGAAAGAAGAAAAAAAGAAAAGTATTGCATCTGAAATAGTTATTAGTTCCAAAGGAAAAATAGTCAGTATACAGTGGAGAAAACTGTTGCACACCACCATCACGGAGTGATCAAAGTTAAGACATATTGATACCATGTACCTCCTGATCCTCCGCAGAGCACCTCAACTTGTGCCACTCTTTTGTTGTAGTTGTTGTTGTTGTTCCTGGGAGTTGAATCTAGGGGCACTCTAGCCACATCCCCAGTCCTTTTCATTTTTTGTTTTGAGACAGGATGTCACTAAGTAGTTGAGGCTGACCTCGAACTTGTGATCCTCCTGCCTCAGCCTCCCAAGTAGCTGGGGCAATGGGTGTGCTCCACTGCACCTAAATTTGTGCCATTCTTGCCAAAAGCACATGCATCTTAACTTCATCAGGACTAAGCAGCAGACACACCCAAGTTGAGGGACATTTCATAACATACCTAACCATGATTCTTCACAAGGATCAAGGGTATGAAAAATAAAGGAGAGACGGTAGAGCTATCCCAGAGTGAAGGAAAATAAGGAGACAAATGCAAAGTGGGATCCTGGCTTGGATCCCAGAAGAGAAAAAGGACATCGGTGGAGAAATCTGAAGAGTCCATAGTGTACTTAATAATGTTCCAAAGCTGTCACCGTCCATCCGGGCTGCTGTAACAACATCGCCCGTGGTTCTGGAGGCTGGGAAGTCCAAACTCAAGCTGCCAGCAGATTCTGTTTGATGGGACCGTGCCTTCTGGCCGGGTCCTCACATGGGGGAGGGGCTAGCTAGTGCTCTGAGGTCCCTTTTATAAGGCACTGATCCCATTCATGAGGGATCTGCCCTCACGACCTAATCACATCCAAAGTCCCCATCACCCTGGGGACTAGGATTCCAACATATGGATTTAGGGGAGGATTCAAACATAATAGGAAATATTAATTTCTTCATGTCGATAACTGTGTTATGGCTAGGTAAGAGGATGGCATTGGCTATAGTGTGCATGGGACTCTTGGTCCCACCTGGACCCCAGTGCAGTGGTGTTCAGCTGTGGGGCTGTGGGAAAGTGTTGGATCAGGAGGCACTAATCTCACCAGTGGGCCAATCCATCAATGGCGTCTTACCTGCAGGGACTTTTGGAAGGCAGTGGAAACTTCAGGACTTGAACCTAGTTGGTGGGAGTGGGTCCTTGGGGCATGCATGCCCTCAAGGACTGTCAAGAGAGCTCTCTTTCTCTCTTTCTCTCTGCTCCCCAGCTGTCATGAGCTGAGCACTTGGTTCCACCACACCCTCCTACCATGATGCCTCTCCCTCACTCAGGCCCAAAGCAATAGATCTGGCCAACCAGAACCAGGAACCATGAGCCAAAATAAACTTTTTCCTTCTTAAAGTTCTTTTTCTCAGACATTGTGTCTCAGTGATAAAAAGCCAATATACTTATCCTTTATATTTAGAAAATATGTTTAAGTTTTTGTTTCTTAAAAGGAAATTTTAAAAAATCACAACCAAAAGGAAAAAAAAATAGAATGCAAAGTGTTACCTATTACAAGAAAATTAGATAAAATTCTCTATTGAACGCAATGCTCATCTATACGCTGTGTGCTGTTGTTCTTTTACTTAGCTATGTATTGTTTATTTCCTTAACAGAACTCAAGAATTCTAGTTTGGGTTTAAAAAGTCAAGTTGAGGGCTGGGGATATAGCTCAGTTGGTAGAGTGCTTGCCTCATAAGCACAAGGCCCTGGGTTCAATTCCCAGCACCAAAAAAAAAAAAAAAAAAAAAAAAAAATCAAGTTGATATAATTTGCAAATGATCTGTGTAAGAATAGCATAACATGAAGCAAAAAGGATTCAGCAGAGGGAAATGTCTTTTACATTAAAAAATAGAAAATTGACAACAAAGATGTAATCTTTGCACGTTAAATAACATTGCAGCAAGATACACAGAAGCAAAAGTTGTTAGAAGTTCACAGAAAACTAAGTATGAAAATACTTTAACACATGACAGAACAAGAGGCCAGAACAAAAAATATTTAGAAGTTATGAATTTTATATAAATGAATAAACATTATCGTTATAGTGAATGTTCCTTCTTTTCCTGGCATTCACAGAATCATCTACAAAAGTCAATCATGGAAAAAAATACTAAAAATTTTGCAAAAATACCCATGCTAACATTATTCTATTACCTTACCCATGTAAGACAAACCAAAAATTTGAAATCAGTATGAGTTTAAATTTATTTTCAATCTAATTACTTAGAATTTTAAAGCCATCTCCCAAGTAATACTTGGTATGCATCTGTGGTCCCAAATATTTGGGGGACTTAAGAAGGAGGATTACTTGAGTTCACAAATACAAGACCAGCCTGGGCAGCATAATGAGACCCCAGTTTCAAAATGAGAAGAAAAAACCCTGCAATTATGAATTAATCAGAAAAAATGATAAGAACATTACATTTCATACTTAATAGAGGACGTCAAACACGATACTGTAAAAACTTTTTTTGGGGGGGGTACCAGGGATTAAACCAGAGGTGCTTAATCACTGAGCCACATCCCCAACCCTTTTTATTTTTTATTTAGAGACAGGGTCTTGCTAAGTTGCTTAGGGCCTCGCTAAGTTGTTGAGGCTGGCTCTGATTTCTCCATCCTCCTGCCTCAGCCTCCCCAGCCATTGGGACAACAGGTGTGTGCCACGGCACTCAGCTATAAAAACATTTATATCCATCAATATGAAAGCCCAATTTGATGAATTAGAATTGAGAAAACTACAAAATGAGTTACTCCAGTATCTGTTTTCATTGCAAAGAACACTAAAATACAGTAGCAAATCAAATCAATGAAAAAAAGAAAAATAAATGCAATATAATTAGGAATGAGAAAAAGAATACCCAAAGTAAGAACATTAAATTAGGAGGCTATAATTTACATGGTTTTATGCTGATGAATATAAAAATATCACTTTAAATTCGTGCTTTTCTAGGAAAGAATGAATTATTAAAATTGACTTAAGAGAAATTAGGAAACTTAATAGTTCAATATCTAAAGAAGAAATTCAAACCTTTAACTCTAGAAGTTACCTCAGTAAAATCAGAAAAAGGATGCTACTTCATAATTTAAAGCTATATAAAATGAAGCCTATAAGATATACATATTGAAAAGAAAGAGAGAAAATTATTATTTGCAGATGGTGACATTACGGGCTACCTAGAACAAAAGAAGAAAAACCAAAAAACTGACTTAAAAAGGAGTTTAGTAAATCAAAACTATGTTCAAAATCATTCACTTTCATTCACACCAAGAAGACTCCAAATTTTATTTGGTACCTTCTATCCCCTGCATCAGTGCTATTCAGTGTACATGGTCCATGTATGGTTGCTAAGCAACCTCCGCATCACTTGGGAACTCCTGAGCAAGGCAGAGTCCCAGGCACCTCCTGCCCCAGACCTGCTGAATCAGAATTTGATGATTCCCAGGTGGTCCGTGTGCACAGTTAAGTTTATGAAGTGCTATCCCACTCCAGTCCCACCTGTCCTCAGATAATTCTATGCTCCGCTTCTCTGTCTGCGATGATCCACATGCTGGATGAAGTTCACTGGCTCTTTATATGGGTGGGTCCAGCTATTAACCCAAAACAACCCCAAACTCACCAATATCACAAGGAGACTTTTCATCCAGGGTGATGATAGTTTGCAATAATTTACTGTATATTTCAAAATAGCTAGAAGAAAGGATTTGAAATGTTCCTTTTCCTGACTCTACTGGAATGATTCATAGATTTATGCAAATATACATATTTCCCCATCCAAGCTCCCGACACAAAGATATAGTAAATGTCTGACTTGATGGATATGCTAATTATCCTGATTTGATCATTACACATTATATATATACATACATATATATGTATATATGTACATATCTATCTATCATCTGTCTATATCTATATCTATATCTATCTATATATACATATATATATATATATAGAGAGAGAGAGAGAGAGAGAGAGAAATATCACACTGTGTCCCATAAATAGATATAATAATGCCGGGTGCGGTGGCGCACGCCTGTAATCCCAGCACTTGGGAGGCTGAGGCAGGAGGATCGCGAGTTCAAAGCCAGTCTCAGCAACTTAGAGAGGCCCTAAGCAACTCAGTGAGACCCTGTCTCTAAATAAAATACAAAATAGGGCTGGGGATGTGGCTCAGTGGTTAAGCGCCCCTGGGTTCAATCCCCAGCACCAAAAAAAGATAACAGTTCCTGCCGGGGTCCAGCCCTAGCAGGAGTTGTGGGTCCTGGGTGGAGGGAAAGTGTCAGCACAGAGGAGAAACAGCACACAGAGACACCTAGTGTTCCAAAGCTAAATCTAATCTACTTTATTCACAATCTCTGGGGATTTATATACTTCAGCTTACAACTCAAACTTCAATGATTTACAGAAGTGAGAAGTTAATTCGCAGTCATTACAATTAGGTCACAGCTAGCCATCGTTAAGATCCTACTGACCCATATGCATTTTTTATTTTTAACTAAGAAACATATTTTAAGCAATACTTCCTAGTTGTTTTTACTATGCATAATATTCAACTAACATTTATGTGCTAACCTTTCCATGAGCCCAAGTGTTTGGCCTTGGACCCATTTGCCATTTTTCCAAACTATTCGTTCTCCTTCATCATAATATACACCTGTATAGGAAAGTGGAGGGTCAGCTGCAGAGGGCCCTTGTACCGTGGGGACAGCAGGAACAATAGGAGTTTCTTTCTGAGCTTGCTCTGGATCATCGATTAACTGAGCTGCTTCAGGCCAATTAGGGGTGGTAACTGTTTCCCTAGGGGTAAACAGTAGCTCTTGCTGGATTTTTTCATAAGATTCCTTGTTACTTAAGGTCTTATTACATATGAAACTAGTTAAGGGGAAAACAGTCTTGTTTTTATGTTCTAATTCATATAATGTTTAATTTTCCTTGGGAAATTGTAAATGTAGACACCCAAATATTACACCATTGATAACAAAGTAAAACAACACAAGAGCCAGAAGGAGCATGCCACATCCACATTTCCCAGAAGATTAGACCGAGCAAGAATCTTCACTATTCCCAGTGGAGCTGTGTCAAGCACTGAGGGGAATAGCAGTGGGCGTGGCACATTCCATTTTTTTTTTTTCCCTCATTAGTCACTCTTCACCACAATCCTCAGTAAAGATGATCCAGAACGCTGGTTACACATCATTCTGACCCAAGTGGTTACACCAATCTCCTCTCCTCCATATTAAAAAACAAAACAGCTGGGCATGGTGGTGCACACTGATCCCAGTGACTCGAGAGGCTGATGCAGGAGGATTGCAAGTTTGGGGCCAGCCTCAACAACTTAGCCTGTGTTTCAAAAATAAAAAATAAAAGGGACTAGGCATGTACTCAGTGATAGACTGCCCCTGGGTTCAGTCCCCAACACCGGGGTAGGGGAAGGCCTTCCAGAATGCAGAATGTGAGAGCAATCCTGAATCTTTTCAGTAAATGAAATTAGCTGCAAACTACAGCAGTCTCTTTTCTGGAATATCTTGGTTTTGTGTGATAAACATTTTGTGTGCATTATCTCATGTGGTCCTTGCCCCATGCTAGCGACAGTTGCTTCACTGTCCCCACTCACAGGACAGGAAACTGAACCTCAAAGAGCGGACAGGACTTCTCAAGGCCTTCCATCATTTGGCCCACTCCTTGATACCATGACTTGAGAACAGCCAAGAAGTTCAAAGGCAAAAGAATGCTTCCTGGAGGCTGGGTTTCTTAACCTGGGACCCATGGTCCAAATTCAGGGTACCTGTGATTATGTTGGGGGAAAAAATCTTGATTTTCCTAAATCTATAATTGAAATTTACCATTTCCAATTATAAGTGTAGGCCATGGACCACAGTAGCAGCAACATCTGTGACTTTGATGCACCTTTGTATTCCATGACAATGACTTCTGATATATTCAAATACTGTTTCACTGTTCATCCTGCTTAACTCAATCATTACTAGACATACTGCTACATCTTGCTTCTTAATGGAGTAAACACTGTATCTTTTCTATATTTTGATGATTGTCTTCTGATTTTTTTGTTTTCTTTTCAATAGTCTTCGGTGCTTTGTATTGTGCATTTAGATATATTATTCTGAGAAGCAATCCGCAGTAACTAACAAAGGCATAAAAAAGAAAAGAGGTTAAGAAACCTTAAGGGTTGGGAGGCTGAGTCAGGAGGATCACGAGTTCAAAGCCAGCCTCAGCAACTTAGCGAGGCCCTAAGCAACTCAGTGAGACCCTGTCTCTAAATAAAATACAAAATAGGGCTGGGGATGTGGCTCAGTGGCCGAGTGTCCCTGAGTTCAATCCCTGGTTCCAAAAAAAAAAAAAAAAAGAAAGAAACCTTAAGGGGCTGACATTTTTCAATAGCTCTGCTCCAAGGAGGACCTCATCCAGCTCCATCTGTCCCCTCGTTGCTTGATATGGACCCATCAGATTTCCTGGCAAACCGAGGTTTACTGTACGCTCTAGGTTTTGCCGCAGTTGGTGGGATGGACGGCCTGAAGGAGAAGTACTTTTTGGCCCTGGCTACCAACCGGAGCGGGAACAGCAGCTGCGGGCTGCCCCGAGAAGATGCCTTCCATATCTTCCGAGATCCAGTGACATCTGATCTCCCGTGGCCCGGGATCCTGTTTGGAATGTCCATCCCGTCTCTCTGGTACTGGTGCACGGATCAGGTACAGGGCAACTGGCAGAGCGAGATCCTCCAAGACTCCTCTTTCCCTGGGGTGGCTGGCAGGGGGGCTGAAGTTGGCATCTCCCCCTCCCTGCTCCTGTTCTCATTTGTTTTGCAAGCTCCTCGACTACCTTCCTTTCTGTGGTTCTCCGTGTTATTTTGCTTCTTTCTGGCTCTTCCTGGAGCTAATGGCAAATCCAAAGTTGCTGATCTTTGCAAAGGGGGAACTTAATCGATCCTGTTTAAGTGCCTGCAAAGAACCAATGAGCAAAGGAGTTGATCCATTTACCTGGAGGTGAAGATTTATGTTGGACATCATTGTTAGCAAGCACTCCTTGGTGCTCCAGGGCCTCCTTAGACACCAGGTGCAGGACAAATCAGGCATCGCTCTCCACCAGCACGGCTGTTCTGCTGGGAGTCAGCGCAGACAATAAATAAGCATATTATGTGAGGCGTTAAAAATTGTCATTAAAAAAGAATCCAGCCGGGCAGAGTGGCGCATGATCCCAGCAGCTCAGAAGGATCACAGTTTGAACCCAGTCTCAGCAACCTAGTGAGACTGTCTCAAAAGGGCAAAAGGGCTGGGGATAGGGCTCAGTGGTTAAGTGCCCTTGGGTTCAATCTCAAGTGCAAAAAAAAAAAAAGAAAAGAAGAAACAAGAATACAGTGAGGGAAAGTGAATTGAGGGTGTGCAGTTGAGAAGTGACCCTGGGAAAGACTTTTGGGGGCATTTTTTTTTTTTAATTTAAATTTATTTATTTATTTGGTACCAGGGATTGAGCTCAGGGGCACTTAACCACTGAGCCACATTCCCAGCGACTTTTTTTTTTTTTTTTTTTTGCTGTGCTGGGGATTTGAACCCAGGGCTTTAAGCTTGAGAGGCAGGCACTCTACCAACTGAGCTCTATCCCCTGCCCAGTTGTTTTTTAGTTGTAGGTGGACACAATACTTTTATTTTTATGTGGTGCTGAGAATCAAATTCAGGGCCTCATGCATGCTAAGTGAGCACACAACCACTGAGCCACAACCACAGCCTCTCATTTTGTATTTTATTTAGAGACAGGGTCTCACTGAGTTCCTTAGGGCCTTACTAAGTAGCTGAACCTGGCTTTGAACTTGCGATCCTCCTGCCTCAGCATCCCAAGCTGCTGGGATTACAGACATATATCACTGTGTCTGGATGTTTATTTTCTTTAATTATTATTTTTTTGTGTGTGTGGTGCTGGGGATTGAACCCAGGGCCTTGGTTGGGAAGCAAGCACTCTACCAATTGTGCTATATCCTCAGCCCCTGTTTATTTTAATTGATAGATAATTACATATCTTTGGGGGGGACATGTGGTATGTGGGTACATTGATACATTGTGTGATGATCAACTTGGAAGGCTCAGTTTACCCATCATTTCAAATATTTATCATTTTGTTGTAATGGGAGCATTCAAAATCCTCTCTTCCAAATATTTTGATGTACATGATACACTATTGTTCATGCAATCACCTTTCTGTGTAACAGAACACCAGAATTTATTCCTTCTCTCTAGCTGTAGCTTTTCTTTTCTTTTTTTGGTACTGGGATTGAGCCCAGGGGAACTTAATCACTGAGCCACATCCCCAGCGCCTCTCCCCCACACCTTCTTTAAAAGTTATTTTGAGACAGGGTCTCTCTAAGCCATTTAGGGCCTTGCTAAATGGCTGAGGCCGGTCTCAAACTTGTGTTCCTCCTGCCTCAGCCTCCCAAGTAGCTGGGATTACAGGTGTGAACCACCTCGCTCTCTAGCTGACGCTTGGTACCCATGAGCCAGTCTGCTCCCACCCCTCCTCTGGCCCTCCGCAACCTCTGGTGACCACTATTCTACTCTCTGTGAGCTTAGTTTTGCCAGATTCCACATATGAATGAAATCACAAGGTATCTGTTTTTCTGAGCCTGGCTTAAAAACATAAGCTCCAGATCCATCCATGTTGCTAAAAATGACAGGATACTTTTGAAATGATACATAGTATTTCACTGTGTATATATACCACATTTTCTTTGTCCCCTCGTCTCTTTTTTTTTTTGGTACTGGGGATCGAACCCAGGGGCACTCCACCACTGAGCCACATCCCCAGCCCTATTTTGTATTTTATTTAGAGACAGGGTCTCACTGAGTTGCTTAGGGCCTTGCTAAGTTGCTGAGGCTGGCTTTAAACTCGAGATCCTCCTGCCTCAGCCTCCCAAGTGCTGGGATTACAGGTGTGCGCCACCGCACCTGGGTGTCCCCTCATCTCTTGATGGACACTTAGATTGATTCCACACCTTGACGATCGTGAATCTCATGCTGCAGTAAACAGGGGGGTGCAGGTGTCCCTTTCTTACGCTCATTTCACCCATGGTGACATTGCTGGATCATGCGGCAGTTCTATTTTTACTCTTTTTGAGGAGTTTTGCTCTGCCTTCCTTTGAAGGAGAGCAAATATTCCCATGATTTTGGAGAAAGAGTCAGTGGCAGAGGTCACAGTTAGAGCAAAGGTCTTAAGGCAAATACGAAACTCGTCAGAAAAAATAAGAAAATTAAAAGACGGTGCAGTGCAATAAGTGGGCAGAATGGAGTCAGTTCCCATTTGCTGTGTGATCACAGAGAAACTCTGGATGGACCTGAGTAGAGCTGAGGAGCAGGTACTCATGGCCGGGAGAGGTGAGGCAGACCAGCAAGGGCAGATGGGAGCCCTTTCCCTGCACTGATTTAAATCAGTGAATGCATCCCTTGTTCAAATAGAGGTTTTTCCTGTTGCAGTGAAGATCAGAGGTCTGTGTGCCATTCCGGAAGCTCTATTGCATAGTCAGGGCTGATGAGAATCTAATGAAAGCAATGATCTTGGTTTGAACAATTGAATTGAGGCAGGAGACAGTGCAGAGGGTGAGCCCAGGTCCCACTCATGGGTCTCTCTACACAAAGAGCTAAGCCATGTACCATGTGCCTCGTGACCACGCTGCCCTTTTAAGAGAGCCTCTTTCTCCACCTCAGCGAGTCTCAGGTAGGAGAGTCCCTGAGAGACAGTAGGGATCCTGGCGAACTCCACGGGTCAAGTTCAGGAGGCACAGACGCTATTTCACATCTCATGTGTCAAATGGGGTTCCCAATAGTTAACTAAATAGAGATGCATGACAAATTCTTCAGAGTCTTCTGTTACAGGGACATTAAGCAAACCATTACCAACATTTACATTTTTACTGTGGTTTATGCTACAGTTCTTGACAAGCTCACCAACTTATATTTATTACAAATAATTAGTTTTGCAGACTCTTATCCCTTGGAGGCCACCTCCATTCTATGCAGTGCAAGAGCCTTCGGACTGAGCCCAGGAGAATCTGACCTTTCAAATGCTCATCAGAGCAAAAGGGCCTAGAAGCCCCAGCCCTGCTCTAACCCTTGACTCTGGTTGACCACGAGGGGTTTCTGCTGAGCCAGATTCTGCAGAGTCTAAAGGATGCATTGGCTCAGTGTGGGGCGGGGTAGGAAATGCTCATCACTGCCAGTCCTTCATCTGGACTCACTTCAGAACTGGAGAGCGCCAGGCGTGGTGGCACATCCCTGTAATCCCAGCACTTGGGAGGCCGAGGCAGGAGGATCACGAGTTCAAAGCCAGCCTCAGCAACTTAGCGAGGCCCTAAGCAACTCAGTGAGACCCTGTCTCTAAATAAAATACAAATAGGGCTGGGGATGTGGCTCAGTGGCCGAGTGCCCCTGAGTTCAATCCCTGGTTCAAAAAAAAAAAAAATTCATATCTGGAGACACCATTTCATGGGAAGAGAGGCCCGAGTTCCTCCTGTCACAGCTTCAGACCTCCAGTAGGAAACTCTTCCCTGTCTGATTCTTTTGGCACCTTCATGAGGCAATAATCCCATAACTGGGGTACGCATCCAAATGCACTGAAAGCTTATTAGGGGTGTGGTGTGAGGTTGGGGGCAAATTCTATTTCTGGATGCTCTTCCATTAAGGGTTCTTTGCTGATTTAGTGAGGATTCTAGTTATCCACAGGAAAAATAGTAGTTTAAACTTAAGAGGAAGTTTTTAGAAATTTACATGTCTGAGAGACTAGAGGTGGATAACAGCAGCTAATATTTATGGGGTAACCACTATGTGCTAGACACTATCTTAAGTATTCTAAACCTTTTTGCTTCATTCAGCTGTCAAAGCTGCCCTGGTATTACCCCCATTTGATAGGCGAGAAAACTGAGGCAAAGACAGGTACTCTTTGCCTGCTCAGGGTCACACAGCCAGGAAGTGGGGTGGTAGGATTTGAACCCAGGCCGTCTCCATCTCCAGAGTTCATACTATAAACCAGGCATGGTGCTGCTAGATGGAAGGAGAGGACGAGGACAGAGGAGTCACAGCTTGCCCAGTTGGACCAGAGGCTGATGATAGGCAAGAGGTGTTTCTTCAAAGGGAAGCCAAGACCTACCTACCCCACCAGCAAGGAGCAGTGCAACCTGGTTTGACTTTAGAGCACACCACCTCAGCCTCTGCCTGTCCTCACTCTCTTCCAGGTGATTGTTCAGCGGACCCTGGCTGCCAAGAACCTGTCCCATGCCAAAGGAGGGTCCCTGCTGGCCGCATACCTGAAGGTGCTTCCCCTTTTCATCATGGTGTTCCCGGGCATGGTGAGCCGCATCCTCTTTCCAGGTGAGAAGACAACTGGGGAAGAGGTCATTTGTCTGAGAGTCTAGGGTCCTCTTCAGTGTTCCAAACGTATGACCAGTTGCCCTCAAGAGGATGTGGCTAGCATCCTGGGCTGGTGGTTAGACAGCGGCATCTCCATCTGGGCATCTGCTGACCTAAGGCCAATCCTCAATGTGGTTTCAATGGACAAGTCCAAGAGGTTCCCCGAGCCACACTCAGTGGAAACTCATTGGGGGCTTCTTTCTCAACTCTATTTTTTATATCACAAAATGGGCTAAAACCTTGGGTTTCCAGATGTCAGTTCCTTGAAGTCTCACGTGAAAAAGTCCCTCTGGTGCTTTGGTGTTGGAGCTCAGTGGTTTGGTAACTTTAGCCCCGTGGGATTCTTTATATTCGTACTTTCCTGAACAAATATCAGAATATGTCAAGGCCTCTGGAGTACTCTACTTAGTTTTGTTATTTTCTAAAAAATGTGGTAATGGGATAGGTTTGGGCCATGGGGATAATAACACTGTAATAGGCGACGTCATTGGACATCACCATGGTGTCAGAACTGTGACTGGTACAGAAGAAAGCTTCTATCTCTTGCCCTCAGTCAGGCTGTTATTAACTCAGAGGGGCATGGGGAGTGGAAGGTTTCCTCCCCTGTGCCTTGTCCTACATGCTGTTAGAGAAAGGGAGGATGAAATGGTCTGTTGCTGGCCCCATTTGGTCAAAGGAGTTTAGGACCCTTTTATCGGGAGGAAAGAACCAGGAAGGGAAGTCCGGGTGCTGTCCGTGGTGCTGCCCTCTGGGCTCCTGCTCCTCCAGCACAGAGGACCTGTCAGTGGCCCCGGCTCCAGATAAGGGGCACAGGCTTGGAAAAACCCCAAGGGAGATAAGAATTTTGGGGTACCTGGATGGAAAACACAGCTGTGGAGCAAGGCACGAGATGGGAGCAAAGGACGTGGCCACAAGCAGCCAGGCCCTGTGAGGAGTCGTGAGCCAAGTGTGGTGGCCCTGGGGATGGACTCTGATCTGTCCAGGGCTGAGCCTTGGCTCTGCTACTTACAAGCTGTGTGAACTTGCATAAGTCATTTCAACTCCCTTGGCCTCTGTTTTCTCACTTTTTTTTTTTTTTTTTTTTTTGTACTGGGGATTGAACCCAGGGGCACTTATCCACTGAGTCACATCCCCAGCCCTTTTTTATTTTGAGACAGGATCTTGCTAAGTTTCTTAGAGCCTCACTAAGTTTCTGAGTCTGGTCTCAAACTGTGATCCTCATGCACCAGCCTCCAGAGCCGCTGGGATTATAGGTGTGCGTCACTGTGCCTGGCTGTGTTCTCACTTGTAGAATGGGGATAATAAAACAATATATTATAACAACTATTTATATTTTATTAGGCATTGTAAGTAATCTAGAGTGATTTAAAGTATAAAAGAGGATTTGTATAGGTTATATAAAAACACTACATCTTTTATTTTTATTTTTTTTATTTTTATTTTTTTTGGTACTGGGGATTGAACCCAGGGGCTCTCCACCACTGAGCCACATCCCCAGCCCTATTTTGTATTTTATTTAGAGACAGGGTCTCACTGAGTTGCTTAGGGCCTCACTAATTTGCTGAGGCTGGCTTTGAACTTGCGATCCTTCTGCCTCAGCCTCCCAAATGCTGGGATTACAGGCATGAGCCACTGCGCCCAGCTACTACATCATTTTATAAAAGGAACTGAACATTTGCAGATTTGGCATCCACAGGGGGTCCTGAAACCAATTCCCCCTGAATATCAAGGAACAACTGTTTTACCTAATTTTCATCCTCAAAATGACATTATGAATTGAATACTATTACTGCTCTTTCCATCTTACAGATGAGGAAATTGAAATCCAGAGAAAGTAATTCATCCACTCATTTAGTTATTCTTCTTCCATTTATTCAACAAATTGAGAGCCAATTATCTGCTGGGTCTTAATTGAGCAGACCCTGAGGATCCATCAGTGAACAAGACAGAGCATCCCTCCAGTGGGCCTTACATTCTGGTGGGGCAGAAGACAGTGAATACATAAATGGATTGAGAGATAGGGGAGAGAGTTATTGGGAGTACTGAGAGCAGTGGAGCCACAAAGAGAATATCAGACAGGGCTCCCGCTGACAGCGTGCTGTCTGAGGGTTCAATAGTTGACCCAAGCTGTAGGTTTTGAAAATATGTTTTCTAGTGGAGTCGATGAGGGTCTCTCTGCTCAACTCCACCTGTGTTTCCTCTGCAGATCAAGTGGCTTGTGCACATCCAGAAATCTGCCAGAAAGTCTGTAGCAACCCCTCTGGCTGCTCTGACATTGCGTATCCCAAACTGGTGTTAGAACTCCTGCCCACAGGTAATGCCCGCTCATCCCTACACTGAGTCCCCTGGAGGGCCCAAAAGGAGAGCAGTGGTGGGTTTTGATCTGAGGTAGGGACAAGATAGGAGGGTTGTGGGCAGGAATAGGCTCTGGGCTCAGAGACTGAGCCCCAGATCTAGGGTCCCCTTCACCCCTGCAGAAAGCCAAGGTCCTGGATAACCAGCGAGCTCTGCCCAACTGTCCCAAGTTTCTGCCTCTGCAGAGCTGAGCCTACTGGATCAGCTGGCTTTGGGCCTGGGGTCCTAGGGTCACCAGTGAAGGCAGAAGCTGTCCTCAGAAAGGCCGAGGCCCATAGACCTCCCTTCTGCCCTAGGACTCCGTGGGCTCATGATGGCTGTGATGGTGGCGGCTCTCATGTCCTCCCTCACCTCCATCTTTAACAGTGCCAGCACCATCTTCACCATGGATCTGTGGAATCACATCCGGCCACGGGCATCTGAGAAGGAGCTCATGATTGTGGGCAGGTAAGGTCTCATGGTATCTTAAGGCCAGGCAGGGGAGAGAGAGGTGCAGGCACTCAGGGAGAAGAGAACTGAGCCCACCCACAGGCAAAGACCAACCAGCAGCGTACCCAGGCTGGCTCAGTCTCCTCTGAGGATGCCATGGGAGAGTGTGTCATTTATTCATTCAAGAGCCATTCAGTGAGCCCCTGCTATGTCCAGGAACTGGAATATAGCAGTGAAAAGACATAATTCTTGCCATCATGGAGTTAGAGGAGGAGGACGAAGAGGAGGAGAAATCCTCCCTCATAAACCTATGTGGGGAGTGGGGAGAGTGAGGCTCAGAGGAGGAGCACCCAACCTCATTGGATCTGAGCAGTGATAGGAGTAGCCAGGTAGAAGGGAGGAGGGTATTCTGGGGGATTGGGGAAAGATTTCTACATCTACACCCAAATCATCTGCAAAATCCTGAAGTCTAATGGGAGGAGCTAAAATGGGTGGCATGTAAATTTTATGCAAAATACATGTAAATCAGCACCTTGGGGGCTCTGTCACTCAAGAAGACACATCCTGAAGGCTCTTCAGCCTTGGGTTAGGAAAGGGGTTCTTAGATATGACATTGTTTTAGTCAGCTTTTTGACTGCTGTGACTAAAAGGATCTGGCCAGCACAGTTATAGAGGAGGAAATGTTTATTTGAGGACTCACAGTCTCAATCCATAGACAGCAGGCTCCATTCCTTGGGCTCAAGGTGAGCAGAACATCATGGTGGAAGAGTGTGGCAGAGGGAAGCAGCTCACATCATCAGGAAGCAGAGAGAGAGTCTCCACTCTCTAGATACGAAATATATAACCCATAGCCACACCCCAATTCCAGTTTCCTCCAGCCACACCCCACCACTTCAATTAATCCAGCCACAGCTTACTATTAATCCAATTGGGGATTCAATTAATCCAATTGGGGATTAATTCACTGATTGGGTTAAGACTCTCACAACCTGATCATTTCTCCTCTGACCCTTCCTGCATTGTCCCACATGTTAGCTTTTGCGGGACACCTCACCTCCAAACCATAACAGACACCCAAGAACAATCTGTAAGAGAGGAAAAAAAAAAAACCCAACACACTGAAGTTCATCTGAATTTAAAGCATTTCCACTTCCTATAAAACAAAGCATTCATAATCTAGAATATATGAGGAACTCTTAAACCATAAGACCAACAACCAAAAGATTTGACAAGACATTTCAGCAGTTTCTTCAACTGGTAAACATACACTTGCCATGTGACCCAGCAATTTGCATTTCTAGAAATGAAAACATGTGTCTATACAGAGACGTGTGTATGCATTTCACAAAGCAGCCCCAAACAACGAGAAGCAATCCAAGTGCCCATCAACTGGCAAAGGGTAGATGACATGGAATGGCAGACCCAGGACAGTGGAATGGTTTCAACCATAAAAAGAAATGAGATTGTGATACATGTCACAACAGGGATGTACCGTAAAGGATGGACTTAACCAAAGAAGCTAGCTGCACAGGACCACATCCCGTCCCATGTGGTGCCATGTATGGCAAATGTCCCCCAAAGGCCAGCTGTAGAGACAGAGAGCCTGTGAGTGGTCGCTTAGGCTCAGAGCAGGAAGAAGCTATAAATGGGCTTGAGGGGACTTATGATGTGACAGATGTTCTAAAGCTCAGTGGTACTGCTGATGGTAAATGCTACAAATTTACTAATGTAGTAGCTGTTTGGCTGGCCTCAACCTCAGGGATCTTTTTCCTTCTGGAGCGAGTAAGTCGACGGAGGTCTCAACTCTGGGAGAGCAGATTCTATGACGCAGTCTCCAAAATTTATTAAGGAAGTACAGCACTTTTATAGAAGAGGGGAGTCCAAGAAAAAAGAACCGGTAGTATAACATGATATCTTGTGAGGATGGTCCAATTAGGAGCTACACAGTTTTGCAAAGGGAGGAGGGAAGAGAGGAGGACAAGTGAATCTCCACTGAGGCAATGGCTGGTTGGCGGGTCTAGTCATTGAGGGTGTGCCCCCAAGCATGAAAAATCCTGAGTGTCCATCAGGATTTGTACTATTCCGCAGCCTAGGGTAACATATACCTCAGTGGTTTCTTCTTCGGTCCCCACATACTAAAAGTTATTGGATCGCACAGTTAGGAAGGATGAATTTTATGGCATGTAACTCGTACCTCAACAAAGCTGTGTTAGAAAAGAAGTAAATGTTTAGGGAAGATGACACTCTTCTGGGTCTCTCTCCCTCTGGCTCAGGGTGTTTGTGGTTGTGCTGGTGCTGGTCTCCATCCTCTGGATCCCCGCGGTCCAGGCCAGCCAGGGAGGCCAACTCTTCATCTACATCCAGTCCATCAGCTCCTACCTGCAGCCACCTGTGGCTGTGGTCTTCATCATGGGATGCTTCTGGAAGCGGGCCACTGAAAAGGTAGCTCTGGAGCAGCTGCACCACACAAGAGCCAAGCGCTGCCCTTGAGGGCCAGGAGAAGATGGTAGCAGCGGGCAGGAGAGCCAAGCATGGATGGACTTGGGGTCATTAGGGAGGGTGAGCTCTGCAGAGGAAGATGCAGGGAGAGTGTTACCTGGCCTTTGAAAAGAGGCAAGGGATTCTCAAAAGAATCTTGATATGTTTTTATCAATAAACAGGGAAGCTAAATTAGAAGGGAAGGAGTGGACTATATGGAATTGATTCATTAGAGTTGGCTCCGTATCTGTGGGTTTTGCATCTGTCGATTCAACCAAACATGATAAAAAGCATTTGAGGGGTTGGGGGGAATTGTGTCTGTACTGAGCATGTACGAACTTCTCCCTCATTATTATTCCCTAAAAAAACAAACAGTAGAATAGTAGAACAACTATGTGCATAGCATTTTCATTGTATTAAGCATTATAAGTAGTCTGGAGATGAGCCAGGCTTGGTGGTCCACGTGGTGGTGTAATCCCAGCAGCTGGAGAGGCTGAGGCAGGAGGATAGTGTGTTCAAAGCCAGCCTCAGCAACTTAGTGAGGCCCTAAGCAACT
>JAJEJO010001856.1:315833-328222 GCA_020662805.1 Glaucomys volans
TTTTATTTAGAGACAGGGTCTCACTGAGTTGCTTAGGGCCTCGCTAAATTGCTGAGGCTGGCTTTGAACTCGAGATCCTCCTGTCTCAGCCTCCCAAGTGATGGGATTACAGGCATGCACCACCGCCCCCGGCTCCAAGAAGCCTTTTACAAGGAAATATACCTATGCAGATTTAGTTAGCCAGAGAACGGGTCAGTCCCAGTTCCCCTGTGTCTGTTATAGGGTGGGACTGGGGGCTAGCCCTTTGGCCTTGACTCTCAGTGTGAGGAAATATGGGAGGCAGAAAAGCAAGTTATTAGGAAGTTCAGAAGTTAAAACAATTTGGAGCTTTACCTCTCAGGATGAGGAAGGTGCCCTTAATTTCAGAGTGAGTTGGTTTCATGAATCCACTCTGTCCCTGCCTACCAGGGTGTGGCTTCACTCTGGTTAGTTTGAGTCTCAATTTCTTCATCTGAAGACAGATTGTGAAAATACCAATCTTGCAGAATTAAACAGTCTTCCAGACTTAAAATATTAATGACACAGTTGCTCAAGTCCCTTGGGTAAAACGGCGTGACATTTATATGCATGTGACTTATATAATACTCCCTCATACTTCAAATCATCTCTGGATTACTTGTAATACCTAATACAATGTAATTGCTATACCATGTCGTTTGGGGGAAATGTGAAAAAAAAGTCTGGCCCAGCATGGTGGTGCATGCCCATAATCCCAGCAACTTGGGAGGCTGATGCAGGAGGATCTCGAGTTCAAAGCCAGCCTCAGCAAAAGCAAGGCGCTAAGCAACTCAGTGAGACCCTGTCTCTAAATAAAATACAAAATAGGGCTGGGGATGTGGCTCAGTGGTCGAGTGTTCAATCCTGGTACTTATTCCCCCTACCAAAAAAAAAAAAAGAAAAAAGAAAGTCTGTACGTGTTGAGTACTGACATAACCCCAAATATTTTTGATCTGTGTTTGGTTCAATCTGTGGGTGTGGAACCCACGGGTGTGGAGGTTTGCACCTCTGGAACAGGGCACAGACACGTCCGGGTTGGCCCTCATCTCCCATCTCTGGGAGACCGAGTCCATCTCTATGACTTTTCTTTGCTGGGTTCTTTCTAGGTGATGTGACCCCAAAGCGCTCCAAGGTGGTGAAGGCCATCTTGTGGCTCTGTGGAATGGAGAATAAAGGCAAAGAGGAGCCCCCGGGCAAAGTGGAACCTGTCAAAGATTTTTTGGAGGAAAATCCCATTGTGAAAACCCTTCTGGACGTCAACTGCATTGTCTGCATGACCTGCGCCATCTTCCTCTTGGGCTACTTTGCTTAATGCAGGGTGGACCCAGGGGTCGGAGCTCTCAGTTCGTTTTCAATGCCCTGTTATTTTTTAATGAAGTAATAATAATAATAATAATAATAATAATAATAAAGCTTTTGTTTGTTTACCACGAGGCTTCCAAGGTATTTATGGGCTGTTTTTCACATGACATTGAGCTCTGTTCTTCTTGAAAGGAATAGCTGGTCCCCAAAGGCCTTCTCATTGTGATCCTTAGTGTGCATATGATATCTTGGAAACAGACCCTGAGTGTCGTGCCCTGAATCCCATTCTATAAGAAAATCAGGCCGGCGCCTCCATAAGGTTGAGGGCCAGTGTGGCTTCAGACCTGGAGAGCAGCCACCTGCTACTCTGTGTGGTCAGCCATCTCAGTTTCTCCGTTTGGGGCCCTGATGGGGTCTGATGGGATGACACACAGAGGTTGAGTTTGCTATGTGCATGACTAAGAGCAAGACTGGGACAAAAGCCCTGCAGCCCTGGATCAAGGACCTTGGTATGTGGAGTGATTTACTGGCCTGACCGAGCTGGAAAGTGAAGCAGTCTCCCCAAGGTCTCCAATTTCCGGACTTCAAAAGAAAACAGGAGACTGTGGGGCTGAGGAGCCACTCTGACCTAGTCATTCAGTGGTCTCTTTTGAGTTCTGAGCTGATGTGCTCAACACCTGGGACCAGCTGTTTCAAAGGTGCCTATATTGGCCCAGAGCCTCCCCTTGGTGGGAGGCCTGGCTTCTCCAACCTAATCCAAATGATTGGTGTAGGCTGGCAAAAGCCTACACCAGAAGCCCTCATCAGAAGGGGCAGATATGTGGGACTGGTTGTGGATGCTGTTCCCATCAGACCCTGTAACGGGCTCCCTGCAAGAGCCTGAGACAGTTTGGAGGCTAGAGGGCTCCAGAGGCAATCTCCATGGGTCAGGCTGTGCTTCCCTCTCCGAGGGTCAAGAGGGGAGTGGAGGCCTAGGGCTGTCCAACAGCGCCCAGAGCTCCTCCAGCTCAGACCCGAGCACCGACCTCAGAAGTGCATTTCAGTGGGATTGTCTCTATCACAACTCAGGCCACTGCCACCTCTCTCCGGTGACAGCTGCCACCAGCCTCCTGACAGGCCTTGCCCATTTTTCAGCCATAGGCAGGGAGCAAATCTGATCAAGTGATTTTTCTGCCTTGAATCCCTTCAGGGACTCTCAGGACTAGGTCCACATTCCTTGGAGGAATGGCAAGACCCCTAATGACCAGGTCTCTCTTGGGTTTGGGCTCTGGTCACTCTCCCCGGCAGCCGAAGGTCATAACATATTCACGTTTTTTTCTCACCTCTGTGCCCGAGCACAGGGGAGGGCATACAGGGGCCAGATAAATGTGGTGAAACACTGACTCCTAGGACTTGGTCCACGCCACTCCCTCCCCACTGCCTTGCTTTAATTTAGGCCAACATAGTCGGCCATCTAAAACAAATTGAACTGGCAGTCCCTGCTCCTCTCCCAGTTCCCGTCTATCCTCAGGAAAGCTTTCAAGCACAGGTCGTAAGGCCCTGCAGGCCCAGCTCCTCCGGACTTCACCAGCCCCATTCCTTGCTCTTGGCCTCGAACTCTAGCTCCGCCCTCTCTTCTGGCCCCGCCTCCAGCTCTGGCTGTGCCTTTCTCTAGCCCCGCCTCCTGCTCTGGCTCCGCCTCTCTTCCGGCCCCGCCTTCAGCTCTGGTTCTGCCTCTTACTCTAGCTCCACCTCCAGCTCCGCCTCCCGCCCCCTCAGTGCTGCCTCCACTCTCAGCCACTGCAGTTGCCACCGCTTTCCCCTGGACTGTCCACCGGCACCCTAGGCACCCTACTTAAGATGTGGTCCTGCCCATGTGCTCTCATGGCTCCTCCCTCCCAGCGTCATCTTTGTTTCCATGGTTCACGTTGGTTCTCCAGCGTCCACGACAGTCTATTTGGAAGAGTGCGCCCTCCATATTTACCTGGCAGACACGTAATGAATGATAAGACCCGGGCTCGGATGCTGAGGGTCCTTAGGTGAAAAATGTTGAGACTACATGAAACAACATGCAGAGGTTTTTGGTCATTCAAGTATCATTGTTGATGTGCATAAAAACTGAATCCAAATACTAGTGAGAGGATGAAAACAGAACTTGGGTGAAGTGCTCTTCCTCCTGTCAAACTCACTCTGTGCATGTCCTTAGCAATGACGTTTCTAAGTGTGTGCCAGATAGACCTTAAGGTGACCCTCAATGATCCCTACCTCCTACGGTTCACACCCTGTCTAATCTCCTACCTACCCTTGAGTACTGACGGACTCTGTGACTTGCTTCTCCCAGAATGCGGCAACAGTGATGGGATTTTATTTATTTATTTTTTTGTACTGGGGATTGACTCAGGGACACTCGGTCACTGAGCCACATCCCCAGCCCTATTTTGTAATTTTTATTTAGAGACAGGGTCTCACTGACTTGCTTAGGGCCTTGCTAAGTTGCTTAGGCTGGCTTTGAACTCACCATCTTCCTGCCTCAGCCTCCCTGAGTCGCTGGGATTACAGGCGTTCATGCGCCAGGCAGTGATGGGATGTTTTAGTCAACTTTTTCACTGCTGTGACCGAAAGACTGACAAGAAAAATTTGAGGAGGAAAAGTTTATTTGGAAGCTTATGGTTTCAGAGGTCTGAGTCCATAGATGACTGTTATGGTTGGATGTGGTGTCCCCCAAAAGCTCACATGAGGCAATGCAAGAAGGTTCAGAGAAGAAATGATTGGTTATGAGAGCCTTAACCCAGTCAGTGAATTAATCACCTGATGGGATCAGTTGAGTGGTAGCTGAAGGCAGGAGGGGTGTGGCTGGAGGAAGTGGGGCACTGGGGGCGTATCTTTGAGGTACATATTTGCATCTGGCAAGGGGAGATCTCTCTGCTTCCTGATCACCATGATGTGAGCTGCTTCCCTCCACCTCACTCTTCTGCCATGATGTTCTGCCTCACCTCGAGCCCTGAGGAATAGAGCTGCCTGTCTATGGATTGAGACCTCTGAAATCATGAGCTCCTCTACAATTGTTCTGGTTGGGTCTTTTAGTCTCAGAGGTGAAAAAGCTGATTAAAACAATAACCAACTCCATTCCTCAGGGCCTGAGAACATCATGGTGGAAGTGTGTGCCGAAGGAAGCAGCTGAGGACATGGCACCAGGAAGCAGAGAGAGCTCTGTTCAACAAAGACAAAATATAAACCCTAAAGACTTCCTCCCAATGACCCACCTCCTGCCACACCCCACCTGCCTAATCCCTATCAGGGGATTAGTGCATTGATTAGGTTAAGGCTCTCATAACCCCAACATTTCACCTCTAAACTTTCTTCCACTGTCTCACACATGAGCTTTTGGGGACAGCTCACATCTAATCCGTAACAGGAAGTCACCATTGCTATATATTTAATAATGTGATAATTACCTCCGTCTGTCTTGCTGGGAGACTCTCTCCCTAGTTCCACGTATGTTGTATGGGAAAAGTGGAAGTCACTGGTCTGAAACATCCCAGTCAGGGGTGTACTATTGCTGTCTGCTGTGAGACCCCAAGACTGTAGGTCCCAGAAACTACTCAGAGCCCCAAAGTGAAGAGATGGGGAAGGATCTGGAAGAAGAGGGTGGAGGCTCCAGAATATGGTGGGGAATTGGGGAAGTAGGTCTCAGGGAGAAAAACCAATAGGCAGCCCTGTTTCAACATCTTCAAATATGAACTTACTGGGAACTAGAGCCCAGAGAGAGGAATGGGGAGTCCATCCATGGAGACCCCAGGGAACCTGGGCCATCCAGAGGGTCTAGGGAGAGGGTCACGCCAACCATCTCTGAACTCTTGGAATGACCACGGGGCAAAACACAGCACAATCAGGGCAGCCAGGGGTCCTCTCTGACCCTCTGTGGCCTTCAGGGTACTGTACTGAAAGCAGGCTCCTGCCTGAATACTAGATGGGTGCTGAGCTGCAGGGTGAGGGGACCCATGTCTGGTGTTGTGGGGGATGTAGAGGAGCAGGGACAGAAGGTCTCAGCACATGGGGCTACAGTGTTTTAAGAAACTGTGGAAAGAAGGAAAGGAAACAATCAGAAAGTCAGACAACCAGCAGGGGCTTTCTAGAAGCAGAATCTTCCTGGATGGTGGGAGACGGCTGCTATGGATTCAGATTCTGGCCCAGTGGGGAGGATGACAAGAGCCTGCCAAGGTGACAGTTTGGTGACTCCCACAGCAGGATTTCTGGGCTCCAGAATGACAGTGAGGAGCCAGGTGCCATCCTGCCTCTGGGCAACCCAGACGTCCAATTCTGAGCCACCAGGTCCCGTGCTGGCTCATCCCCTCCAAGATGATGGACAGCGGCTTCAGTTTGGTGTTTACCTTTGACCCATCAAATTTATTCTCATTTTTCTGAAGATCGGAGCTGTCGGGGCAGGAAGAGAGGACAACAGGAGAATAAAACTAGAATGATGCTCTTAGAATAATGAGGGTTTGGTGTGTCATGTTTCAAAATCAATAATGGACACATGCTGCACGCGGAGAGAATGTCAGTGCCGTCCCCTTGACAGGCTCATGTGCACCATGTCCCCGCACCCGCAGTGCTGCTCACGCATCATGGTGAAACATCTCTGAGGAGCTGCAGACACCCAGCTGCGCGTAGCTGGGCTCCGAGGGGAAGGGGCTCAACACAGCATCAACCTCACGGAATCCTTCTGGGCAGGGTTCCTTCTACAGCTAAAGAGGGTGCTGAAAAATCTGGAGAAGGGAAGAGTGAGTTTGAAGCAGACTGGAAATTAACACTTGGGGGTTTATAGTGCATATTTTCAATGCAGTTAATAAGTGTGGGGAGTGCCCTGGGGGCAGAGGGAACTCGGAGGAAAGAACCTCTTTCAACCCTTGTCAAGCTGGTAGAAGTTCATAATAAAAAGAAATCCGGTGTCTTCCAGGCCAGGGGCAGGCCACCGACACTCCCAGCAAACTCCAACAAGGGACGGGGCTCTAGCCAGCCAACCCTGGCAGTGCATCCGCCTCCGTGTGTATGTGGCCCTGGAGAGGGGACATCATGGGAACAGCTGCCCAGGTCGCCAGCCTCACCTGGCTCCAACTCCCCACCTGCTCTTCTCAAGGATTTCAATCCTGGGCAGGCAGGAAAGTGTTCCTGTCCCTGAAAAGGAAATTCCTGGGGCAGTCACACTCCTGACGCACTCCCTCACCCATGGAGGCCGAGTCTCCGAGAGTCAGTGTCCCCAGTCTCAGTCCCTAGATGGACAAGAAAGGGGTACCAGGACTGGTGAGAACAGGGCAGCCTTAGCCACGGAACAGCCAGGCTGGAGGTCATGAGGAACCTGGTGGCCTATTTCAATTCTACTTGGCTAAGTGGCACTATGCACCCACGTGTGTATACAACACACACACACACACACACACACACACACACACTCTAATTTGCTTCCAAGAACTATCAAGTTTTCATATAAACCACAGAATATATTTAATTCAAATTAAACATGAAACTAGAATAATGTTCGGTCCTTATCAAGTAGCAATTACACTGTTTAAAAAACAAAAAGACAGTACATTTCTCTACATTCTGGCAATCTGACAAGGCACGAGTCACATCCAGTTTGATGAGGTGACAGATCCAGCAGTCACCACTGATGCTCAGGGTTCTGAGGGGACTGGGAAGACACAGACCAGACTTAATACAAAATGGTTCTGCAGCAAGTCTGCAGGAGGGGTACATCCCTCCTAATACATGAGAGTAGAAGCCCCAGTAGCAAGAAGCAGGCGACTTGCATAGTTGAGGGTTTTATTAAATAGGTGGCGCGTTGCTTCTCGGCCGTCCGTGCGAGCCGGGGTGCTGGCCGCATTCACAGCAGTGACAGACGCTTCCTGGGCACTGCTCGGCAGCAAGGCTCGTTCCACGCTGGGAACTTCTCTGCTTTTGATTTTTTGGCATGGTTTCCCACCCAGGTAAAGAAAGCCAACTTCTTCAAGACCCAGGTCATTCAGCTTAAAGTGTGGGCCTCCACGTTCTCCCTGGGCTGCGCACAAGACCAGGTCCTGCGTGGGAAGACCTTCGCCTCCACTGAAAGCTTGTCACTGGTCTGCCCAGCCCAGTTCCGCTCCCCAGGGTGGGTGGGCAGGCGGTGGCAGGAGTGGCTTTCCTCACAAGGCGGTACTTTCCGTGTCATTGTCTATGTCCAGCAGAATGTGGCCAGGCAGGTCTTTGTTTGCTGAGTCTGAGTGCATTTCAGGAAAGATGCTGCGAAGCGGTTCTGAAACCTTGGAATTGGTGTCTGGACAAAAACACGAGGAGACAGGGTATCAGTGGGGGTGATGTGGGAGCCCCGGGAGAGGCTGGGAAGTGTGAGTCCACCCATGCACACAGTCCCTTGCTAGAGAACTCAGCACCCCACAGAGGTTGCGTCAAGCCTTGGAGACCCCAGAGGGTGGCCCACCTGGCACAATCCTCTCTGGTGCTCATTCTTGTGAGTCCAGGGTAGCCCTCAGAGATGAGAACCTCGAAGGATTTGCTTGTTTTGACTGAAGAAAGGAAACCTCTTCCTTCCCAAGGCCTCTAATGCACTAGCTGAAACCTCCTTCCAGCCTCAGGGCTGCAGACAGATGAGCTGTTCTGGAAAGTGCCTGCCCCTAGGCTGGCAGGGGTTCCTCCTGTTACTAATGGTCTGACCTCAACCTAGGCGTAGAGAAATTTTGGGTTGAATGATGTGGGTCTTGGGGGCTGTCCTGTGCACTATAGGATATTGAGCAGAATTCATGGACTTTATTCACCAAATGCTAGATGGCTCTTTTCCCATGGGGTGACAATCCAAAATGTCTGTAGACACTGCCAACTGTCAGCTGGGGGCACAATCATCCTTGGTTGACAGTAACTGAAGTAGACTACCAAATCTCTTGCAAATATTAGTTTTCTCTTCTCTAATACCTATACATCAAATTCCCTTTTCATGTCTTATTACATTGGCTGGAATTCCTTTGGTGGACTCCCTCCCTACCCCACAGTGCTGGGGATGCCACCTTGGGCTTCATGCATGCTAAGCAAGTGCTCCACCACTAAGTTATATGTTCCCAGCCCTAAAATTCCTTTAGTACAATGGAAAACACAGTCCCCAAGCCACTGTCCCTCACACTCATGTTCAGAAGACACTGCTCTCCTCCCAGAGAGGTTAGTGGGTCTTAGGTCCATCCATTCATGAACACATATTAAGTATCTACTGAGCACTGACCATGTGTCGTGTTCTGCCTGCTGAAGACATAACAGTGAACAAGACAGACACAACCTTAGTGAAGCCTGTGGTCAAGCAGGGGAGCCCAGCCCTACGGCTCAGTGTCAGGTGCATGTGAGCTCTAACAAATCATGAGAAAAGTCCTGTCAGGCATTTGAAGGAAGGGACATGTTTAGATATGTTGTAACTTTACTTTGTCAGGCTAGAGGTGTCCTGGAGGGTGCAGGGAAGGAACCTCATGGGAGGTGGGCTTGCTGGGGCACTTCCCAGGCGTGCTGAAGAGCGGCTCTCCTGGCCCCTGGTGCACAGTTACACTGCCTACCCTTGCTGCAGCTGCTTCTGATACTGCCTGTCTCCCTGTTCCTCAGCCACACAGGCACAGTGGGAAAATGCTGGTGTACTTTGTCACTGCTCCGAGTCAGTCATTCCTGCCTTGGACTCCTTCCTCAGTCCTCTCCCCACAGTTCTCCTTGGGGCAACCCTCTTCTCACTGAGTCCTGTGAGGGTTGGTAGGCCTGTCCCCCAAGGTTTGCTACGCACCACAACTCAGAGAAATTCCTAGATTTTTGGAGGTGCCTGTGTGTTAAAGAATTCAGGTGCTGAATGTCAGCTGGTAAATCCAACTGAACTGGGCTGAGCTGCATCATACAATGGCACAGTGAAAGTTAGTGCACAGAACTGAGGATGTCTCAGAACCATCCTTGGCAGAATGGAAGCCAAGAGGGCAGGGGCCACATCTGTCTTGTTCACAGTGCATCCACGTACCTAGAAGCATGACTGGCAAAGAGCAAATGCTCATAACGCTGTGTGGCTGGACTCCTGGATGGCTGCGTGGCTGGACGGCTACGTGAAGAGTCATCTAGTGCGACCACCTTTCCAGCCCTCCCTTCTCACATCTTTAGGCAAATGCAGCCGTGACTCAGGGCGACAACAGAACAAAACACCACTCTGAGTTGCAAATCCCTTCCTGTTATCCTAACCCAACAGCACGGATGGTGCTGAGCAGTGAGTGTTCCTCTAGCCCGCAGAGCTGACATGGCACCTGGAGGGCATGCACGAGGCAAAGACCCTGTACATCCAGACTAGACGTCTACTTGTTAATATCTGTGCTTACATGCAAGACCTCATACATCACAGATAATATCTCAATTTTTACTTCTCTGAATTTTTCTATTTATAATGAACACAATTATATATCTGGGGGAAAAATGTGTGGTGGGGCACAAGGGAAACCCCTTTAACCTACCGCCCGTCTGTGCCAGGTGGCTCCCCAGCCCCTTTCTCATTCTCCTGTGTATCATTTTGTGAAAGCAAACAGTGGATCTGTTGGTACACAAGGAGGAAGAAGGACAGTAACGTGTGCAGAGCCAGTTCTGAGAAGGAGAATGTCAGTCACAAGGACAGTGACATCATTGAGCACTGACTGGGGGTGAGGCTTGCTAAGTGGTCCTCCTAGCTGTCATGTCCCCTCATGCTCCCTGCCAATCACCCTACACCAGCATTAGCTCCACTGTGGAGAGAGAACAGCAGACAGATGCTGGGGGCTCTGCTCCTTGTCCCAGGGGACATGAGAGTGCAGGTCTGAGGGGATCAAAGCCAGTGTGGCTGGACTCTGGCTCATGATCTGCAATAACATGTTTCCTCCTCCCCAAGGGAGTGTGCCAGTTCTGGGGTGAGGATCCTGAAGGAGATGTCACCTGAGGAGCTGATGGCTGCAGCCTTAAGCGTTCTGGAGCATTGTAGTAAAAAGGAGAAAAAGATTATTTTAAAGACATGTGAGAGAACCCTTTTTTTTTTTTTTTTAAATGCCTTTCCACCTATGAATTTATCTGCATTCCAAGAAGGGCTGGTCTTTGTACCTATTGCTTGGAATTCAGTTCATGGCAGATACTAACAACTAAGAAACCGGAAGAGACTCCCAGTAACCAGACTCAGCCAAAGGCGGAGTGGAGATGGCTCCTGGTGGATTCAGGCCTCTGACACGTAACCCAGGTTCCTTCCTGTACTGAGTATCTCCATCCAGGAAGCAGGCCCTCTGAGGACCTGAGCTGGCAATCTAATATTTAGGGTATAGTTCTAAAATGGTTTGCCCCTCCAGCAATCTTGGGTATGTGCTTTCGGTTGTAACTCTATCCTTCGAGAGGGCGAGGTTTTCTGATAGCAACTTGGGTAAGCAGTGGATCCAGATCCACCCTTGAAGTGCTTCAGGCACAGCTGCAGGGTGGATGGGCCCCCCTGCCTGTCCATCCCTCTGCTCTAATCTGGGGCTCAGGGCATGGCTGCTTTCCACTCCTCACTGTTCTTTAAGGCTATGAATGACACTGACTCAACTTTTTATTACTCTAGGAGAGCTTCTGTTCAAGTCTCCTGGATGTTTCATTTGACATGATTTCTCTTATCTACTTGTTAAAAGTAAACTGCCAGTACAAGTCCAAGCCACTCAGTACTGATCCACCTGCTTCATGAAATATTCCGCAGTCATCTAAAAGAGACGGCTATAAAAACTGGCAAAGACCAAAGGATGTAAAATAAAACAACACAGGATCAAAATCTATATATGTCAAAATAATTATGATCATGCACCTCCTTGCCTTGAGAAAAACTTGAATTTTGTAAAAGTAGAGCAAAATTCCTTTAATATTCATGCTATTTTTAAAAAATGTGTTACTTTCATGATATTAAAAACATCCAATTTTAAAAAGAGGACGCTTGGGGAGCCAGCAGGCTATCCCACGTCACGGGCATTTGAGAATGAGTCCGTCGTCATACAGCGGGAGAATGAGCCCCGGGTATGCTCCTAAGTCCTCTCACTACATTAAAAACATCTTCGCCTCCAGAGCATTGTCTTTCTAACCACGAAAACACTGATACCAGGTGAACCAAGTGGTGCATCAAATTCAAACATCCACACCAGGGCCCACCCCTGGCCTCCATCTCTGGGTCCTAGAAGGCCAGGACTGGGCACATATAAATGCTGACTTATGCATCAATCTAATATGTAACTTTGATCTAAAACATTTTCTTCTAGATAAACAGAAATAACTGCCATCCATTTTGACCCCCTGGATATTATGAACTCTAACAGGAGCTTCCTATTTTATCTAGTTTAATCCCTTTGACAGTTCTACTGGATGTCACCACTTCCCAGGTCAAGCAGGTTGTCCCTTGCCCAGTGTAATGGAGCTAAGATGCAAACTCAGGTGTGCTTGACCACACACTGTACGTTCTTTCTACTATACCTCCAGCCTGTTTGATGAAAAAATGAATGGAAACTAAAGCAGTACCGAGGCCGCCCTGTGACCACCTGTCCCACATCTGTGCACACACTTAGTACTCAGGGCAACTCACAGCAAGCATGAACAAGCCGCCCTCTAAAGCTTTAGTGCATGCACTATTAGTAGGGGTGCAAGCAGGCAGGGTTAGGGAGACTGGTTAGTAACAGGCATTAGTGCACAAGTTGATCAGACAGTAGCAAAATGCTTTGGCCAATCAGGTGCCTTTTCCTTACCATTAAATATTCCAATTTCAGTTCTTACTGAATATGGCAGGTCATACATCTAAATTATTTAATGAAATGTTTAAATTAGAATACTCTTTGCTAAAACCTATTAAACACAGCAAGATGAAAACTTTCCCTGGGAAGTTAAAACCCTACTGATCCTCCATTCTCCAGAGCTCAGCTGTGGCACAGGGCTGCAGGGCTGGCCACCAAACCTGCGTGGCAGTAGAATCCCCCGGAGCTAACCTGACTCCCACAAGCCCTGTGTCAGCTCTTGAGAGTAAATGCTCTAAATGAAGGGCCTGAAGTTTTCCAAGTGAAAACAAGAGGTCATGATGAAGAAGCCCTGCT